>JAWMRA010000033.1:13246651-13301986 GCA_035584735.1 Pseudotriccus pelzelni | reverse complement strand
GGGGGGGGGGGGGGGGGGGGGGGGGGCGCGGCGCGGGGGGGGGCGTGGCCGGGCCGGGGCCAATGGGAGCGGCGCTCTCCGAAAGTTTCCTTTTATGGCGAGGCGGCGGCGGCGGCGGTCCGGATATAAGGCGCGCGCGGGCGGCGGGCGGGAGCCGCCGCGAGCCTCTGCCTGCCCTCACCGCGCGCGCGCGCCCCGCTCCCGCCCGCCTCGCG
Organism: Pseudotriccus pelzelni; assembly: GCA_035584735.1. NCBI lineage: Eukaryota > Metazoa > Chordata > Aves > Passeriformes > Tyrannidae > Pseudotriccus > Pseudotriccus pelzelni. The sequence goes on along the minus strand of JAWMRA010000033.1, from coordinate 13,301,771 downwards.
CCCGCCCCGGCTCCGACCGCGCCGCTCCACAAAGGTGAGAGCGGCACCGCCGCAGCGGGGGTAGGGCGGCGGAGGGAGCGCTGGTAACTCCTTGTTCTGGTGGTGGTGGTGGTGGTGGTTGTCGTCGTCGTCGTCGGTGCGACAGGGACGGCGGCGATCCCGCTGCCCCGGCGCGCCCTTTGTGCGCTGTGCAGGGTGTCGGCCCCCGCAGCGCCCTGCCGTGTTTTCAGGGCTACGGTCGCAGTTCGCGGTTTAACCGTTGCTCGGGTGGCGATGCTCGCGGTGGGGGTTTGGGGGGGTCGCGCCCCTGCCGCCTGTGGGGCTAATCCGCCCCGTAAGAGGATTGCTCGTGGGGCCGGGGGGGGGGGAGCGGGCGGCTCGGCTGTTGTGTCCCGCGGCTGGGGGCACGCGGTGTGCGGGGCTTTGTCTTCTCCGGGGAGCCGCCCGCGGTGGGCTCGGGACCTGGGGGCGTTGTCCTCGGCGGGGAGGGGCGCGGCCCCCCCAGCCCCGCACATGCGGTGGATGCTTCTTGGTGGTGGTGGGGGAGGGCGGCACCTCCTGTGCGGGGCGAGGCTGTGGATCGGAACAATGCGGGGCTGGGGCGCGCAGGGGGACCCCCCCCCCCCACGGTGTGCCCGGAGCCCTGGTGCGGGCAGGGTGCCCGCTCCGGCACCGACTACACTTCCCAGGCTGCCCGTGCGGGGCGGCACATGTGCGGCAGCTGCCGCCGCCCCCCCCCCCGACACCGGATTACCCCGGCGCGGCCGGAGCCGCCGGGGCTGAGCCTGGGCGGGCGGCAGTTGCATAAGACTCGGGCTCCCTGGCGCTAATCCCGCCCGTGGTGCCGCCGGTTGATGGGGCAGAGCCCCGGTCACGCTTGGCTGGTGGACTGGGCGTGGTGGCCAGCGCTCGTCCTCCTGCGGTTCCTTACTAGTGGCGGGGTTGAGGCTTTGGGGGCTGCCAGGGCAGCGCCGCGTGTGACTCCCCCCCGGAGGTGTGCAGGGCCATGGAGCTCCTTTGGCTGTGCCTGCCACAGCGTGGGGCACCGGGACGAGCCCCGTGTGACCCCCGGGGCTGGGTGGAGGTGTCGAGCCCCGCTGGCTGACACAGGGTGGGGTGCAGGGATGAGCACAGGGCGTGACCCTGGTGGCTGTGCAGTGGCGTCGAGCCTCGCTGCCTGTGCCTGGGCGCACGGCGAGGCATCGGTAAAAGGACCGAGTGACCCCTGGGGGTCTGCACGGGGTTGTTGAACCTCCCCGGCTGGCACGAAGCGGAATTGCTGGGGCGAGCATCGGGCGTCGAGCCCCGCTGTCCGGCACACGGCGGGCGCCGGGGTGGGGCAGCCACGCCCGGGGTGTGGCCGCCGCCGTCCCCCCGAAAGCCGGTGGCGGGCGAGGCTCGGTGCTCCATCTGTTGCCTTTTATGGTAATAATGCGAGAGGGCGCAGGGACTTCCTTTGTCCCAAATCCGCGCAGCGCCGAAATCTGGGAGGCGTCGCCCCCTCTAGCGGGCGCCGAGCGAAGCGGAGCTGCGCCGGCAGGAAGGAAATGGGTGGGGAAGGGCCTTGGCGGCATCGCCTTCGCTTCCCGCCCGCAGCCATGGGGACGGGGCTCGGTGTGCGACCGGGGGTGTGCTCACGTCTCCTCCTCTCCTCTCCCCCCGCAGCCAGCCATGGATGATGATATTGCCGCGCTCGTTGTTGACAATGGTTCCGGTATGTGCAAGGCCGGTTTCGCCGGGGACGATGCCCCCCGTGCCGTCTTCCCATCCATCGTGGGTCGCCCCAGACATCAGGTAGGTGGCTGGGGGAGGGGGGGGGGGGTGTGCATGTGACCCGACAAAAATGAGCAGTTTTTGGTGGAAGTGGTTGCTTTCCGCAAGAGTGAGAAGCTATTCTGCCATTAGAGGCTTCTGTGCTGCAGCACAGCTGGTGGGGAGTGCAGCCTCCTGTAGAGCCTTTGTGCAGTTTGTGTTGGAGCAGCTGGCCAAATGCCTTTCCTGATAGAACAGGGACAGTAATTGGAGGCTTAGCTTTGGAAAAGCAGGTTATCCACCTGGTTGGGCTTGTCCTTCAGCTGTACTTAACACATCCTCTTTGTTGTGCAGGGTGTGATGGTTGGTATGGGCCAGAAAGACAGCTATGTTGGTGATGAAGCCCAGAGCAAAAGAGGTATCCTGACGCTGAAGTACCCCATTGAACACGGTATTGTCACCAACTGGGATGACATGGAGAAGATCTGGCACCACACTTTCTACAATGAGCTGAGAGTAGCCCCCGAGGAGCACCCTGTGCTGCTCACAGAGGCTCCCCTGAACCCCAAAGCCAACAGAGAGAAGATGACACAGGTATGTAGAACTGCAGAGCTTGGAGCTACAGCAGTGTTGCTGCAGGCCAGCTCTCCTCTTCCATGTTGTCCTCGCTCCTCCTTCACCACTATTCTCCCTTTTTGCCATCTTCACAGGATTTTCCTTTCCTGACCTGAGTCTCCTCTTTGCTGGACCTTGACAGGTTTTGTTTGCTCTTCTAAGCTGGCTTTCTCTGAGACTGAACTAGCAACTTGTCTAACTGCTGTTTCTGACTAGGCACACTAATCTATTTACAGCCTTGAGTGACTGTACGGTAGTTTACTTGGCATTTGTTTTGTTCCTTGCTGTGACATAAAGATGGCTCTGGTGGTGGTGTCCCTGCTCAGGCTCTGACCTGGCAGGTGTGGGTGGGGAACAGGTGAGATAAGCATGGACTTTGAGGGGGAGTGGAGAGATCTGTTATCTAGGGGCAGAAGTAAAACCACTTGCATGGACTTTGCATAGACTTGTAACAAGAACCGTGGTTTTTTATTGCTCTTGACTCAACCCCTTCTTTTCTCTCCTTAGATCATGTTCGAGACCTTCAACACCCCAGCCATGTATGTAGCCATCCAGGCTGTGTTGTCCCTGTATGCCTCTGGTCGTACCACTGGTATTGTGATGGACTCTGGTGATGGTGTTACCCACACTGTGCCCATCTATGAAGGCTATGCCCTCCCCCACGCCATCCTCCGTCTGGATCTGGCTGGCCGTGACCTGACGGACTACCTCATGAAGATCCTGACAGAGAGAGGCTACAGCTTCACCACCACAGCTGAGAGAGAAATTGTGCGTGACATCAAGGAGAAGCTGTGCTACGTCGCCCTGGATTTTGAGCAGGAGATGGCCACAGCTGCCTCTAGCTCTTCTCTGGAGAAGAGCTATGAACTCCCTGATGGCCAGGTCATCACCATTGGCAATGAGAGGTTCAGGTGCCCTGAGGCCCTCTTCCAGCCATCTTTCTTGGGTAAGTCCAGCTCTTGTAGGATACTCTGTGCCCCCAGTGTTGCCTACATGAAGGGTGACCTGTAGGCCGTGGCGGTGGGGTACCGTATTGCTGCTGGTCTGTATCAGGGTTTATGCTGTCCCACAAGTCAGCCTCACTTCCCATACAGCCTAAATCTGTTGGAGGGATTTGGGAGGATTGAGCAGGAGCCATGGCTCTGTAGTGCCTTCCTGCTGGAGGAGCTGCTGGTCCCCTGGTTGCCCATAGCATCGCAGGTTTCCTTGGCTGTGTCTGAGCGCTTGCTGACTTGAGACTGCTTTTTTTCTCACAGGTATGGAGTCCTGTGGTATCCATGAAACTACCTTCAACTCCATCATGAAGTGCGATGTGGATATCCGTAAGGACCTGTATGCCAACACAGTGCTGTCTGGTGGTACCACAATGTACCCCGGCATTGCTGACAGGATGCAGAAGGAGATCACAGCCCTGGCACCTAGCACAATGAAAATCAAGGTAGGATGGAGTTGTGGGAACATCTCAGCACCTCTGCTAGGCTGAAACTCAGCGTGGATGGAGGGGGGATAAGCTAAACTGCTGCTAGGAAAGATAAAGTGCCTGTGTCTGCTGCAGCCTTAATGGCCTTGGGTCTGGACAGGATGGCACCCACCCAACCGTATGAATAATGGGATTAGTGTAAAGACTGGCTGCAAAGGAGGGAGGTGGGGGTGTGAGGTTGTGTCTTGATCCTGTTTGGACTTCATGGTATCTTGGCCATGGCTAGATAAGGGAGTTAGGCAGCTCTGTCTTGCATTACTGTGCGTGGGCTGTCAGTGTAGTGTGATGCTGTGTCTGACTGGTTCCTCCTCTTCCCTGCAGATCATTGCCCCACCTGAGCGCAAATACTCTGTCTGGATCGGAGGCTCCATCCTGGCCTCCCTGTCCACCTTCCAGCAGATGTGGATCAGCAAGCAGGAGTACGATGAATCCGGACCCTCCATTGTCCACCGCAAATGCTTCTAAACCGGACTGTTACCAACACCCACACCCTTGTGATGAAACGAAACCCATAAATGCGCGTAAAACAAGACGAGATTGGCATGGCTTTATTTGTTTTTTTTTTGGCGCTTGACTCAGGATTAAAAAACTGGAACGGTGAAGGTGTCAGCAGCAGTCTTAAAACGAAACATGTTGGAGCGAACGCCCCCAAAGTTCTACAATGCATCTGAGGACTTTGATTGTACATTTGTTTCTTTTTTTAATAGTCATTCCAAATATTGTTATAATGCATTGTTACAGGAAGTTACTCGCCTCTGTGAAGGCAACAGCCCAGCTCGGAGGGAGCCGATGCCAGTTACTGGTGTTAGGTTATAATTGCTTGTCTGTAAATTATGTAACCCAACAAGTGTCTTTTTGTATCTTTCCGCCTTAAAAACAAAACACACTTGATCCTTTTTCTCTTCGATTTGTCAAGCAAGCAGGCTGTGTTCCCCACTGATAGATGGGAATGAAGGCTTTACAGTCCCCCGCAGGGCCAAGAAGGGCCAGTATGTGGGGAGGGAGGGGCTACCTGTACACTGACTTAAGACCAGTTCAAATAAAAGTGCACACCATAGAGGCTTGACTAGTGTTGGTTGTTCATTTTCTTTTCATGCCACTTCTTGACAGTTGCTCCCTGCTCTGATCTTGCCCTGCCACGCTGCACAGCTCTGCTATCGGGCTGGGGGGTGGTGCTGGTGCTGCAGGGCACAAGGCAGATGGCTGTTAGTGATATGCAGGGGGCTAGAGCTGAGCCTGCCAAACCTGTGGGTCTCCAATGCTGCCCTGGGCTGGAGGTTTTCAGATACTGGCAGTGTGTGCAACAGGGAGCTGTCAGGAGCTGGGTTTAGTGGGGATCCAGCAGCACCTTCCCAAATGCTGCTCTGTGTGCCTCCTCAGTTGGATGTTTAGGTTTGGAGTGATGGAAGCAAGTGGGGTGTGGGGATGCTATAACTGTGCCAGAGCAGCTACCTTTTCACTCAGACAAGGCTGCTTTGAATAGTGTGCACCCTGATGTGGGGCACTGTCCCATGGTGCTGCTCTAGGTGTCAAAGCTTGTCTGTCCTGCTGGTTTGCCCTGGGAGGGGAGGCCTGGGTTCAAGCTGGGAGACTCGCACTCTGGCAGGGTGCTGGTTGGGTGGAGCAACTTTCAGGTGAGAGCGAGAGAAAGTCTCTTGTGAAGTGGAAAAAATTGACTTCAGAGAGCAGGGCACCGGGGTGTTACATGGGTGGGGCTGGGAAAAAGGTGCAGGGAGGAGGGAGCAAGCACTGGCAGCGTGAATGACACCCACAACTCCAGAACTCGCTGAGAGCAGTGCAGGTACCTGCCTCCAGCCCAACCTCTGACAGAAACGCTTGTACAGATTCCTGGCTCTGGCCCCATCTTTTGGGCTTCTGAACCTTCTGTGATGCTTCAGCCTTGTTCGATCAACTTCAGACTCTGGCTTCGTGGAAGAGAGTGGCTGCAGGGGGGGACCCTCACAAAGCTGTGCTGGGAAATGGGACCCTGTTGGACATAGCAAAGTCCAGGAGTCCCTAGGGCTGGAGCCACTGCTGTGAAAAGGAGACAGAGGATTGAGGCTGCTGGATCAGGACCAGGGTGACACTGCATTGCCAGCTATGGCAGACCAGACCTGGGAGAAATGCTCTCAGGTGTGCTGGCTTCCCAAGGCTCCACCAGCCTCCCTGCCTTTGAAGAGCTAATGGCTGTGATTGTGTCATGCTTCCAGCAGATGAAAGGCAGGGAACAGGCTCCAGTGTCTCTTTAATCCTCCGCCTGGCTTGCTCCTGCTCCGGTCTCGTGCTGTACTTGGGGTGGACCTGCTGGTTTCTGCCCTTCATCTCCCCAGCCTCCCTCCAGGGTGCAGTGGGAGCCTGGCAGGGCTGGAGGAACAGACACTGGGCTGAGCTGACGAGGTACTGGAAGCACCAGTTTGCAACAGAGAAGGTGAAACAGGTTGGAGCATGGCCCAAACTGGGCTTATAACCTGAGGTCTTGGGGAAATGGGGTGAGGAGGAGGCAATGGCAGCTCCTGGGGAAGGAGCTGGTGGGAGTGGGTCTGGAAAAAGGTCAGGAGGCAAGACAAGATGACAGGAATAGGGAAATGGGGTGCCTTTCTTCAGCCCTGTCTGAAATGGTCACTGGTTGCTGTGGGAAAATGTGTTGAGACACAAAGAACAGAAGAGATGATGGTGGCGGTGGGAAACTATAGAGCAACAAAATGCTGGGGCCGAGAGCAGCTCAGGTGGGCAGAGGTGTGAGCACAGGGAGAGGGTGAGCGCTGGGCTGGTGCAGAGCTGTTGGATACAGGGCAGCCAAGATGATTTTCGTGCTCCAGAGCCAGCTGAGGTTTGCTTTTAGTTAACGCTTTGCAGGGCTTTTTCTCCTTTCTTCTCATTTCACTTGCTGTTTTGGGCAATCAGTTCACCAGTAAAATGAGGCCCAGCCTTCCACAGCCCTTCCCGATGCCTCTCCAGCGTGAGGCCAAGGCTCTGTTTATCCCTCCTCTGGGCCATTACATGCTGGAGAAAAGAATGTGGTGCCGGGCAGGGACCACTGGAGCATTACTCAATGCTCCCGACTCCGGCGAGCAGGGGAGAGCCCCGAGTGGTTTCCTCTCAGGAACATCAGGCGCTGGAAGAGGGGGATTTTTTTAACCGCAATTTCTCTGTCATCAAGTTTCGATTCGCCCCTCGCTGTTTCACAGAGGTGGGGAAATGCCAAGAGGCCTGTCAGGAAGGGCAGCACAGGAGTTGGTTTATCCATGTCCTGGCTCTAGCCATGCTAGACTCAAAGGAGAAGATGTGTAGGGAATAATCAGTGCCCTGGCTGCCTCCTCCTCCTCTTCAGCACAAAAATAGCCAGGGGTTGTGGGGAGACCAGGAGGTTTAATAAGTCCACCCACAGGCCAGCCTGAGCGCGTCCCCCTGTCTGGCTCAGCCATGATGACATTCCAGGATTCCTCGGGCTGCAGAGACGGCGGGACTCAGCTATAGATCCTTGCAAGCCACCCAGCCCTTTTCTGCCTGCCTGTAGCTGCCCCAGGAGTGATGGCTCAGCTCAAGGGAGCTGAGCAAACACGTTTTATGTCCTTCCTTCCCTCAGAGCTCCCAACTTTCAGTCCTGCTGGAGACAGTCACTGGCACTTCACCTGCAATTAGCTGGTGACTTGGAAAGTCACCTCACTGAGCCGCTTATGGAATCAAGCCACCGCCGGGAATTAGTGATGTCCTTGGCAAAGGAGATGGTTGCAGCTCTCGGGATTTAGCCCTGAAGGGCCTCATTGTCTCTCAGCTGTGTCAGGGACAGTTGACCAGAAACGGTCCCTGAATGGGGAGGGTCCAGTTCTCTCGTTAGTGAGCATGTGCTCCTCTGGAACAAGTGCCAACTGGCTGCGTGCAAAAGTCCCAGGAACTCTCAGAGCATCCAAACTACACTGGCCTCCTTGTAGAAGTCTCCTCAGAAGGTGCAAAGCATCACCTTCAGAAAACAGCCTTTCCGAGGTACCAATTCAGGGACGGGACTGTGGTACGGGCTGCGCTTGGGGCAGGAGCAGTCCCAGTCTCTGAAGTTGTTCTTTGCAGGATTGCTGACCTGGAGCCTGCCCTGACTTGCATTATACCCATCTGTAATCCACTTTAGCAGGCCTTACAGTATTAAACCGTATCAAGGATTGAGAATCACTTCCAGCAGTGGAGCTGGCAGTCCACCCAAGCATACCAAGTGCTCTGGCTGCTGCAGTCCAGCTAGGCTTTAGTCATGCTGACAGAAAGATATCCAGGTTGTATCAGTCTTAAGAATCAGAAGAGAGAACTGAAGCAAGACTTTTCAGAGATAAATATATAAAATCTCCAGGTCAGTCTGGCCTTGAACAGTTAAGAGATTTTGTTTTATACAGAGCAAAATGTCTTGACACAGGTATTAATTTGTTTGCCTGCCTGGACTGGTACAGCATGGTATGTGCCTGCCTTCCTCGGGCTGAGAAAGTCTGTATTAGTTGTAAGATGAGCAAAGTTTGCCCTGAGATGGCCCAGCCCTGAGCAGAACCCAACCTCACAGCAGGCTCCCAGATGCCCATGTGGAGAAGAGCATTCCTGAAGTGAGGAACAGCAGGGAGGGTTTCTCCTCACTCTGTCTGGCCACCTCCCAGGGCCATCAAGAGAAATGCCAGAGTTCAGCGTAGCTGTTCATTTCCTTCCTCCTTTATCACCTGCTACCTCCTCATGTTCAACCTCCCTGTCTTATCTGCACCAGCACACTGTTCACTTATTTCGTGGATCACAAGTTCAAATGCAGCTCCTCTTACAAAGCCTGGTTTCTCCTCAGGAGGTCCTTACACCTGTCTCTGTTCCCAGGTCTTATCTGGGGTTGTCAGCTGCTGTCTGGCCCATGTATGCCCCAGGGCTGGAGGGAATCTGTGGCTACTCCTAATTCCAGCTGCTCCAGCCGCCCTGGCTCTCTGGGCAGGGCCTTTACTCTGCCTTTGGGACTCCCTGATGATTTTACTTACCATTTGCATGGGAAATGCAGCTCTTCTCCACCCTGGTCTCTGCTTTCCCTGATGACTGCAAATATGGTAGGTTGGTATTTTTCCCAGATGTCAAACGAGTTGGTCTTGACTGAAGGGCCTCCAGATTTAACTTGTCATTACCTTTTATTTAAGTGAAACACATGACAAACAAAGCAGGTACAGATCCTCTTACTGAGGCTCTCCCTCATCTAAAGGCTAAGAGAGGTTTTCCTCTTTGACTCCAGAGCTCTCTCATAGGCCTAGAAGCAAAATACATAATCAAGACTTGAGGCACTTGCTATTTCTAAGTGAAACCCCCAATTAAACCCTAATGTAATTCACGGCCTTAAATGGCAACAATCAAGCAGGAAGAAAATAGCAACTTATTCATCTTCCTTTGTGGGACATCTTTAAAACACATTTTCTACGAACAAAATTCCTGAAGCATACATATAGCTGGAAATTCCAGAGGTCTGGTCCTGTCTGTATTTAAGATTTGGGATGAGGAGCTAATATAACCATGCTAAGCCAGCTGCTATCTTTGGACATGGCTGTGATTGTTGTGCTCACAGCAGCTCTAGGTGATTCTACACAGCCCTCCACGTATCAGTGAAGTGTAGGATAGTGACATTAGGAAGAAATTCTTCCCTGTGAGGGTGCTGAGGCCCTTGCACAGGTTACGCAGAGAAGCTGTGGCTGCCCCATCCCTGGAGGTATTCAAGATCGGGTTGGATGAGGCTTGGGGCAACCTGGGCTAGTGGAAGGTGTCCCTGCCCATGGCAGGGGTTGGAACTGTATGAGCTTTAAATCCCTTCCAACCTAAATCATTCTGTGGTTCTATTACCTCACACTCGCAGCCAAAGATAGAACATTTAGCCTGGTTTGAGCCCAGACTGATGATGGCTGCACACACAGCCAGTGAAACTGAAGGCAGTGGGTTTATATTTAGGGTTTTCCTGGGAAGAAGGGGTGGATGCACCCACTCCGTCCATGTCAACCCATTCAGTGCTCATGGGTGTCCTGTCTTCCTCACCCACTTTGTGAACCAGGAGATGATCGTTCTCCCAAATATGCTGCTGCCTCCATGGAAAACCAGGGCACAAATGGAGCGAGACCCTGGGGGCTGCAGGACATCCCCGTGCAGGTGTCCTGCCAAACCAGCAAGGCTCCCTCTGCCCTCCGAGTCACTGCTGCACCCTCGGGCTCCTCGCAGGGCGGATTTACATCTTTGGAGCCGACTCAGGGCTTCGTGGGCTGACGTGAGTCAGCGGCTGAGGACAGAGGAGGCCGAGTGCCCCAGGTACCACAGCGCTGGTGGCCATGGGGCTGAGGAGAGGGAGCTGCCCCCTGACCAACTCTGGTTTTGCCCTCAAAATGCTGTTGCCCTCAGAGCCCACCGAGATGTGAGGGGACAGCTCTGAGACCAGGCTGGATGGGGCTCTGAGCAACCTGGTCTCGTGGGAGGTGTCCCTGCCCGTGGCAGGGGGGTGGAACGAGAGGGGTTCAAGGTCCCTTCCAACCAAAACCATTCTGTGATTCTACCATCAGCAGCAGGGCAGTGATTGTCCCCCTGTACTTGGCACGGCGAGGCCACACCTCGAGTGCTGTCTTGAGTTCTGGGGCCCTCAATTCAGCAAGGACACTGAGGGGCTGGAGCGTGTCCAGAGAAGGGCAGTGGAGCCAAGGAATGGTCTGGAGCACCAGAAGCGGCTGAGGGAGCTGGAGGGGCTCAACCTGGAGAAAAGGAGGTTCGGCGGGACCTTCCAGCCCTCTGCAACTCCCTGGCAGGAGGGTGGAGCCAGGTGGGGGTCAGGCTCTTCCCCCAGTCAACGAGCAACAGAACGGGAGGACACGGTCTTAAGCTGTGCCAGAGGTGGTTTAGCTTGGACATCAGGAAGAATGAATGGGCTGCCCAGGGAGGTGGTGAAGTTCACCATCCCTGGAGGTGTTTAAGGAAAGACTGGACGTGGCACCGGGTGCCATGCTCGACTTGACACGTTGGTGTTTGGCGAAAGGCTGGACTCGGTGACCTCAGAGGTTTTTTTTCGAACCCAATCGATCCTGCGGTCCGGTGACTCCGCGGACCCGCCGCTCCCCCACCATGGCGGCGCCGCGCTCAAGATGGCGCCGGGCAGCGGCCGCGCCGCGCTCAAGATGGCGGCGCGGGGGGGGGGGGCGGGCGCTGCCGCGGAACCGGGTCATGGCCGCGCCGGAAGAGCCGTGAGGCGGCCGGGCCGGCGGGGAGCGAGCCCGGGACGCGGCCGCTCCGAGCGGGGGCGCGGGGAGGCGGTGGCGGCTGCGGCGGGGCCGCGCGGCCGCCGCCATGTTCCGCTCTGGAGAGGTGAGTCGGGGCTTGGCGGGGGGCTCCGTTCGCCCCCCCAGCCCCGGTCACCGGCGCCCCTCAGGGCGGCAGCCGGGCTCGGGGGCGCGGAGGGCTGCTCGGCGGTGGGGCCGGGCCGCCGAAATGGCCCTCCCCGGGGTGTTTTCGTTGGGGGGGCGGTCACAGGGGCTGTGAGGTGGGAGCAGCTCCCCTTCCCCTCGGGAGGTGCCGTGGCGTTAATGGCAGTTTGGGCTGTGGTTTCGTGGCGAAGGTGCGGGCATGTGGCAGGAGAGCTGTGGGTGCTCCGGTGCTGGACTTATATAAACTAAATACACATATGTATATATAGATATGGTTATATAACTCTTAAGGTTGTTGAAACGGATGGCGCTTGGAGGAAAGATGTAGAAAGAGACCGCTGCGGTGTATTTAGGAAAGAGTCAGGGACAGTCACTTTTCCTACTGCAGACTAAGTGGAATAAATGGAAATGTTTTTTCCTCCCCATTCCAAAGTAGCAACAGCAAAAGAGCGGGTGAAGATACTGTGGCGCATGTGAAGTTTTGCACTATCTCCATGTTATCTTCTGAGGGAAAGCTTTTTGGTTTCTTCATGTGGATGCATGTACTTAAAGACCCATGTGTTTCTGTTTTGTCTCCCTTCAGCAATCCTTATGAGACTCAGGGTATCTGTTTGCTCAAAAGTGTTGCTGAAGTGTCCGAGTCACCAGCTTTTCTCTCTTTTTGTTTTCCCCCCAGGAGGTTGTAAGTGAGGAAAGTGAGGAGGAAAGCAATGGTGTCAACTTGATGGAGTTCTCAGATGAGATCCTTCTGCACATCCTCAGCTACGTCCCTTGCACAGACCTTGTCCTGAACGTCAGGAGAACCTGCAGGAAACTCGCAACGCTTTGCCTTGACAAGAGTCTAACACATACAGTTCTCCTTCAGAAGGACTATAAGGTGGGGAGAGTAGCTTCCTTCTTCTTGCTAGCTGTGAAGACAAATCTGACTTCTGAAAAAACACCAAGTAGAACTTTCCAATGTGCCTGCATGAGTGGACTGTTCTCGAACTCTGAAATCAAACACACAATAAGCTGTTTTATAAAAGCATTTGTTTTCCAGAATGCTTTGTTAGAACAGCTCTGTGCTCCCTTAGTTTTGTAAAATACTGTCAGTGTAAACTTCCCTGTGTTTCTGGAAGCTGAAACTAAAGTAAACGTGACCTGCCATTTGTAGCCATTTCAGTTACCATTTTCTCAAAATATGTTTTCCATGTTGCTGTGCAAAAAAATCCCGTGTGTGCTGCTGTCAGCCATGCAGTCAGTGAAACCAGAATTGGTGTATGTGCTATGACAGAAATAAAGCTTGGGACTGAAGGGGGAAAATGGTTTTATGGGAACTGTATCACCAAGTGCAGGCAAGGGGAAGCCTCTCTTACTCATTTCCAGAAGAGGAAACTGGATGAAGAAGAATGGAAACATTCTTCTTTCGGTTTGAGTTTCCATGGATAGTTCTGCTGAAATAGATTTGCTGGTAGAAAATGGAGGTGGTTTCCATTCCACTCTCAGCTGCTGAACAGCCGTAATGCAGAACTGCACAGGCAAAAGGAGCTAAAGGAAGTGTAATCTTAGGAGTCCAAAGCATGGCAGACTGGGTGCCAGCAGTATAATAATTCTTTGGCTGGGCTGCCATGCCGAAACCTTTGGATGAGCCACATAATCTAAGTGCCAACCACCCTTATCCGCAACTCCAGCCGGGAAACTGAGTCAGTGCCTTATATCTCATGGACTGTGCTTTTGTTTGGGTGCAGGTGAACAAGGACAAAGTGAAGCAGCTGATGAGGGACATCGGAAAGGAGATTTACCAGCTGAACATGGCTGGGTGCTACTGGCTGCCCAGCTCCACCATCGATCACGTAACACGCTGCAAGAACCTGGTGAAGCTCAACTTGTCCGGGTGCCACGTCACCTCCCTCCGGCTCTCCAAGATGCTCTCCACGCTCCAGCACCTGCGCTCCCTGGCCATCGATGTCAACCCGGGCTTTGATGCCAGCCAGCTGAGCAGTGAGTGCAAAGCCACCCTCAGCCGTGTCTCGGAGCTGAAGCAAACGCTCTACACGCCGTCGTACGGCGTCGTCCCGTGCTGCACGAGCCTTGAGAAGCTGCTGCTTTATTTTGAGATCCTCGACCGCTCGCGAGAGGGGTTCATGCTCTCTGGGCAGCTGATGGTGGGCGAGAGCAACGTGCCCCACTACCAGAACCTCCGCATCTTCTATGCCAGGCTGGCTCCTGGCTACGTCAATCAGGAGGTGGTCAGGCTGTACTTGGCAGTGCTGAGTGATCGGACACCTGAGAACCTCCACGCCTTCCTGATCTCTGCCCCCGGCAGCTTTGCGGAGACGGGAGCCACCAAAAACCTCCTGGACTCCATGGCTCGAAATGTACGCCTGGATGCTTTACAATTGCCCAAAGCCTGGATTAACGGCTCCGGGCTCCTGCAACACTTGAAGTTCAACAACCCTTTCTACTTCAGCTTTAGCCGATGCACCTTATCTGGTGGGCACCTGATCCAGAGGGTCATTAACGGAGGGAAGGATCTTAAAAGCCTGACCAGTTTGAATCTCAGTGGCTGCGTTCACTGTCTGGCCCCGGAGTCCTTGTTTCGGAAAGCAGAAGATGACATTGACAGCAGCATTTTGGAAAGCCTAGTAGTGTCTTGCTGCAACCTGAGGCACCTCAACCTGTCTGCAGCTCACCATCACAGCTCCGAAAGCATTGGGAACCACCTGTGCCAGCTGCTGTCCAGGCTAAAGCACCTGCTCTCGTTAGCACTGCCGGTTTGCTCCATCACAGATGTTGCTGCGAGTGTGGAGAAGCCTCCCACGGCTCCTAGTTTGGTGCCCCAAACGTTTGGAAGGAAAGTTCGGATTGGGGTACAGACATATCCAAGGAACTTAGCGGACCAGGCAAATCAGAAGATAGAGTCCTCGGTGTTCTGGGCTCTGATGGGAAGCCTCCGGTTTTTGGAAACCTTGGAAATAATTGGGTCCAGTTTCTCCTCTGCCATGCCCCGCAACGAGCCAGCCATTCGGAACTCGTTGCCTCCTTGCGTCAGGGCACAAAGCGTGGGGGATTCAGAGGTGGCTGCCATTAGCCAATTGACTTACCTGCAGAGCCTCACCTTAGCACAACTGCCAAATATTCTCACTGGCTCTGGGCTCGTTAACATCGGGCTGCAGTGCCAGCACCTGCGGACTCTTTCCTTGGCCAACCTGGGCATGATGGGGAAGGTGGTCTATATGTCTGCTCTCATGGACATGCTGAAACACTGCAAGTGTTTGAGGGATCTCAGGTGAGGGGCTGCCCTTGAACGTCTCCCGTTTTTGTTTGTGGATCTCCAGAAGTGTAGTGTTTGGTTTGTTGTGGTTGCTGTTAAAACTGTAGTAGCTGCAATGGCTTGAAAGCTGGCTGTTTTCCTTCCTGACTTGTGGAGAATGGGAGGGCATTGCATGTTCTCCTCGAAGGCTCAGGATGTGCCCTTTAAGCAGTATTTTAAGAGCAAAAAGTGCTGTGACTGCCTTCCTTTCAGATAAGGAAGAGTGGATGCTGCGTATTTTGGAGCTAGCAGCCTGTCAGGGCTGGTTAAGTACTATGAGCCTTTGCTGACTTTTTGGCTTTGTGTAAATGTACATCTCTTAAACTTCCAGGAAGGAAGAGATTCCTACACTGTCCAGATAATGTAGAGTTCTCCTCAGGTTTCCCAATGAGATATTTTTCTGCCTCTGGTTGTATTAAAATCTCATCTCTTTGGGGTTTTATTTCGTGGTAATTTACTGAAAACATTCCAAATTTAGAGTTTGTCCTGTTGGTGTTCCTCTCCTGGTAGGATTTAAAGGATCTGATCCTAAGGGGGCCACAAAGGAGCTTCATGGTAGCCAAAATGTGCTCATGAAAGCAAAGGGCACAAACTGATGGTTTCCTTGCATCAGTCTGTAGTAACACAAATATTATTACTTTAGAAAGATGCTTTTTTTCTTTCTTTTTTCCCACCCCTAAATCACCTTATTTTGGTGAAAATGCAGGACCTGTTAGTCCCATTGTCACAATGAGATTGTTCACAAAAGGGTCCGAAATGCTGAATAGTTGTAGCAGCCAAGGTCACCCTGTGGTCACAGTTCACTTGCTGTGACTGAAATTGTTGCTCATCGCCTGGAACTGGTGTTTGTGGGCCTGTTCCTGATCCGCTGCAATCTGTGAAGGGATCCAGGGTGGCTAAAACACCCCAGGAGGGTTTTCATGTTCCACCACTTCCCATTTATAACAGGCAAGGAACGTGCAGATCTCTCATCCAAGAGGTGGCAGCTGTTGGAAATTCATTTGCTCGATGTCTTGGGTTACAGGAATGCGTCTTTAACCTTCAGGAGAGTAAAGAGGCCTGGAAGGACTGAGGGCTGGGGAAGGAGGTTTGGGTGTGCAGTGTTCCTTTGCTCAGCCAGGGCCCTGTAGTTTCCAGAGGCTTTGAAATGGAGGCCAGGAGCAGTAAATACAGGTGGGAGGCAGCGTAGAGCCTGGAATAAAGGCTGGAACAAGGGTTCTCCTTGTACCGTGCTTCGATGGAAGCTGTCATTCCTCTTTCCTGCCTAAGATCTCGGGTTTTATATAGGCTTAAAAAATGGTTTTACTGTTTAGCACTTCTTCCTGATAATACAGTTTCCTTCTCATTTGACTGATTCCCTGCTGTTCCCACCCCTTTTTTTCCCCTTCCCAGTTTTCCGGGCTGAGTTTAAGGGGATCTTCCAAAGCAACATTGCCATCTAGCGAGTGAAGGGCGGCATTGCAAGTGTGGCTGGCGTGGCTCAGGGATTCACCTGGAAACCTGCTGTCAGGATGCTGAGCTTTTTGTCCTAAATTTACGGTGACCCAATGATTCTGTTGAAAAATTGGAGAGGATGCCCATCTCTTTGATATTAATTTTAATTTGTTACCCGAACTGCTGATATGCTCTTAAGATCTTTCCAGGCGATGCCCCCTGACAGCAGTTGCAGGCTGAGACTAAAACAGAATTTATCAATTAACGGGATTAAGTTGCTGAGATACCCCTGGGTACTACAAAAGCCTGTGCAGAGATTATCCAGATCAGGTTGAGACCGACAGCTTGTTATCACCTAATGGATTAACCTTCTTGGAGCTCTTGGCCTTCCTGACCCAATGACTGAGATTCCCAAGTGCTCCGAAGCCCTGTAGTAAATCTGCTCTAAGCAGATGAACTCTCCTGGTGACACCAGCCCTGAGCAGGTTCTGCTTCCTGCAGGCTGGTTTCTGTGAGGGAGTCACCCAGATATGCTGCTGGTAAAAACACAGGCCCCACATTGGCTGGGTATGGCTTCACTGTGTCATTTTGTTTTCCTGCTGGATTACCATGCCAGAGGATCCCATCTCTCTTCCCTGGGCCAAGTGTTTGGGATGAAGGCTGCGTTGATGATGGTTGTTCTTCCTGTGGGCAAGCAGTAGCTCTGATCCTTTGCCAGGGCTGGTTGTGGTCACTGTCTTGGTCCCAGAGGCTTAAGTTCTGCATCACCCTGCGTGCACTGTGCGTTTTTCATGCCTGCTTCTCTCTAGTCAGGAAAATGAAGATATTAAACTGAAGATACAACCATTTTGATCAGTGTGTGTGCATTGGAGTAGAATCCATATCACCTGCTCAGTGGATGTCAGGTAGCAAAAGCCAGGCTCTGCCTGTAGGACCAGAATGGATCCGCTGCTCAGCACCAAGGCTTGGCTTACCCAACATACTTTGTGGGAAACTCGCAAACCCAGGGTTATTCCAGGGTTGCTCCCTGCGGGCACCGAAATTCTGCAGTTTAGGGCCTTTCAGCCGTTTGTGTCCTTGTCTGTCTGTCGGCGGTGGGGACAGTGCTCGGCTCCATTCGCCATCCCCCCATGAATGCGCTGCTTTCCCCCTTGTCTGAGAGCTGTCCCGAGCGGTGAATTGCCCATTGACTTGTTTTTGTTTATTCCCTCAGGCTGGAACAGCCGTACTTCTGTGCGGGCGCCCAGTTCTTCCAGGCACTGAGTCACTGCTCCTCTCTCCAGCGGCTTTGCATCGTCTCCCGGAGCGGGACTCTGCAGTCTGACGCAGTGATGTCATTCATGGCCAACTGCCTTGAGGTCATCATGTGCCACATGTTTATGGGAGAATCTCTTACCGTTTGCAAAAATCTCCAGCAATCCATTGTGCGGAGGTGAGTGCGGAAGGGGCCTGATGTGGGATTTTTGGAGCTGTTGGGGATTTATCTCCGTTTCCTTGCTTGCCAAGGTTTATATGGCTTGGAGCGCTTGTTCCAAGAAGCTAATAGGTACTGTGTAACGGCTTGGCACGTAAACCGGCCTCTTACTTTAATAAGAGTGAATCAGTGGAGTATCTGAAGGTATTATATGAATTTTTTATTCCATTCCCACCCATGTTCTCTGCAGTTCCGTTGGCTGAGTCGAAGCTCTGGATGTAAAGCTCCATCATAAATCAAATGACACTTTTTTTGTGTAAACAAAACATCTGCCGACATTTTAAGTACTGAGAGATTTGACCTTGAAGCTCTCCTCCTTTCCCACAAGTGACTAAGATAATTCTCTGTCCTCTAATCACTTGTAAATGTCACTTACTGATAATCCCCTGGCAGCGCAATTCAAAGCCTTTAAAGGGTTGTTGTGAAGGGTTTTTTCTTCTGGGCTATGCGTTGAGGGGGGAGAATTGGTACAAACTGCCTTTGCACGTTTGGCAGTTCTTAAATGCATTTTGCTTGGCCCCTTGCAGTGTTCTGAGCCTCACGTGGTGGGAAACGTTTGTGTGTGAGCCGTGAACTGCATTTGAAAAGAGAGCTTTTAATTAGGCTTGGCATTTGGAAATCTTCTAATAGTGGCAGTCGCCTTACAAAATATTTCCCATGCAGCAGATTTTCCATTATTATTTTCTTTTTTTCTGTAAGGCTTTTTTTCCCCGCCTTCAGTCTGTTTTCTTTGTCACCTACTGTTGCTGTGTCCTGTTAAGCTCTAATAAAAATTTCAAATCACACGGCGTTATTAGTGCATCCTAAAGGGTGCTCCTCCCCCCCAGCCTTCCTCCAGCTTCAAACTGACTTCTTACACTTGGCTTGTTTCCGTGGAACAAATCCAGGAGAGCCTGTGACTATATTAGCTCCCTACCAAACTGCTCCCGGGATTGTTACTGCCTCTGAAAGCCTCTGTGTCCTTCTGGGATAGGGATTGTTGGAAGCATCTGAGTAAATTCCTTGTGATGCCACAAGGATTCTTTGAGTTTGTTTTTCATGGGGCTTCGTATCTGTGAAAACATTTCTGGTTTGATTTCAGTTGTGCTTTGGGGATCCTTAGAAAGAACCAAAAATCCACAGTTCCTGTTTTTTATTTTCCCGCCCCTCTGAGGTGCCATTGTAGCACTGGCCAAAATTTCAGTGTCCATTTACTCGGCAGAAATACACCATTCTGCAGGATTTTCTCCCTTGTTTTCTCTGTCATGGGCAGATTCTCGATACATTCTGTACCTCTTAATAATCTAAACCCTGGGAACTTTCCAAAGAGCAGCTGATGCCTCATGGAAATGTTAAAGAACTATCTTTATATTTAGCGACAGTTCTGGCTGTCAAACTTATTTTCTTCTTTTGTATCTTTATTAATAGAGACACTTGTATCAAAAGAGGATTTTTTGAAGCTTGGGTTTTATAATTTCTTTTTTCTGCTGAAGAGAGCATCTGCTCCCACTGCAAATTCTACACCTGAAGTCATAATCCTCTGTGACACTGTAATTGGTGGCTCTGGAAACGATTTTGATGTCACGTAAGATTATGACTTCAGGAGGAGGATAAGTAGTGGGAGCAGATGCTCTCCTAAGCAACACAGATCCCGTTCTCATGCAACTGTCTCTTGTAATAAAATGGAAGGAACAAAATACAGAAAATGATGTGTAAGCAAAGCCTGGAGTCTTCCACGAGCCATCAGCGAGTCTTTAACCACGTGACTTCTCCAGTGATCCCATTCTCATCCTTGCACAAATGTGCCTTCAGATGGAGTCAGGAATTGACTTCCTCTTGGCTGCGTTTTGTCTGCTGCTCCAAGGGCAGAGAGATGTGCAGTAAAATCTCTGTGTGTGAGCTTAAACCTGTGGGCGAGGCTCTAATTCACACAGCGTGGCTTCCCCCAGAAGTGTGCTGCTGGTGTCTCTTTAATCCAAGTTTTACACTGGAAGAGCCCATTGGGCAGCAAGTTGGAAGTTACATATCCTTGTGCCAGAATTAAATAAGGTCATTTATCCTGATTTTTTTTTTTCTATTTGTTTGGAATGTGTGCAGATGCTGCATGGGGAACGTGGAGAGTGGGTGGAAAGGAGGGACCGGAATGAACCTTTGTTTGCTCCCTTTCTTGAGCTGGGGCAATTGATCCCTATTCTTCAGATCCCAGTGAGGGTCAGAGTTCCTGCTTTAGGGCCATGGAGATGGTGCTGTTTAGGCTGAGAGATGGTTTTGAACAGGGACATGGGGCTAAAGTGCCCCAATTTTCCTAATTCCTCTAAAAGAAGAAACGGGAGTGGGAATGGAAAAGGCCCAGGGCTGAGCACACACCAGGACTTTGCTGCAGGACGTAGAGCTGGGAGGGTTTGAAAATGCAATGCAGTGGAGGGCAGTCCTTTTTCAGGTGTGGATGCACAGCAGGGTGGGGGTCATGGAAGAGACGGGGACCCATCTGGGGAGAACAGACTTGTTTCAGCTGTAGGATTGTACTGGAAGATGGTGTTTATACAGGGTGTGGTGATGGGAGCTTGGGAATGAAATCTGCTGCATCACACTGATGACTTACAGCATGATTCCCAAACTCTCCCCCTTGACTGTAAAATGAGGTTAGTGTTATGGATTTCTGTCCCACTGGCCTGAAAAGAGACTTGTTCTCACGTCTCTAGGTCTTGTGACAGCTCTGAGCCAGGCCCCGTGGTGTCCAGCTTTCTGGTGAGCAGTTTCTGCTTGAAGTTTGCTGATATTTGGGGCAAACTATTTCGCGTATTTAAGCCAGTAAAAGCCTCTGATTCAGTTCTGGCTCTTTTGCAATGACACACAAGAGGCAGAACGGGTCTCATCTGGAGCCTCATCAGCAAGCAGGAGGCTTGCAAGGGCAAGGTCTCCTCTGAGCTGTAGAGAAGACTGTAAAGATTGTTTCCCTCTGGGCAGATAAATCACTGCAGTGTTTTTCTTTATTCTTTTTCCTTCAGTGTGTGTGAATGGGAGGGGTGATCTTTATGATTCAGGGAGATACTCTGCACATAAGAAGGGCCTGGTGGTTAGAGTGGGAGATGTGGCTTGAGTGATCCATATCCACTTCCCTGATCTTCCTCAGATTTCACATGACGGTGGTCTAGTCTCAGTTTCTCTGTAAAATGACATCTTTTTTTCCCTTTCACATGGTGCTCAGCTGCTGCCACACTTCAGATAGCAGCACATCCAACAAACACAATGTTTTCCATTTTATGCTTGGACCCGAACTTTGCCGGAGTGCTCAGCTCCAAGCGCGTGTTGTCCCTGCTTAAATAACTCTTCTGTTCAAAGCGCTGCAGCAGTAATTCCAGAAGCACTAAAATACCACAGTTTGAGGCCCCGTGGTTGCAGGTTCAGGCGTGACCCCAGACCTGTTGCTGTGCCAAGAGGCTTCTCTGCAGAAAAGGTAAAATTGCTTCTCCCTTTAGGGCTGAGCTGCTGTGCTGGGATTCTTTCTCAAGGCTTGCACAGAGCCTTGTGTCCAAAGGCAGGTCCGAGGGGATGATTCCTGCTACGAGGAGCTTTCCCGAGGCTTTCCACGCTGTTATTTTGTGGAATAGTCAGTAGATGGAGCTGTGACCCATGGAAGGTCCCACCGCTTGCCGAGGCCCGCGTGCTGAATAATCGCGTTTATACGCCTGTATTTCTCTGCCCCAAAAATGCTGTGGGCAAGGAATTTGGATGACTTCAGGCTTGCACAGCTACATGGTGTGGTTCGTGGGCACTTCACAAATGTGCAGGAGAAGTTGCTTTCCTGGTGAAGCTTACAGCTGGAAAACGGGCTGGAAGAGGGGATGGGAAATGGTTTGGCAAATATCCCCTTGGCCTCAAGGGCAGATTTTTATTTTCCAGTGTGTGCCTTTGGAATTTTGTCGGTTTTAGTTGAAGTGTTTAAATAGCTCCTACCATTGTAACGATTTCAAGGACTCTACAACACCAGACAATACAAGCCCATGAAAAGTCCTTGGAAAAACACTTTAGGAAAAAGATCAAGAAAGCTAGGATAAAATAATAATTAAAAAAAAAACAAACAACCAAAACAAAAAAGAAGCCAAACAAACAAAACCAAAAGCAAGCCAAAAAACCTCTAAGAATACAGTGTCATTAGGGATTCCCCATACAGATGGGGAAAGTGCCATGGTGTAGAGGTGAGCTGTGACTTACAGAAATGGAATCCAAGCTAAACCACGGCAGAGAGGGAAAAACTGTGGTGCAGCTGGAGTGTGTACTCATTTAGCACAGTCTGCCCGTTCAGGGGATCCAAGACCCAGAGAAAGTGAAACACTTAAGTAACCCTCTCTGTATCAGGTATGAGCACTGCTTAGTTTGAAGTGACTTTCACAATAAGATTCCTGCCACTTTCTAGGAATAGCTGTTTCAATCTGAATTGGATTTTTTCTATTCAATCTTCTGTAGCATTACCTAAATTTCTCTCTGCTTGTTATTGCCCTTCTTTAACATGAAACTGTTGGCTGGATCTTACCTTTTCTGAAAACTGCTGATTTCCAGTGGCCCTGCGTGGCTGTGAGAGCCATGATGCTCACTGAAGGGAAGAAGCACCCTCCTGGGATTCAGTTGCAGAAATAGGGCTTCCAGGTGGGAGCAAGGAGCTGAAACTGAGTATTTGTAAAGTGCTGAGCGAGCCAGTTCCTCTCCTGGCATTTACCACAGGACTGAGCTATCACAAATGAATTTTTGCTCACCTCAGGGCTAAGCGTTCCCTTCTGCCCTGGGTATCCCTGCACTATTCCTCTTGCCTGGCTTCTCATTGTGGGCTCTGAAAATCCCTTTTTGGGTAATCCTTTTGCTGTTGAGGGGGCAGAGGGGGCTGTAGGAGCAGTAGGTGCGTGCAAGATCTTTGAATTCAGCCGAGTCCTGCAGCGTCGCTCCCGCACTGCTGCAGTCGGATTGACACTGCGAAAAGCTGGTATTAGCACCTAGGGCTCTTTGAAGATTTGCAAGCCGGTTTTGCACCCCTTCACCACCTTCTCTTCCTTCTGACCTTGAGGAAGTCCTGTGTCCCAGAGCCAGTGGTGGCTGCTGATCCCACCCCGGCAGCCTCAGCGTGCCGCGGGCTGCGGGCCCCGCAGAAGTGGGATTGCAGAAGACTTAATGTATGGCCAGGCTGGTGGAGTGAATCATTAGCATCCCGCTCAAGCTTTCATTGTCTGTTTCATTTCCTGCTCTTGGAAACCCCTGAATCATTCTGTCACAGACCGAATAACAAACTGCATCCTTGTCAGCTTGCGTTGCCCAAGGATTCCTTGGCGGGCTTGGCAAAGGCTGACTGCTCGAGGTGTGGCCCAGACACCTTTGCTTCTACCAGGGATGTTGTTTATGGGTGGGTTCAAATACTTTATGAGCCAGCAGGGCTTGTGGGACCATCCTCAGTTTGCCACGTTAATTTATCGTCTTTTGAGGGTACTCACAAACCCCCTTCTTTAAATGCATTCCTGTGGTTGACCCAATGGCTCGTTCTAACTGCCAGCTCATGTGTTTTGAAGGGAATTCAGTCTTGAAACCTTCCTCGGTGGGTAGATCGGTTTGTGCATGAAATAACTTTCAAGGATTGTCCTCTCTCTCTTGGCTGAGAAATAATATTGGAATAGTACTGTCGTGCTTTCTCTTCATGAGGGTGTAAAAGGCTGAACGGAAGCATTAACTGCAGCTTTAAAGCATTTCCATAGTAAAATAAATCTAATTGAGCAGTTATTGCAGTAGCTTTTTAATTTGTGGAAGAGATTAGGAAATAACTTTCAGCTTGCTCTGGCAGAGCACTCCCTTAGGACGTGTCCTGGGCTCTCTGGCATCGCTCTTTGGGCTCTTATTCCCTCCCCCTCTAATTGTCCGGTCACATTTGACTGATGCGGAGTTCAGCTGGCAAAATAATGTAAGAACCTCAATCTGCAGGCGTGTTGGATACAAACCTCAGTTCACAGGAGAAGTAGCAGAGTGCCATTCATGCCTTACAGGGAAACCACAGCAGAGAGATGTAATTTGCCTCGGCTCGGGATGAGTCTGATGTGTTATTGCTCCTTCCCTGTGGCTCAGTGCAATGGCAGATGATGCTGCCTTGGAGATAACGGGAGAAGAGCTGGCAGTGATGTGTGTGAAGGATTCCCAGA
The DNA here is from genome assembly GCA_035584735.1 of Pseudotriccus pelzelni. Classification (NCBI taxonomy): domain Eukaryota; kingdom Metazoa; phylum Chordata; class Aves; order Passeriformes; family Tyrannidae; genus Pseudotriccus; species Pseudotriccus pelzelni. The sequence continues at coordinate 13,278,178 of JAWMRA010000033.1, read as the reverse complement.
CTCCCATCTACACCCCTTGGTCTCAGGTTGGAGGCTGCAGTGATGGGATTTATAGTTCGGGAAATCCACAGGCTTTGGGAGAACGTTGGTTTGTCTGTGTGGACGTGAAGGAATGGAAGTCACTCCGAGAGGAAAACACCTTATGGAGGAAATACCTCATTGTGTGGAGTTACGAGCAGCCAGAGGAATCACAAGAGCTTTCCCTGGGAAATTTTTAAGTCAATTTCTGAGGTTTGGTAATGAAGTCTGCTCAGCGCTGGCACTCTGGCAGGGCTGGAAAAGAGAATGGCACTGAGGAATGGGTCTGCTTTAGAGTGAGTGTGGGGAGGCTTTGCACCCCTCTTGAGAGGCTCCTGGGGGATGAGTGGAGGGCAAGAGTCCCCCCCTGCTCAGAAAGGAAGGGGTCTGGGAGAATCCCACCTGCCGTTTCTTTGGCATGGCTGAAAAATGCTCTGGAGAAGCTTCACTGGCAGTCACTGTGAGCAAGGAGAGCTTTTGCAGCTCCCTGGTACTGAGGTCAGGACACGGCCAGTGGAACAAATTTTAAGTTGTTGTCTGGCCTTCCCTGAGAAGATGAGGAAAGTGTGTGTGCGTGTTGGGTCATGCTGCTGCCAGCTGTTCCAGCTTGTCCTGGCACTTCCTCCATTCCACCGTGCCATGCTCAAGGAAGGGAGTTTCCAGCCTGGCTCAGGTAAGCTGGCTGAGGCTTTCAAGACAGATGCCACACTTGAACTTCAAGATGTGAGCAAGCCTTCCAGAGAAAACAGGCTTAGGCTGTGCCTGGCGGAGGATTAGCAGGGGTTTGTGCATGTAGATCAAAGAGGAGCTGCATACAGGGCAAAAAGTGAGTTGGTTCCAATTCTCTTCCCTTGGGAAACTTGTGCCTCTCCAGAAGCAGCTCACCAGCCTGTGAGGGAGGTCTGGACAGGGAGGGGAGAAGGTGTGCAACTGCAGCAGAGGCTGGTTTGCATTTGAGAGTTGTGCCAACCAGAGTCCACGTCTGCTCTGTCCCTGCTGTGCTCTGTTCCCCTAAATCAAGCTTCTCCTGGTTTCCTTCCTTCCTTTCCGTCTCTGGAGCCTCTTTTCCCACAAGCCCAGCTCAGCCTGTGGAGTTCAGAGATCTGGCCTTGATCCACTCCTGATACACTGCATTTCCTCACTTTATCTGCTGTGCTGCTTTTGTTGGCAGTGCTCAGTTACCCCACCTTGTGTGCCCTCTGTCTTGCTTGCCAGCTTCTGGGAAGTGGGATGTGCTGAAACGTCGGAATTTGGCATAGGGCTTTCCTTGGGTTTCTCTGGAAATCTCAAGGGGAAATACATTCCTCAAGCCCCAAACGCTGCCTTATCCTTTCCTTACAAGTAAAGACGGTAAGTTTGAGCAGCAGCTAACACAGGGGAGCTGTCATCTTCCAGGGTCTGTGGTGCAGAGGGTTGCAGGGGGTATAACCCATCCCTCCAGGCTGGCTGGTGAGATTCCCCGTGGCTTTGGGCTGTCCTTTGGCTCTCTCAGCAGGTAGAGTCTCCAGGGGACTCACTGGCTCCTCTGGAGAGGTATGTCAGTGTTTGCCAGGAGATAACTGCATTCCAGGGAGGGACTCTTTTGTCTTGCTAAAATTGAGGAAATCTGATCAAAGTGCAGCCTTGCTTTAGACTTTTTCTCTTTCTTTTTGACTTTGTCCCTGACCTACATATTGAATCCTACCACAGTGGTTGGAAGTAATTGAGAGTGTAGTGTTAGGCTATTTACCAAGCTGTTCACTTGAAAATAACCTTACTGTGTCCAGTCCACACCTGTTCTGGGATAATTTTGGAGACAAAGAGCACAGCATCGTTAACCCTTTCATCCACGTACACAACCTGTTCAAGACCTAACAGCGGGGAGACACTGAACCTCTGCTGATGCCAGGAGGAGTTTGTGACACAGGGTGTGCTTTGGCGTTGTTTCCCAGCTCCGTGGATTATTCCGACCAGCTGCTGAGGCCCGACCGGCCCTGTGTCCACGTCCAAATGAGGACACTTCAGAGACCTCCTTGTGAAAAGTTCCTGCTGGGTGGTTGTTGGTTTGGTGTTAAATCTGCTGGACCAGAGGCTATGTTGGAAAATATAAGTGTGTGTGCGGGGGGTGTTTTCTTTGTTATCCCAGTGGTTGTTTCTGATTAAAGGGTCTGTTTTGGAGGGGCTGCAAGTCAGTTGCCCAGAAATCTTGCTTTCATTTAATTAATCGTGATGAGTTTAGGCTGGAGGTTTTGTAGGGGAGAGCAAGCAAGCATATCCTTGGCTTTTTTTCCCTCGGAGGGAAAAAAAAAGCAAGCAGGGTTTCATGTCTGAAACTGCAGCTCTTTTGTCTCCCCAGGTCGACATCCTTCTCTGTCCTTCGGGTTTTAATTTTACAAGCCATGCGTTTGCAGAGGTGGATGGAGTTTGAAGTCCATCCAGGTGTGGAATGAGGAAAGAACCCTCAAGAAGATTACAGGAGCTATTCTGCAACTCATTAACTCACTCTCTTCCCCTTCTTGTTATCTCCTCCCCATGCCTGGGGCCTTTCAAACTAGTGCTCTAAGTGCCTCTCGCTTAATCTAGCCCACCTGGACAGGTGTATGAAGAAAGGAATTGCCTTCCGGGGAAGGACTAAAGGAGCATAGATTGCAGAGGGAGGCTGCTTTTGGGAACTGCTAATCCCAGTCTAACATTATGACAGCTGCTCGTTAAAATCAGGGTGTTTTTTAACAGGCAGTTAAAGGAGAGGCTTTGCACGCACATTTAGCTGAGAATAATAGTGAACCATGTGCATTTGATTTTTATTTTTTTTTCCTTAAATCACGCAAATTGTACATGGAAAGAATTCTCCGGCGTCAACTTGCTGGGGTTTGGAATTTACAAGGTTTGCAGTAACATACAGTTTCCTGTTGGGGGGGGAGAAAATTACAAAGCTTTCTTTTTTTTCTTTTTTTTTTTTTTAAGATGAAGTTCAAACCCGTCATACAGACCCAGCCTCTTTGGAAGGGGCACTGAGAACATTGGGGTTTTTCAGTTGTCTCGGTGGCAGTTCATCATGTAAACTTGTCTGGGTTCTTGTTTTTATAGCTACATGTAAAGGCTGTTTATAAACTACAATTTTGTATATGGTGAGAAGGCAGCACGCAGATCCAATCTGGGAGAGTGTATACAAAGGAGGAAGCAGAGGTTTCTTTCCCTTGGGGAGATGGCAGTTTCTTCCCTGCTGAACTTCAGTGAACTTGGTCTATTAACATGATTTTCTCTGCAGGACTGTGGTGTTGGATAAGAAATGTGAAGAGCTGAGGCAGAGAAGGGACTATCAAAGAGACATTTGGCCGTATTTTATATGATTTCACCGCAGACTTTACCAGCTGCCTCCCAGATCAGCAGTTATTTTGCTGGTTGATTTCTTGAGGGCAGTGCTGTGGAAGTAAGAAGCTGCACAGCTCCAATGCGAGCCCCTAGATCCACTCGAGGAGCCGTGTCCTTTTCTGTCAGCCCTTAGGCATGAGGCATGAAGGGCAGGTCTGTGATGCAGAAAGATGTAAAATTGCCCCGGGTAGTGCTGGAAATCCTTACTCCTGCAGCTACTTAGGCAAATGAATTTAAACCCACCAGGACTGAGCAACTAGCCTGGGAAAGGGTGTTTCTCTGCCAGGTTTTTGGCAGCTCCAAAAAATTTGTGGATGGAAATATCATTTCTGTCTCCCAGGAAATGCCAGTTTCTTGTGTCCTTTCCTTCAGCTGGCTGTGTTGCTACCTGGGGTTTTCGTGTGTGTTTCCAGCAGCTGAATCTCCAGCCATTCCCTCTCTGTTTGACAGAAATCTGACCATTTCAGAGCTAGTGATGAGCTGGGAATCTTCCAGGGACTCATCTGTCTAAGAGAAGTTTGTCGAGCAGTGAGCTGCTCTTTAGACTCAGCACGGCCTCCAGGGACCGGTGCTGCCAGTGTGACTCTGCCTCCTTGAGAGCGATAATGAACTGGTCCCTGTCACACCATTCAGAGGAAGCATCTTGGTGGCACAGGGCTAAGTCACAAGCCTTTTTAATCTTAAGGTGTAGCTCTTAAAGGAAATTATGCTACAGTTTTACCCCCCAGCTTTAAAAGACTCAACTCTTGTTATATCACTCTGAGTATTACTGTTGGTGTCATGTAGGGTACTTGCTGATGGGGACTTGTTTTTTTTGGTGTGTTTTTTTTTGTTTCTTTCTACATTGTTTAATGGCTTTAACTTTTGTAGATCTCTTCCTCTGCTCTGCAGCCTGGATTATAAAGGAGGCTGCAGTGGTGTGTGTGTGTGTGTGTGTGTGTGTGTGAGCACACTTAAATGCTTATCTGCACATCTGAGCTTTCTAAACTTGCCTGTGCTCTAATTGCAGAGTGTAGACTCTGCATGCAGAACAACCCAGCCTGAAGTGATAATCCCAGGCTCAGCCCCCAGGGAATGCCTGGCACTGCTCTGGCCTGATTTTCCTAATGGCTCTGCAACTTGCTGCTGGTTTGCAGGTGGTTTAAATTGTTATCTCTGAGCACCTTGCCCGGCTTGGGCAGAGCTCTTGGGATCTCTGGTCCTTTAAAAATGCCTGTATGTTGTGATTTATTTATTAATTTAAAAAATCTTCTTCCTCCCTCCCCATTTTAGGTGCAATCCGGGCTTGTGCCAGCTCAGCACAGTCTCTGAGAAGGGGTGCAAGCCCAGCCTGCACTCCCTGCTAACACAGAGAGGGAAGAGAGGGAGACTTGGAGTTCCAGCTGCCCCTCCTGCCTCCTCTGAACAGCCCTTCCATGCCCCTACCCGTGCATGATCGATATCCATGCCATTCCCTTCTCTTGCACTGGAGAATTGGTATTTTTCCTTGGCTAATAACCTGTGTCTGATTTAGTTTCCAGGCAGAACGCCCCGCATTAAATGTCGTCATTTTCCCTCTGCTTCATGAGGACTTGACAGAGGTCATCAGAGATGTCCCCATGCGGCACTTGGATGAAATTACCTTGTTTAAGAGCAGAGTGGCCGAGGAACCTCCCAATTTGTGGTGGTGACTGTCACAGCAGGGAAAGGACAAGTCAGCGTGAACACATGGAATAGCTTCTTGTTGGCCTGGATTGCTCCTTCGGCTCCCGGCCACCTCACTGGATGCTGTACAATCACTTTAACCAGGTGCAATTGCAAAATAATAATAATAATAAAAAAAAAAGCTGGTCCTTTGCAGTGGGGAAAAAATCTGTTGGATATTTGCTTGCATCTGAAAATCCCGTCTCAAAGGCTTCCGGAATCTGATGAGTATTTCCTTGCGGTTGATATGAATTGTTTCGTTGTTTTGCCGAAGTTAGAGGTAAGAGAGACTGACTTAACGATGCTCTTTCCCCTCCGTGTCGCCTGGTGTCTTTCCCGAGGGCCCCTGTGTACGTTGGCAGTGTGCTTTGTGGTGTTGGTGGAAATCATTCTTTGCTTCGGTCTGTTTTTGGCAAAGTAGGAAGCCTAGGCCAGCTGAGAGGCACAAAAAATGTGTTGCTCAATTGAAGTGCATCACATCTTTTCTATGTTAAAAAGTAGGCATTTGTAGTCACACACGTGCAGTCCTGGATATTTAAAGGGTTTTTTTTTGGATGGAGAGGTAGCAAAAGGACTCTTTTTTTAATTTATTTTTGAATAAGAAATTAAGGTCATTAACACCTCAGCCATGGTATGTTCTTGCTGATGCTGTTTCCAGTGGTCTGGTGGAAGAAGTTCTCACCTCTTTTGGAAATCCTTGTCTTAGGGTAGATGGTGCCTACAGTGAATAAGTTGAGGCGCAGATCTGATTTATATGCAGTCTGTCTTGCAGTGTAGATGGGAATGTAGTGTTCCAGTTCTGTCCTTATATCCCATGCCTTGAGCTCATGCTAATTTTAGCGATGTTATGAAGTATTTTCACAGTGTGATTTCAGTCAGCTTCTCTGCTCCACGGAACTTCCTCAGGCATCAGTAGTGGTCTGGATCACTTTCATATTGCCTTATTTACTGAGCACTTTTGAAAGCATCAGACAGCTGTACCAAAAGCCAAGTAATGAGTTCCTGGAGCTACATTTCTGGGTGACAGAATTTCCCTTGGTAGCAAACGAGGTCTATCTTCTGCAAAGCAGCTACTGACCAGAGCTGTCTAAATTCACCTAAATCCCGAATGTTGAGCAGTGCTTTCCTGGCGAGGCCCAGAGTTGTCCAAAGATGATGTCCCCATCTCCTTGTCAGCATTTTCTGCACAAGATGCCATCTCCCAAAACAATGTTCTGCCCTCAGTGTTCGTAGGAGCCCTGGTCTGATGGGCTAGAATTGAGAGTAAAATGCATCTCCCAGCTTTGCAGGACTTTGGGTTTGGCTCCGTGCAGGTGAGTGTCAGGAGCTGGTGCCCCATTCTTGGCGTCCTGCTGCTGTTTTCCCTCCTGTTCTCCCTGATGAGGTCATTCTTTCTACCTCTTGTCATATTACTTGCCTGAGTCCCTCTCTCCCTCTCCAATAGCTTTCTTCTCTCCTTCTACCCTAACTTCAGCACATCTGATGGACTTTTTGGCAGCTGCTGCTCTGTCCACTTCAGCTCTGCCTGGCTTTTGTCCAGGTTTCTTTCCTAGGATAACTAGTGAGGGTTGGGCAGAGCGTTTGCAAAGCTGCTTTCTCCTCCTTGTCTGAAGCATTGGCAAAGCTGCTTTCTCCTCCTTGTGCCTCTGGCTGCAGGGCAGGGCAGAGGGAAGGCTGAGGGTATGGAGCCAGCTCTCTGATGCCTAAGGGGACCTGTGTAGCCCTGTGAAGGAATCCCAGCAGTTTGGTATGTGCTACAGGAGCGAGGCCATTCCCACCCTCAGCAGGGATTTCCCCTCCACAAACAGGCTGTGGCATCAGCAAGAGCTTGGTAGTGCTGCCAACTCACCTGTTCCTGTCCCACTGGAAAACCTGGATGGGGGACACAGGTGTTCAGAAACCAGCTGTTGCTTGATAGTGTTGTTAACCCTTTGGTCTTGGGATTGCAGTCAACTGATGGAACAGGCTGTTCCTTTGGCTTGGGACATTCGTATCCACCTGCCTCATGTCTTGCTGGATGTGGGGGCAGCAGTCAGGCATGTTTTACAATGCTGTTATACCGTCGCCTGGGATATGTTGTTTAGGTATCTGTAGTTGTGCAAGTGGGTCAGCAGTCCTGGTGATGCCACCAGTTACAACCAGGGCCAGGAAAGGTCACCCACAGGTGATAAAGGTAGCATCCCAAATTGTGATAAAGACATAAAAATTCCGTTCACCCCCAACTCCGGGCCAGCGCTCGATATCTCTCCTACAAATCCTCTTATGGTGAGTGAGAATTTCCGCTGCTTCTGCACTCCAGGCAGGATTCACCAGATGTTAATAATGTGCTTATTTTCTCTAAGTGCTATTTTGGCATCGGTGTTAATTACAATTTATATTCTGCAACATTTACACTGGGAAAAGAACCCACCCTAATAGTCCCCAATTGGCAGAGCTGGGCTATTAAACACAGCTCCATATGTTCTGAGCCGAGCAATGGATGGGACTCGGAGCCCACTCAGCGCTCAGGCTCCTGCAGAAAGCCGTAGAGGAGAAGAGGGGAGCAGAGAGATGGGTGTTCTGCTCCTGGCTTTTATTTAATATCAAATTCCCCCTCCTCTTCTCTGCTGTCTGTCCCCATCTCTCCAGAAATCTCCCTCCTGCTGTCTGTGAGCATCTAATGAGGTGATCTCCGAGCCTGCTGATGCCGCTGTCCAGAGTCTAAAACAAATGAATTCAATTCCAGAAGGTGCCCTTCTCACAGGGAGTGCCTCCGCAGGATCCTAGTCCCTGCTGGCCTGTTCCTTGCTGCGCTCCAAAGCAGACCTCCAATCTTTGGGAACTGCAGTAGAAATCTTTGCTTTGACCACCAACAAGGTGTCCACTTATCTGTGGGAGAAGGATATTCTGGGACAGCTGCTGTTAGTGCCTAAAATCCGCTGTTGTTTGCTGCTATGCTGATGGCCGAAGTCTCGTTTGGCAAAGTGTCATTTGGTTCCTGCAGGCTGGGAGGCTCTGGAGTGGCAGTAGTTTTGGTGTGGGGAATTTGGAGTGGCTAAGTCATCAGTATTCCCCTGGGTTTCTTAGGAGCAGTGTAGGTTAAAGGATTGCCGCCTCAGCCGTTTGCTAAGCTGATTTCCTGGTCTCTTTGGGAAGTGACAGTGTATCCACTGCTCCCTCTGGGGAAGGAGCTGTGTGGTGATAGCCTTTCCTCCCTTTGGAGAGCTCGGGCTGCAGTCGCTTGTCTGTCGGGGAGGTGGTTTGGCGGGAGGAGAAGAGACTGGAGTGAGAGGAGGTAGGGCAGGATGGAGTCACAGACCTTGCACTGGAAGCCAGACACACGTCGTGAGGCTTGGTCTCAGTTTCCTCACTTGTGGCAGGGAGGAGGCTCGTCTGCCTGGCAGGGAGCCCCCAGGGGTGCCGAATGCTCTCCCCTCCCGGCGAGGTGTTGCCCCCTGGGGATCTCAGGGCGAGGCTGGGGCTGCCTCCTCCTCTGCCAGGTGTGTGAGCCCCTGGGGAGCAGAGCAGGGCTGTGCCCTCACCTTGGTCTTCAGAGGTGTTGGAGTCCTGTGGGGGACTCTACATGTGAGGTGCTGGGTGGTTTCTCCCATCAGCATTTTTGTAGGATGGGGCCACAGGAACGTGAGACTTTTCCACCGGTGGAGTTCAGAAGGGTTGTTTCACCTGCTTAAGGGACATGCAATTCCCTCTTGGCCCGTGCCAGCAGAGTGCCCAGCCAAAGCTCCACAGGGAGAGCAGTGCAGGAGCTGTGCTGGGTGTTCCTTCCACTGCAGCTCTCCTGCCTGTGTGATGAGACGTGCAGGCAGCCGGGGTACTCCAGCAGGAGAACCATTTCCATAGAAACCAATTGGGATCTTGTACGGGGAATAATGATTAATAGTGAAGGGATGTTGCCTCAGGCCCTTTTCATTTTTTAGAGGGCAGTGAGGGACAAACTGGGGCACAGGTAGAGGGACAGGCAGACTCGAAAACTAATGGAAACCATCCCTTCTATTAATTTTCAGGGCAGCTTCCCCTCTTCTCCTCCTACCCAGCCCCCAGTGCTGCTTCTCAGCTTTCGTCAAATTTTCAAAATGGCTAACCTGGTTAGAAATAATCATAATAATAAAAAAGGATGGATGAGGTCTGACTACTAACATTGTTGCTGTTAGCAGCAGGATTTCAGCCATAAAACATGAAGCAAGGGAGGCATTGACCTTTCCGCTGTTTGAAATGAATGGAGACATCAATATCTATTGTTTTGTGGCATTGACCTCTGACGCTCTCGGTTCGCCCTCCCCTTTCTTTTTTTTTAATTTCCCCCTGACACTCGAGGAAAGGGGTCAGTTTGTACCATCTATTGATCCCGATCTTACTTGGTGATAGGGAAATAATTAGAATTTTAAAGATCTCTGCTGCACGCTGGCGAAATACATACAGAGAGGCACAGGCTAAGCCCCTGCTTGCTGCGTTGCCTTCTCCCCCCTTCTTGCAGAGATCCAAAGCTCTGAGATCTGAAGGAAGACAGATCAATATAGGTTTAATCATGATGGGGGTTTTATTTCAGTTTTTTAAATGGTAAAGTGTAACATTTTATGTTAATGTTGTCGGAGTCTGGCTGCCTGGTGCCTTGTTTTATTTATTCTTTTAAGTAGCCCCTTCTTTTGTGAACTTCATCTATGTACAGAGAATGTGAAATCAGGCATTGCTAATTAGCTGTATGACAATTAAGTAATGTAGCACAAAACCATTAGGACACTGGATTTGTTTTTGAAGTTTGTCCTTTGAAGTGGAAGCTGCAACTCCCTGCCCAAGGCTGCTGGGGAAAATGTTTTTCTATCAAAACTTTCTTTGAAAATAAAATGTCAGTGTAAGAGTCCCTATTTCTGTCATCTCTCCCTCTAAACAGCGGGTGAAAATTGTTTCTGCTTGTAAAAACTGCTGGCATTGATAGAAGAGGGGAATTCAGGAAAGCATTAAATGGGCACTTGGTGTCCAAACACCCTCAGATCTGGTGGAGATGTTACCAAAAATGCTTGTTTGGAAGGGAAGGGTGCTGCATTAGGAGAGAAGACCCAGTTCACGACCCTGGAGATGGCAAAGGGAGGTGGCCCTAAAACTGTGGGTTCAGCTCAGTGACACCCCAAGTGCCATGAGGGTGACAGCCTGGTCACAGTCACCGACAGGCTCCTGGGTTCGGGCTCCTCCATCCCTGCGCTCGTCTGACACTTGTGTTTGCATCTGGCCCTTTGTCCTCGTAGTGAGTCGAATTCTGAATGTGCAACTTTCATGTACGCTGGTGGCATGTAAAACTTCAAATAAAGAGTGAAACATTTGGAACCAGGTCTGTCTCCTTGCCTCCTGTTTCCTATTTCCCTCTAAATCCAGAGCCCAAAGCCGCCCTCCCGGGAGGCACACTTTGACACTGCATTTTGAGGTGAGGAGTGTGTGGGCAGGGATGTGCCTGGGTGCAGCCCTAGCCTGGACTGGGAGCTGTGGAATGTCACTGGGAGTGCTGGGATGAGCGCTGCTGAAGGGGTTACAGCCCCACTCCCCCAGGCCTGAGGTTTTGGGATGCTGCTCCATGCACCTTGGTGCTTGTGGCTGAGGGCTCTGCTAAAGAAGGAGCTACTTTGTGTTTAGGAAATGCTTCTCCTCTCATGGATCCCGGAGCACTGAACTGCTGAGCCATGCTGCCGTGGGACAGAACACTCAAGGTCAGGTTGGATGGGGCTTGGAGTAACCTGGTCTAGAGGAAGGTGCCCCATGCTCAAGAAAATGTGCATCCTATTGAGCTGTCTCTTGTGTTGCTGTTTCTAGGGATAGTGATCCACAGAAACCAGGCTTCAGCACCTCCTTTGGATTCAGAAAATCTACGAAATAAACACACAGGAGGAGCAGCTTTGTGGAAACCGATACCCACGTGGTTAAGTCAGCCCACCCCAGGTAGGTGAAGTAGAGGAGAGCCTCGGAATGGGGGTGTGATCAGTTTTTAAAGTGTGAGTGAGTCTGTGCAGGACGTGTGTTGGGACTGTAGGAGTCTGTGTGCTGGGATCTCTGCCTGCAGCAATCCCAGGTTTTATTCCAGGCCCCCTCCTCTGTTGTTTTTCGGTTCTGGCAGATCTGCTCACCCAGGCACGGAGCAGAGAGCCTCCCTCCGTCCCTCCTGCCTTTCTATTTAACTTATGGATTTTACTCTTCCAATACCTTTTATCTAAATGTGTTTTTAGGGGAGGGAGGAAGGAGATAAGGAGGGAGGAGGCTGAGGAAAGAATGTGCTTTTGGACTCTGCTAAGCCTCCATCTTATCGCTGGGCCTTGCCGTGGGGTTTGGGCATTCGGGATCCCAGGGGAGGACCTCGGGGGGGAAGTGGCTGGAAGGGCCGTGGTCGATGTGAAACAGAGGTGGGAGGAAACCCGAGGAAGGCCCGTGCAGAGCATCCCCCTTCCCGTTTGGTACTGATCTTGTGTCCTCTGCCAGCTTATCTGTTGGCGAGGAGGGACCTGACTGGGTTTCAAGCGGGAAGAGCTAGAGCAGAGGTGTGGAAAGGCTGAGGGAGAGATGGATGTCTCGGTGTGTTTCTGGTTTTACCCTCACCTGTACAGCCAGTATTTGGGCACATGGAGTACTGATGTCAGCAAGGTGGGCAAGAGTCCCTGGTTCTTCCACCTTCTGGGACCTTGTCTGGGAGGCCTCCAGGCCTGGGATGGCAGGAGGAGATGTCCCCTGGGTCTGTGCTCTGGGTAACTTCTCACCCCCTGGGTCAATTTGGGAGCAGCATGTGCATTGCTGGCTCTGAGGTGGAGGCAGGAGAGAAGGGAATATAGAGAAATTGCTTCAACTCCCAGAGGCTTCCCTTGTGGCCACAGGATGCAGCTGACAGTTTGCAAGGTGGTAATTTTGGGCTGGGTGCTTCCCAGCCCCAGAGGTGGCCTCTGCCCAGGGCCAGGAGGTGAGGGAGAACCTGTGTGTGAGAGAGGTTCTGACCATGGGGAAAGTGGAAAGACTTGGGAAGGACCAGAAGGAGAGGAGAAGTGATGGTGTCAGGGCATTTGATAAGCCATAGCCTCTGTTCAGTCCCTGTGATCCAGCCCTTTTTTTTTTTGCTTTCTGGTTGGCATCAGAGTGGACTCCAGAGTCCCATTCCCATTTCACTGTGCTTGAATTTGGTTTTGGTGTGGTGGCGAAGGTTTGCATGGAGAGGGAGAGCCAGAGTGAGTGGGGAAGAGGAGAAAAAGGATGAGCTTTCTCTCTCCTAGGAGGTACAAATGGATGCAACACTATTTCTGAACAAACAAGTCTCTCATCCCTGTCTCCTGGAAGCTGCATTATCAGAGCACCATCACTGTCCTCTCTTCTCCTTCCTCCTCCCCTGCCCAATGAACAGGAATTAGAAATACAACTAATAAAACCCTTTTACTTTCTCCAGCAGGAGAAAAAAAAAAGAAAAGCAAAGCAGCCTTGAAAATGCTAAAGGACATAAAGGGCATTCATGAAAGGGTTGGATGGTGGTTATTGCAGCAGGGGGAAAAACATTATTTCACTGTGCAGATAAAAGGAAGTGGAAAAGCAGCATATTTATAGCTGGGGAGCCTGGATTCCTTGTTAAGCTGCTATTATCAAATTAATGTCAAAATGCATCAAACAGGCACGAGTGTTCTGGGCCCCTTATGCAAAGTGCTTGCAAATTGGTTACAAATACATTTGTTTACAGGGGACGAGGCAGGAGCGAGCTAATTAGTCATTGTAGCAGGGCTGTTTTGTGTCCTTTTTTTTTTTTTTTTTAATTTTTTTAACATTTTTTTGGCAATTACACAAACAAGCTGTTTTGAAGTACAAACGAGCGCTGCGTTACAGCCCCTTTAAAAGGGAATCAAACAGGTATTGTGGGATGCAGAGGGCTTGACGTGAGCGAGCACTGCTGCCTCTCCTTCCGTGGACGCTGCAGCCCGTGCTGGGCACTCGGCTCCGGGATGTGGTGTGGAAACCCACAGGAGAGCACCGGCAGGATGAGGTGTGGGTGCAAAGGGAACAGCCTGTGGGTTTGGGTCATCCAAGGGGGTCGATAACCCCTCATACGGGGCACAGTGCCAGGATGGGGGTGGCTGTAGCTGCTCCAGCTCGCTGAGCACTTTGGATGCCGTGGGGCTGCAGCCACATCCCGTGCTGGGGATTGGCCGTTGGGATATGGGACCTGCCGAGGTTTCAGTCGCCCCACAGTGTTGTGGGAGTTCCCTTTGGGCTTGGGATATTTCGAGGTGTTTTGGCTATAAGCAGCAGCTGCCAGCTCAGGGTATGAAGCACTTTGTGCCCAGCTACTGGGTACCAACATTGTTTTGGGGGACGCCTGGACGTACAGAGCGTCCCGTGGTTGGGTGACAACAGCCACTCTGCGTGAAGAAAGTAATCTGGCGTTCCCCCAGGTGAACGTGTCTTCGGGGCTTCTTTAACCAAACCACAGGCTGTGCCTCCCAAACCCGATAATGAGGAAGGGAAGCAGGAAAGCTTATCAGTGTGGGAATGGCTGGGGAATTTGGTTGGGGGGCAGATGGAAACTTCCCGCTGCCCTGCATCTTAATGCATCCCGTTCTGAGATTAGATCACGCCTCTGCCACTTGGGGAAGCTGCTAATTGAATGTGCTCTGATGGGAGAGAGGGATGAAGCCAAGAGGCATTTACTACCACTATTTTTAACTTACTAAGAAAGAGAAAGGAGAGAAGAAGGAACACTTTGTTGCCCCTCTCATGCTGGAGGCCCCGACATTTCCTGGCAGAAGGTGCAAACAGCCCCGTGGCTGCTTCTCCATTTGGATTTGTTTGTGGTAAATCTGCCCTTCAGGCTGGAATAACCCTTCTAAGCAGGCCCTGCGCTACCAGAGGTGCTGGGAACATTGAGTTTAATGCCATCATAAAACCCTGCTGTGGTTTCCATTCCCTCAGGGGGCGCAGTGACTCTGCAGGATGGTCGAGCTCAGCACGGCTTTCATGGCAGCAAAGCCTGGGGTGCATCAGGTTCTGCCGTGGATGGAGCTGGATGGCTCCCTGAGGTCCCTCTGGGACCAGAGGTTCCCTCTCAGAAGCCCATGGCTTGGTGCAGTGAAGGGACATGAGTCTGGCTCAGCTCCCCAAGCCCAGTTCATGGGGGTAGTTGATGATGAAGAGATATTTTGTGTCTCCGGCCTCCCTCCCTGGTTTGCAGGTGTTGGGTGCAACACATCACTAAGCTCATCTGGGTGGGAACAGCACAGGAGAAATCTTCTGGGAGGACCAAGCGCAGTAGGAGAGGGAAGGGCTTTCCCTGGCCTTCTGCAGCAGCTCTGATATTTGCTACAGGTTTTAGTCTTGTAAAACTCAGGGTATCGTTTCTCTGCACCTTGGACCTGCTTTTCAGCACTACCTTCAAACTCCAAACCTCTCGTTACCATTTCTGGTCCCGTTGACTTTGGCAGGCTCATTTGCCATGGGGGGGTGACCCACTCCATCGGGATGAGGGTGTATGATTTGGAGGAATGTTCCCATTTCCAGCGTAATGCTACCCCTGCCCTACCAGCTCTGCAGGAGCACAGCTCAGCTGGTCAGCAAATGTGTGAGCAGCCCCTTGCAATCAGGCTTTAACTCACGCCCCGTTGTTCCAATCAGAAAGTGTCTCTCTTCATTTGTAGCAGGGCTCTGGCTCCGGTTTGACTGTCACCTCTGGTGATTGTTGGTGACCGTGGCATGGGAATGGATCCTGCTGTGGTTTGAGCTGTGGGTGTTTCACGCCTGCTTTCCTTGTGCAGGGAGTGTGCCAGCATCTCCTTGCTCTGACGGTCAGGAGACCTCCAGTTCCCGCACTCCGTAAGTCACACTGGTTTGTGCCCTTTCCTTGGAGAAGGCTGCAAAGCCCAATGGTTTTGCCTCAGTGGGATGGGACAGTGGGGCACAGACCTGGGCTTGGTTCTCTTCTGCACTGTTAATTAGTGTAGTAATTAGGCACTTCTTGGAGTGACCATTGGCATTGTGTGTGGCAGTGACTTCCAGCTTCTTGGTGAACCCTTCAGTTTGCAAACGTGCCCGAAGCACAGAAGGACCTTCCTTGGTGTGTCCTTGGACATGTTTCTCAATGGCCTCCTCTCCCATGTCCGGAGGGGATGGACACACTGCCCTTCAGCTCTGGCTCCTGTACCCCCTAGAACAGAGGATTTCCATAGGATTGAGGTGTCCAAGGTTTTTAAACTCTTGCAACAAAGAGGAAAACACTGCAGTTGTCCAGCCCTCGTGCTTGTTGAGCAAATGGGGGAGGATGAAGAGGCTCCCTCCAGGCTGAGGGACAGGGATTGGGTCTTGGCCATTGTCCACCCAAGTGGTAGGAAGTGTGTGGGGACGCGGGAACGGACAGAAACTCCGGGGAGGGCTGGGGACTCACATGCAGGGCTTGGGGATGTGCTGAGGGTTTGCTTGGCTCTGTTCACAGCCCAGAGCTGGTGGTTCCTGCATGGGAGCCATGGAGGTGGTGGGAGCGAGCACTGGGGAGCAGAGCTCAGCAGGGGCAGGGAAGGCGCTGCCCGGCCGATAAGGCTGCGGGCGCTGCTGGCAGTTGATGGTAACCCAGCATCCTCTTCCTGCCCCCAGGAATCCCACGTGGGCAGCACGAGGGCTGAGCTGGGCTGGGGAGGGATGTGGCCTCTCCTGATAAGCAGCTCCGGTTCCTGCTCCTGCAGATTTACAGCCGGGGAGTGGGGAGGTGGGTGCTGAGCTTTTCGGCGCGGTGATTTACAGCGGCGCAGGGCAGCAGCTGCTTCCCCCTCTGGCCACGTCCCGGCAACTGCACGGGATGTTACAGCTCCATGACTAAGCCGTGAGCGAGGGAAAGACTCAGCCAAGGTCACTGCGCGGTGGGACACAGGTGGGAGCAGGTCTCTATCACCCATGGTTTGGAAAATGTTCCCACCACCAGGCTCCCTGGGGAGAGGCTGCCTCATGGCATCAGGGATGCTTCCAGCCCTTCAATCCCCAATCCCACATGCTGGAGCCCACCAAAGTCACAAGTGAGATGGCTCTCAGACCCACGTGGGACACCTGTGAGCATCACCAGCCCCACTAAGTGATGCTTGCACTGCCAGTTGGTTTTCCATGAGTCCCTTTGATGCAGACCAAGCAGTGCTGGGGGATGGCAGGCAATGAGGGGGAGGATGATGAGGAAGGAAAGGTCAGATGCCATCACTGTGCTCCATTCCACATCCCAGCTCCTGCCCGGATGAGCTTCCCAGCTCCTCTGGTTTGTTTTAGAGGCAGCGTGGGGGCCCCAGAGCCCTGCAAACCCTCCACGCTCAGGGTTTTATTGGCATGTGGAAATAGTTTTGTCTGGTTTCAGATCTGACTGATCGCTGACTTTCCTGCTGCCCTCCCCCCGAAAACGGCTGACAACCACAGGCAACCCAACCGCACTCATCTTCCTCCCTCTTTCTTCTTTCTCCCCACATTGTTCTCTGAAATTCCAGCTGCTGCTTTTCTCCCCCGCTCCCTTTCCTATCCTCTCACATCAGCTGGGCTGGATCTATCTGTTTTTTTGTACAAAAGTTCTTTTTTTGTTGCTTGTGTTTATCCCCCCATCCTGGGGGTGTCAGGGTGCCTCGCTGTGCCCCATCCTCTCCTCCAGGGACAGGGGGCTCTGGGTACCCTCACTGTCATCCCCGGGCTGGTGGTAGCAGAGGAGGGAGCCTTGGCAAGGGTGAGGGCACCAGCGTCTCCAGAGCCCTCATTTTACCTCTCTGAGGGAGAAACCTGGCAGATCCTGGGGCCAGAGCTGCCACGTTTCTCCCTTATTTATGACTGGTGAAGTGCTGACACAGGGAATTCCTGGCAAGCCAGCTCCCAACAGGGTGGGACAGGATGGGATGATGAAATGGGATGGAGCAGGTCTTCTCGTGATTGTGGGCTGCACCCTGATCCACTGTGGGCTCCTTGCAGGGTGATATATTTATGTGTCAGGGCCTGGCTGCAGCTCCTGTCAGATCCAAAGCAGGTCTCCTGGGACCCTCTGGCATCAATGGGAGCCTCCACCCTGGGGAGGTGTTCAGGAAGGGACCCCAGTGCTGGGAAGGGGCTGATCTGGGCTGCCCCTGGCTCAGTGGTGGGGTAGATGCTGGGGTTCCTTCTGTGATTGCTTGGGGTCTTGTCCCCTGACCCTGGGAAAGGCGATACAGTCAAGGCAGTGGACAGCAAGACTAAGCAAGGGCTGGAGAGGCAGGACCCAAAGAGCTGTTGACACCTGAAGAGATGCTTGGTGTGAGCTGGTCAGGGAGTCCTCCATATCCCCATCACCCTTCCTGGCTGCTGGCACCCCTTCCCAGTACTGAGTGGCTTTTTCCACCTTCTGTCTTCCCATCCAGCTCCTGCCCCATGGAGGCACCTGGGCAGCCTCAGCAGGGAGGAGGAAACTCTTCTGGACTTCTGAGGTCATCGCCTGTGCTGAAACCTCTGCCTGTGCCTCCTCTCCTTCCACAGACACTTAGCTGCCAGACTGCAGCATATAATAAACGTCTCCCTCATCAAATCTGGGGAGAAATATTGTGGATTAACTCACCAAGACTGTTTGTCCAGGTTGTCCCAGCTGAAGTAGAGATGACTGCAGGCTGATGATCACTAGACCGTCCCAGGAGCTGACGGGCCAGTTGAGGATGAGGAGCAAGAAGTAGAGAAAGGCAGCACTTGATGCCCATGAGTGAGTCCCTTCCAGCCCTCCCATGGGCTTCATCTTCCTTTGGGTGGGCTCTGGCAGCCCAAAAAGCAGCTGGTGTGGTTCTGGTATCTCTCTCTTCCCCATATGCCTCCCCATGGGACTGTGCCTCTGAGTCAGCATCTCCTGAGGTGATCAGTTTTTCTTCTTTCTTTTTTTAAAAAATAATTTTAAATGCATGACTGGCAATTCAAGAGAATACAGAAGGAAGGGTTGTTATTGCTGAGGATCTCAGCCCAGCCGGAGGAGACACGTTCCTTCTGTGGAATCAAACATCCGTCAGGGAACAGTCATGCAAATTTATTTCGCTTTTCTTCTTTTTTACCTATTCCATTGATCCGGAGCCTGTAGCAGTTGGCTCGTGGAGAGGGAGGTTTGTTAATTCAGGAGCCTTGCAAAGCCTCAGTCAGGGAGGATGGGAATTTGCCAAAGCTCCTGGCTCAGAGTGATGCTTTGTGCCATGCGTGGGGACTGTGGCAGCGTGGGCTGGGACACATCCCTCCAAAGGAGAGGGGAGAGGTGTTTGCTGGCATTGTGTGTACCTGGAGTGACCTGGAAAGGCAGGAGAGTGGCTGCCAGCTCTGCCAGAGCTGCTTCCCACCGTGGGAAGGGACAAGGACACTTGGTCATACTGCTGGGACAGTCACCACCAGCCCTGAGGAGTAAACGTGAGTTAAACCCTTAAAATCACAAGATGGTCGTAAAAATATCCGTCTATGAAACTGTATTTGATTTTCTTATTATTATCAGGCTCTTCAGTCCATCTGGATGTTTTCAAGGGTCACCTGCCAAATTTCTCTCTGCAGGTGGGAGGTTCAGGGTCCTGTCACTTCCAGTGGCATCTTCATGTTGAAGAGACGTAATTCCAGCCCGACTGCTGGCTGAGGATCCACGGCCGTGTCTTGGGGAAGATGTTAGGCTGCCTTGCATGGTCTGAGTCTTCAGAGAATCCCAGAATGGTTTGGGTTGGAAGGGACTGTAAGGGGATCACCTTGTTCCAACCCCGTGCCATGGGCAGGGACACCTTCCACTAGACCAGGTTGCTCCAAGCCCCATCCAACCTGGTCTTGAGTCTTCTCCTTCATCAGTCTCTTCTCCTGGGCATGAAGAGCAGATGGAGCTGCCTGGGCAAGGGCCAGAGGCTGGTGCTCTCACTGCTGTGGAGAATCTTCTGTTCTGGAAGGAAGAGCCAAACCCCTCCGGGAGCCGGAGCACATCCAGTGGCCAGAGCCCGAGAAGCCTCACTCTCTGTGACATTCCCTGTGTCCCTGCAATGCTGCTCCTCTTCTGTTCTGCTGGAAGCACTGCTTTGTCCTTCAAGAAAATGTCTCTTTTGCTTGAATTCAGTGTTTTGATTGTTCTTCCCCCCCAAAGCCCCTCTCTGTGTGTCTCTGCAGGCCGGCTCTGGTTCGCTGCGGGAGGCAGAGGCCAAGCCCTCAGCTGATGACTCCAGATGAGTTAAGACACGTGTGGGTGTCCCCACCACGTGGGCTTGTGTGGCTACAGAGGAGCTGCTGAGCATCCTTGCTGCCGGGAGAACCAGGGAGATTCCTCATTAAAACAATTTGGGAGACGTTCATCCGGACAGAAACCTGAATCTACTCTGCTCTCGCTGCCTCTCCTCCGTCTCCTCTTCCTCGGGCAGCGGAATTTGCTGGTAGGAAACAGAAAACACGGGGATGTCTGGAGGGGGGGCTCTTGGCTGGAAATGGGAGCGGGGTGGTGGAAACCCAACGATCCGGTGCCTCCTCTGCCTCCATCCCCTCTCTCTGGCATCGCCTCCGGCCGCAGTGCTGGGTACCGCCGGCACTGCGGGTGCTGAACAGCCACAACAGCGCCGCGTCCTCCGCGGCCACCGGCTCGTCCTGACGGTGATGATTCCTGTCGTCCCAGGTGTCGCCTCCTTTCCCCCGGCCTTCTCCCCGGCCCCAGCAATGGCTTGTCTGAATAACTCAGCTGAAAATTCGGGATCGCAGATAAATACGGGATAATTGCGAACAGCTCCCGGGCAATCCCCTGCCAGAGGGCGGCTAAGCTCCCGGTGAATTATTTATCCGCTGTGAATTATTTGCCTGGCCCTGCTATGGAAGAAAAGCTCCTTCCCAACCTTTGCCTGATGAATGGCCTGGCTGGGGGCGACTCTCCGGGTGCTGACTCAGCCCTTTCCCAGCTCCCTGCCTGCTCCTGCTGCCTGCAGCTCCCGCTGCTGGGTGCCTGGGTAATTCCTAGAGCTTTGGGTCACACTGGCAACCTGCAGGGTGGGTTATGAGGGTCTTAATTCCAAATGATCCTGTGGCTGCTGAATTCCATCTCTCCGTGCCTCAGTATATGGGGTGGAGTGTCTCTTGTCTGGGGAGATGGAACGGGCTCTCTGGATGCTCTTCCCACCTCTTTCCTGGCCTGGAAGGAGCGGCTGGTGCAGGGATGGAGTTGGGGATGGTGTCAGAACAGGGATGCAGGCTGGAGAGTTCCTCTGGCATGCTTAAATTACGTACTACTGAGAAACTGGTCTGTGATGATGTCCCTCATCCCACTCCATCCGTGAAGGTGTCCCTTATCCCACTCCTCAGCAAGTACCTCCATGTTGAGCCAGGTGCTGGGAGCTCTCTCCTGCCCTCAGATGATGGGGTGATGGCCTCTGTGGGCTTGTGGGCATCCCTCTGCCCACTCCTGCCCCCAGGAACAGAGAGAAATGGCCCTCAGAGGTGAGGAGCCACTGGCCTGGGCTCATCAATCTCCATTTGCATCCAAAGAAGAAGGGAAAAAAAAAAAAGAAAGAAAAGAGATTTAGGAGCCAGATCAATAATGAAAGAGCCTGTCTTATTTTCTTTCCCCTCTGCTGCTCTGGGGGTGGGAAACTCGAGGCAGGTACTGGGAGTATATCCTGCCTGCTACCTGGATGTAAATCAGGAGGGAGATGATGGATTTACGGGAGCCCAGCCTGATTTACGCTCCCGTGTCTGGTCCCTGCAGGTCGGCGCGTGGCCCTGGGGAGGTGAAGTGCCAGATGGGGATTGGAGCCGCCCCCTCCTCAGGCAAGGTGGGACGGGGGTGCTGGTAGTGGGGAGTTTGCTGTACTTTTTAAACCCAGTTCAGGGAATTTAGGACTTTTTGCTTTGCCTCTTTCTGCTGGAGTTAGCAAACTATATCTGCTCAGACCCGAGTCCCAGATGTCCTGCTGGGGGCTGACTTTGTGGGTTGGTGGAGAAAAAGGCTCTGGCGTTGCTCCCAGTGATGCTCTTTCCCCCTCCATCCTTCCTCCTGTCCCCTCCCAAGAGCCAGTGGGGACTTGCTGTCGGTGCAGTTGGTTTCTCCGTGGAAGAGGGGGAGATTTTTCCTTGGGAAAGTCCTTCTCTGTCGACTTTGGAAGGCCCAGGGGTGGCTACAGGAGGTGAGTTGTTCCAGCTCCAGGGCTCCCGTTCCCAGCTTTCCCATGTCCCTGGCCATGGCAGGGCTGGATCAGGCACGGGGGGCTGTTGTTATTCCTCTCATGCAGCAGGAAGGATTTCTGCGAGTGCCATAAACCATCACGTGGGCAGAGCCTGGGTGAGCTCTAATTGCTTCTATTTGCATAACGAGGCGAGGCTCAGCATCCTGCTGATATTTGAAAGAGGAAAATCAAAATCAGCTCTAGATAAACAACTCCCCCCCCCCTCCTCCCAATCCCTGCCCCCATGCCTAATTTGTGCATTTTCTCCCTTAATGCAGGTTTTTCAGCTCTTTTGGTCTCTTCAGAAGCATCGAGACCACCCCCTGGGATCCCTCCCGAGGGAGCGTGGGTGCTGGGGGGTGCTGCCCCTCTCCTCTAGCTGCGGTGATCCGGGGGCTTTCCCTGGGGCTGGCAGTGAGGGATGCGGTGCTGAGGTGTCTGAAGGGGAGCTGGGGAGGATCAGGGTGGGCTTGGCGCTGGAAACATGGAGCCCCGGCTGGAGGCTCCGGGCTCAGCGTGGGAGCGGGTCCCGCTCGGGCGTGGGGCTGTGCAACGAGGGTCTGCGGCCAGCCCGGGCTGGGGGGTCCCCGAGAGGGAGCCCAGCAGATGTCACTGCAGCCCAGGAAGGGCTTAGCTTGCACCCCACGTGTTGCTGTTTGAGGGGACGCTCCTGCCTTGCGACCCTGAGAGGACCTGGGAGAAGGTCCAGGAGGACTTGGAAAAGGGGGTGACATCCTCTGCCTGTGCTGTGACACCAGGCTGCCCCCCCAAGGGTGCTGCCACTCTGTAAGCACTTTTCCCTGCTCATCCACAGCCCGGTGGACCAGAAGCATCCCTGCTCCTCTTGTCCCCTTGGGTCCCTGGGGTCCTTCGGCCTAACCCAGGTGTCCTCCTGGGGGGCTCTTGGGCATTGCCAACACTCGCTTGGTGCCCAGGGCTTTGTGACCTGGAGGGGCTGTTCTGGTTGGGATTCCAGGGGATGGAGGGGGTGGTGCCTTGCGCTCTCCAGGCCAGGTAACAGACACCAAGCAGAAATGTGCTGTGTCTCTTCCCTGGGGGACTGGGCAAATGGGCTCCTTCTTCCTCCTCTTCCTCCCCAGCATGAGGGCTGGTGTCCTCTGAACCCTTTGCTGCCCTTTGAGGGAGAAGTGCTGACTCCAGATGTTTCCCTAAATGAGAACCTTCTGGAAACAGCCCTGGATTAGATTTGATTTTTTTGGAAGAAATTCTTCCCTGTGAGGATGGAGAGCCACTGGCACAGGTTGCCCAGAGAAGCTGTGGGTCTCCCACCCCTGGAAGTGTCCAAGGCCAGGTTGGGTGGGACTTGGAGCAACCTGGTCCAGTGGAAGGTGTCCCTGCCCATGGCAGGGGGTTGGAATGAGGTGATCTTTGGAATTCCTTCCAACCCAAACCACTCTGTGATTCTATGATTTTTGCTTTCTTGGCCCACTGGTCTTCAGTGACCTTCAGCCTGCAGTGGGGCTGGAAGGATGGGGGAGATCCGGCTGCCAGCACTTGCTGCTCCCTCTGCTCTCCTGCTCTTCCCAAACCTGTGGCTGGAGCTGCTGCCTGCATCCCTGTCCTGGACCATGACAGCCCCCCTTCCCTTGGCCCTTGGGGTGTGCAAAAGCCCTTTGTTGGGCCAGTGTGCCAAACAGGAGCAGAGCAGCAGCCAGGCCCCAGCCCCTCCTCATCCTTCACATCCCACGGAAGCTGAGTGGGGCAGGATGGAGAAAAGGAGGAGGACCCTCAAAGGTGGAAAGAAATCCCTCCAGCAGCTCTTAAAGGTGGGGGAAGAGAGGGAACAAGGTGGGAGGAGAGGCTGTGAGCAGGAGGTGGCTGGTGCTTGCAGCACACGGGGGGTTGTGTTTGTGTGTGTGTGCGCACTCACTTTCCATCAGGCTGATGAAAGGACTGGGAGCTCTTGAAGCTGGAGCCAAGGTGAGCAACCTGTGGCCATCCCAGGGGTGCTGGGGAGGGGAAGGCCTGTTTACTCAGGATTAGCAGGGATGCTCTGCCAGGAGCTGGGATGTTCAGTAACAGCTTGCCGAGGAGGGGTTGGGATTCAGCATCCCAGCCCGTGCTGTGGGGAGGGATGCTGGCCAGGCAGCTCCACTGTCAGCCCCCACATCAGTGCTCCAGGAGGATGCACTGGCTGGGGGTGCAGGATGGAGGGGGGTTTGCCTCCTCAGCAGGTCCCTGCAGCCAAGTAGGGATAGCTGGGGCTGGTCCCTGCCTTGGTGGGGCTTTGGTGGCAGGGACAGCCCAGACTCCAGCTGGGAAACAGTGGCTTTGTGCTGGTCTGGGCGAGAGGTCTCTGGTCCCTCCTGCCCCAGCAGCAAGAGGGTTTTTCCTTTTCCTGTGTGGAAAAGAAGCTCCCACTGCCATCACACAGCCCTTCCTGCCCTGCCTAGAGTCTTGCTTGTACCCCACTTCCAAATTTCCAAGGGCTTCCTGGGCTCTCTTGTCACCCCCATGTTGCATTTGGGATTTGTATTTAATTCTTATTTATCTCTCCATAGGTTTGTCCCTCTCACTGCTGCTGTTTCCAGCTTTCCAGCAGGTTTGCTCTGCAGAGAGCTGCAGGTTGGCTATGAAATATGACAAAGCGTTCATTTAAATGCACACCATGATGTCGGCGAGTCCATTAGGGGAATTAATTTGAATGGCTGGCATTTAATAAACAGCCTCGTCCCTCCTCTCCACACACAACCCTCCCCCAGTCCCCCTCCCCACTGCTGGCATCTTGGAAGGGTTAAAAAGAAACCACATGTGGATATTGGAAGGAGTGGGGAGCAGGTATCTGGGTCTGGGGAGTGGTGGTGGTGGTGGTAAATAATAAGAGATCTGGTGTTGTAAGAAGAATTGCAGTTTGTTTTGTTCACGGTTAGGAAAAAAAAAAAAGCACACGTGGAAGGGGTTTGGGTTCACGGGGTGTTTGGTGCACGGAGAAAACAAGGGAGTGAAGGAGGAGGACACGCTGCGGCCGGAGGGTCCCAGCCTGGCTCCGAACATGCCGGGCTGGGGGGAGGCGAGGGGGCTCTAGGGATGTGGCTCCCCATATGGTGTGTATTACAAGCTCCTTTCTAGTTGTAAAGATTAATTTAAAGCCTTTCTCACCTCCCCCCCATCCCTCTTCCATTGACAAATGAACATCTGGGCTGAATGCTGCCCAGATCCTAATCAAAGCATTTTTCCAGGGCCGTTGTCTGCCTTTATGGCTATCTGCTCTTCGGGTGCTCTGCAGTTCCAATGCACTTGGCAATTCAGCCTGTAAATACCCCTCTCCGGGATTTATGATTGGGGATAATGTGATTTTTTTCCCTTTGCCTCTGGATTCGTTTGTTTGGTTTAGTTTAACGATGTTTCCTTGTCTCTCCATAAGTGAGGGCACGCAGGGAATTTTTTTTCCCCTCCCCTCTTTGCAGGGATTTATTAGCAATGAGTAAAAATGGCTTTTTTGGGGGGGCTGATAGGCACACTGGGGGGCCAAAGCCGGCTCTGAGTCCCTGATGAGCAACCCCAGTCATCCCGAAAACATCTATTTTTTTCCTACAGAAAGCTTGTTTTTGAGATTTTACCAAGAAAGCAGCTTTCCACCAAAGCAAAGGCAAGCCCTTTCCATGATGTTTGAGGGCTACTTCACCAGGGAGAGGCAGTGGGAGGCACAGTCCAGTATGGAAAAGCCATTTGCTCCCCAATATGAGGCTCAAGAAGCCAAATGGGATGCTTGAAAAACTGGGAGTGCTGTGGCTGGAATCCCATTCCCATCAGACTTGATTTTTTTCCCCTGCAAGCTCCAGTTTGGGAGTTAAAGGATTAATATATGAAACCTTAGATGTTGAATAATGTTTGTCACGTCCCGGGTGCTGTAGGAAAGGGTGGTGCTTGAGATGGGGCAAAAAGGCAGGAAAATCCCTTTAAGGCAATTATAGGGACTCGCAGGGGATGTGGCACCGGGTCCTGTGTTTGTCCCTGTCCCTGAATGGGGAGAGAGCAGGGAAACACAAAGATGATGGGTCTGGGGTATTCCTGCAGAAATCCTGCTCCCTGGACCTGGGCTTCCCCTTCCCTCTGGCAGAATGGCAAGGCCAGTTGCTCATCCCAGTGGATGGTGTGTGGCTTCAGTCCATTTAAACCACCACGGAGAGGTTGTGTTTATACAGCAAGCGCGTGGGGTAATGGCACCTGTAATTAAAAATGTTCTCCCAAGTGAGATAAAAAAATCACCGTGGTGGAAAGCTCTTGGCTGCTCCTCCTTGGCTCTCCAGGACAAGGTGCAACCTGGATTTCGGTGATGCAGGGCTGGGAATGATCCATCATTGGGACCCTCTCCACCCAGGGATGTCACTAGGGAAGCAGAGATGCAGGTAAACCCCCCATCACATCCACTGGGCTTGTTTATTCCTAAGAAACTCAGAATTTCACACAAATACAAGGAGCTGGGATGCAGCAGAGGGATCCCTGAAAGTGTATCTGGGAACATGAAGAGCCAGAGGTGGACTCATGATGGGTGTGGGGCTGAGGTGACCCCAGCACCGACCCTGGGTGAGGACAGCTCCAAGTGCAGAGCTCCGGAGCCAGGGAAGCACCTTCCTGAATATCCAGAGGAGGCTCGGGGGAATTTTAATTTCTTTCCATTTTTGTTGTTGATTTTTAGAGTGCTTTGCCATCTCCTGCCTCTTTTTCACCCCTTTCCTCCTTGTTTCCCTCCCAGTAATCAGGAAGCAAGGCTGCTAACCATGGATCTTCCCAGCAATGCTATTGCTGTCCTGTCCATCCCAAGGTAGTGGTGAAGTCTGGCATCCATCCACGGCTGAGCCAGTGCATCCGTGAGGTGAGAGTGACCACCGGCAGCCCCAGGGAAGAGGTGAGGGGGAATTCATGGAATTTCGTATCAGCTATATCTGTGCTTGGGTTCATCTCAGCAGGGTGAAGTGGGATGGAGGGTGGGATGCTGAGGGGCACTGCGGCCAAGGAGGCTTTTTGGGAAGGCAGAGGAGGGACAAAGTGGTGTCCGGGGGTGCTGGGGAGCCCTCCTCGCTGTCCCCATGGAATAGAACACCATCCCCGGCAGCCGCGTCTCCGACCTCATCCCTGTTGCCGGGCGTCGGGAGAGGGCGGCCGCGGCCGGGGCCCCGCGTTGAGCCGCTGCCGAGCAGGGATTTGCAGCTGAACTCTGCCCACGAAGTCGCTCCCAGCCTTTTCTCATTTCTTTCTGGATTTAAGGCAGCTTCCAAATTCCTGCGCAGCCAAATCCTGCCTTAGGGCTGCCAGGAAACACGGCCAGCAAACAAGTACGTGCCGTTTCTGTACCCACAACACAGCCAGGGTTGCTGTTATTGTGCGGGTGGTGATGACGGGACGGAGCTCCAGCCCCGCCAAGGATGCGATCCCGTCCCTGCCCGGGCTGCCGCGGGCACCCTGCCCTGGGCGCTGCCCCCGGGAAGGCGCTCGGGGCTGCGGCGTCGCCTCCCGCCTTTCTGAAAACCAGAAGAGACACTCCACCCCACCCCAGCTTCCCTAAACTTCACCCGCCGCCCTCCCC
Source organism: Pseudotriccus pelzelni (assembly GCA_035584735.1). Taxonomy (NCBI): domain Eukaryota; kingdom Metazoa; phylum Chordata; class Aves; order Passeriformes; family Tyrannidae; genus Pseudotriccus; species Pseudotriccus pelzelni. Next base: position 13,251,451 of record JAWMRA010000033.1, on the reverse strand, counting down.
GTAACCTCCCACCCAGCGCATGGAAGCTTTATCCACTCCCACTGGGATTTACGGTCCCAGGGACTTCCTGCGCTGCCTGTCATCGCTCTCGCCCCTTCCCGCCACCGATAAATCAAACCTGTTTGTTTCGCGGTGCTCCTCTACCAGTTCTTTCTTTATTTTTATTTCTGCCTCCCTCAGTCCCTGAGGGTTTTAGGGGACACTGGAGGTGGAGGGGACAGCGGCAGAACAATGAAGTGCCCCCCAGGCCACGGTGAGAGACACGCATGGGGTCTCCATGTGCACTGTGGGTTCAGGGAAAGAGGATGGGGGGGTCAGGAAAATCCTGCACTGCTCATACAGACCAAACCCCGCTTCCCACGCCTAAACACCACCAGGATGCACCCCCGCGTCCTGAGACCCTCCAGCGCTTGGGGATTCCAGTGAGCCCATCCCGGTGCGGCCCCGCAGCAGCCTCGGGAAAGCTGGGGGCCGAGAGCGGTGCAGGGAACGGGGCTGCACACGCAGCATCCCCACACCAAACGCCCTCCCCGCCGTGGTGGGGATGAGGAGCCGGCTCCGGCCAAGCCCACCCATGGGATGCCTGATCTGGTCTTTCCACTGGTGTGACTCATGGAAAAACTCCTTGTTTTGCAGCGGCGCTCGGCATGCCGGGTGATTCTGCCTCCGTGCCTCGCTTGCCTGTCCTTTTTTGCTGTTTTTTTGTTTTAAGGATCATTGGTATGAAAACATCTGGGACCCCCGACCTTCCTGCAGAGCTCACCTGAAGGCATTTTCCCCCCCGGACGCGCGCAGGGCTGGCTGTGCAAACCACGCTGCCTGGGAGGCGGCCTGGTCGCGCTCCCGGGGTTGAATTTTTTGGGGATTAGTGTTTTCGAGCGGCTCTTATACAACGGCGGAGGAGGCTTGGAGGGTTTCCACCAGCTCCTTGCGTGCCGGTTTCGGCACGCCTGCCAGCGCCGCCGGCTGCACGGGGGCCCCCCGAGGCTCTCCGCGAGGTTTGCGGCACAACCTGGGGTGGCAGGGCTTGGGGACTCAGCCTGGCTTGTTCTGAGTGTCCCCACTGTCCCCAGGGCCAGGCAGGACAGGGAGAAGTGGGACCTCACTGGTTTCTTGCTGCCTTGTAGGGAGCCAGCAGGATCCGCTGGTAGATTGGGGTTGGAACAGTCAAAAACGGGAATATTGCTGATTTATGCGTCAGGTCCCCAGCACTGCTTCCCAAATACTGACCTTTCACCTCTTTTCCCCCAAAATCCTTCAGAGAGCAGGGGTGGAGCACAGCCCTTTCCCAGTGGGACCAGCGCATCCCAGACGCAGCTGGTTACACAGCAGGAGTCTGGGCCAGCTCTGTATTTAACCAAATTTGCTTTTTTTAACGCTTTTTCTTGGAAACGGGCATGGAGAAGGATGTTCCTTGGTGCTCATCGCTGTGTATCAAACCTTCACCCCCTCCTTGCAGAGCACTGACCGTGCCACTGCTCTCTGGAAAGCACATTAGTAATTTTTTTCTGGGAGGGGGTTAATGGTTTAGTTTGGATTCTGGGATGGAAAATCATTTCCAACCCCCAAATTAGAAACAGAATAATAATAAAGCGTCTTGTTTTGGAGGGGACGGTGTGTGTCATCCCGCAGCAATGAGAAACTTGTGCTGGAGAGGAGCAAAGAGCTGTGATTTATTTTTTTAACGCTCCCCAAAGGACTGACGTGGCTCTGGGATGCTGCTCCCGCTCCCTTGTACCCGTGGATGGGGACGGCCCGGTCACTGTGGGCAGGGGGCACCTATGGGGGGAGGTGTCCTTACAACGTGGGGGGGGCTCTATCACCCCGTTCCGTTGTCCTTACACTTGGTTTTGTGGAGGAAAGGGGTTTGAGCCGTGTGGTTTTCTGCCCTGCCCTTCCCTAGGGAGCAGGGATGGAGAGCTGATGTTCGGGGATGGGACAGGAGCCAATATTTTGCCGTGCTGGGCTCGGGGGAGGCGTGAGCAGGTGATGCTTTCTCCTGGGGATTTTCTTCTTTCAGTGTGGTGGATTAGGGTGATTTCACTATGGATTGCTCTCTCTGTGGTCTCTCTCCCCCCAAAAAACATCAGGTCCTATGAAAACTGGGTCAGACTCTTGGAATAGGAAGTCATGCTGGGACAGTAGCTGGTCCTGCCTGGGGTGGGCTGATCCCTATGTCACACAGCATTGCCAAAAAACCCTTAAAAATAACGTATTTCAAAAACTACAACTGGTTCTCCCCACTTGTGGGAGCAGCGACTACTCAGGAGGCCAAAACCCAACTGAAAGGCTGAATTCCCGTGTAGAGGAGCCTTCATTCCACTATATTTCTCTCCCTCTTGTACACCCAAAACCTGTGCCGGAGCTGGGCTGCCCAGTCTGCCTTTGGGGTGCCCCCCGGGGTGGGTTTTGGGGTGAGTGGTCTGTGTGGAGCCAGTCCCTGGGATTCAATAAGACACTTATTGTATGTTAAATATCAAGGGCTGATAGGAAACATGTGTCCTGAGGATTAACAGCCGTGTAAAAGATAAAGCCCTGGGGTTAAACCCCCAAACAGCGTGTTCCAAATAACCCTCCGTGGCTGCAAAATGCACTAATGGGGTAACCAGGAGTGGGATGGGGAAGGTAAAAATGTGTATCACAGATCACGGCTCCCCAAAATCCTTGGGATGGGGTTGGGACTGGGTTTTCTCCCAGCAAGGTGATGCCCAGGGATGCCGGATAGCACAGGGGTGACGTCAGTCAGCTCGTTCTTCCCCCATTTCTTCCTGCCTTTCCACCTCTCCCCCTTCTAGAAATGTATTTTTTTAACTTTTTTTTTTTTTCTTTTTCCCAGGCCCCAATTTCTCCCCTGTCGAGGCAAACGCTTTGGCTAATTAGCAAAACGTGTCAAAGAAAATGATTAATGTCCCGGGAGGAGGCTGAGCTGCCTTTGTGCCAGCATTGCCTGACTTCTGCTCTTAAAGGTTTTATTAAAAGATAAGGGAGCTCGTGACGGGTGAGCAAAGCATGTGCTTTCCCTGGGTGTTAAAGGGTCGGAGGAGGGGGGATGTGGGGCAGATCGGGGTCACCCTCGGAGGGAGCGGCGAGGGCTCGTGTTTCTCTGCCTCTGTGCTCGACCGTCACCGCGGTGTCTGGCCTTGGCAGGGGAAAAGACTTTAAAAAAATGGCTGAATGCCTCCTTTATTCTTCCAGGGGCAGGTAATTCAATCTCGCCAGCCAGGTTATGAATGTTGCTGTGTTACGGGGTCCTGTGTGCTCAAGGAGAGGGGGCTTCAGGGGGTCCCGGGGAGGGGGTGCTCAGGGTGGGCGTCCCAAGCTGTGGTGCTGGGACATCGGGGATTGGGCTCCTGCCCAGGGCAGAGGTGGCATCAGGCACAGAGGTGCTCAGGCACGGGTTTGCTGGACCCTGCAAACACAGAGGTTGGGCTCGAGCCCTGTGGGACATCCCTGGTGCTGTTTGCTGTGGGCTGAAACCCTCCATCCCAGCTCCCTCCTGGGGGTCCTGGGGCTGGGTGGGCAGCAGAGGCACAGGAGGCAATCTGAGCTGTGGTCCCGCTGGGCTCCTGCCAGGACCACTGTATGCAGCATCCAACTGTCCTCACCTCTCTGGGTCTGGGCATGTTTTCAGCAACCTCCAAAGAACGACCAGTTCAGCAGCCCCCAAAAACATACTCCCTGCAGTCTGAACCCCTGCAGCTTCCCCACCCCAAACCAGCAGCCCTCGCAGAAGGGTCCTGCAAAAGGCAAAATCTACCCCGGCAGCTGCCACTGCAGGGTCACACAAGCCAGAGCTGGCAGTGCCACGGCGTCCCCGTGCCACGCCAAAATCCCAGGCAGGAGATCGGCCCTGGGAGCAGGGAGAGGGCGAGGGCGGTGGGACCTCCTCCACCAGCACACTGGTTATTTTATTGTATCGTGAGCGATTCCCAAACCCAGCAGACACGGAGGCCTGAGCCACCCGGTGCATGTCAGAGGGGTTTTGGGAGGGGGCACAGCTGGCAGGAGCCTTGGAGAGGGGGGGGAGCTGCAGGAGCTGCTCCGTGAGGTTTTCCTCCGGCAAACAGCGCTCTGGGCTTAATAAGCTATTTGTAAAACTGGCTGTGGATAAACAAGAGGCCGTGTGTGAGGCTGGAGGCGGCCTCACAGGGCTCCGCCGCGCGGGGTGGGACCTCAGCACAGAAATATTTTCAAGATAAACAGAGGAAAATGAGTCCTGGAGGAGGCCGGAGCCGCTGGCAGCAGCACACAGCTCCTCTCCGAGATATTTCGGGGCAGGAACTTGGCTTTCTGCAGCGCTGCAGCTGAAAGATGCTTTTTTTTTTTTTTTTTGCCTCTGAAGGGAACCTCTCGTGCTGCTGATTCAGAAATAAACCTGAGGAGTGGTTGGCGGTGAAGGCAGCGGTGAGGAGACGTGCAGAGCCCGGGGCTTGCAGGGGAGTTTTGGGGTGAGGGCGAGGGGCTGGGATGGAGGGCTGCTGGTGCAGGTCCTCCTCGGGCAGAGCTGCCTTCTCTGAGGAACCCTTGGGCTGAGGTGGCAATACTGGGAGTTGGGGTTGTTCAGCCTGGAGAGGAGAAGGCTCTGGGGGGACCTTAAGGCCCCTTCCAGTGCCTGGAGGGGCTCCAAGAGCTGGAGAGGGACGTGGGACAAGGGCTTGGAGTGACAGGACAAGGGGGAATGGCTTCCCTCTGACACAGGGCAGGGTTAGATGGGAGTTTGGGGAGAAATTCCTCCCTGTGAGGGTGGGCAGGCCCTGGCACAGGTTGCCCAGAGAAGCTGTGGCTGCCCCATCCCTGGAA
>JAWMRA010000033.1:13172206-13236199 GCA_035584735.1 Pseudotriccus pelzelni | reverse complement strand
GACAGGGGGGATTTGGGGATGGGGGGATTTGGGGACAGGGGGATTTCGGGACGGGGGGATTTGGGGATGCTGGGACGTTGGGGACACGGGGATGTGCGGACATTGGGATATGGGGACGCGGGGAAATGGAGATACCCGGACACTGGGGACGCGGGGACAGGAGGACACCGGGACACAGGGCCATGGGGATATGGGGATATGTGGGCACAGGGGACAAGGGGACAGGAGGACACCGGGACACAGGGCCAAGGGGATACGTGGGCACAGGGGACAAGGGGACAGGGGGACCTCGGGCCCTCAGCAAAGCCCAGGCCTTTTGTTTACATCGCCGCCATCTTGGACACAACATGGCGGCGCCCTCAGCGGCTTCAGGGCGGTGCAGGGGAAGGGGCGTTCAAAGCAGCCCCCCCCGGCACGGCCCGGGGGGGGTCTCGGCTGGGCCTCCCGCTCGGGGCCTGAACCCGGGGATGGGCCGCCCTCTTCCAACATGGCGGCGGGCGGAAGCGGCCGCGCTTCGCCGTCTAAGATGGCGCCGCCATCCCCCCCCCCTCCCTCCCACTCCCCACCACGCACTAAGATGGCGCCCGCCGTGCCCGCACTCAAGATGGCGGCGCCCAGCGGCCCCTACCCGAAATGGCAGGACGCCGCCGCCGCCGCGACGGGGACCAGCGGCCGCCGCTGCCGGGGGCGGCGAAGCAGAGCAGCGGCCACCGCGGCGCGACGGCGGCCGGGACGGCAGCGCCGCGGCCGCCGCAGAGGGTCGGTGCCATCACCGTTAGGGCGCGCAGCGCCCTCAGTTAAGATGGCGGCGGGCGCCGTTTACCCCCCTCCCTTCCCTTATGCCCAAGATGGCGGCTGAAGCCGCGTAGGGGAGGGAGGGGCGGGAGAAGGAGGCGCGGCTTCCGCCCGGCGCCAAGATGGCGGCGCGGCGGCGCCGTGCGCATGTGCGGGGCTCCATGGCGAGACAAGGGGCCGAAGGCGCGCAGGGCCCGAGGCCGAGAGGTACCGGGATGGGGGGGGGGGGACCGGTGTGAGGGGCCCGGGGGGGACCCGCGGGGAGAAACCCCCTCTAACGGGGTCACCGCCAGCCCGGGGGGACACCCCGAGCGGGCCCCGCCGCCCCCCCGGCCACGGAGACGCGGTGGGGGAGAGTGGGGGAGGGGCGCGGGTGTGGGGGAGGGGGCCGGGAGCTGCGACCCCCCCCCCACAAAAAAACCTCGGTGATAATAATCATATATATTTCTGCGATCGCAGCTTTTCGGCGTGTTTCCCCCCCCCCAGTGCTTAGCGTGGTTTTGATTTAGAAGAAAAATAGGAGAATGCGGGAAAAATAGGAAAAAAGTCAGGAGGCTAGTGGAAGAAATAAGGGAGTGGAGGAAAAAATAAGGGGATGTGGGGAAAAATCGTGGCTAGCCGATAAGAATGCCCTCTCCCAGCGCGCGGTTTTGTTGGCACTGAGGAAAATCCCCGCCGAGTCGGCTGCGGAATAAATCCGGAGAATAAATCCGATTTTCGGGAAAGCTGGGAGAGGCGCAGACCGGGGCGCGGAGGGACGGGGCTGCGCTGCCCGACGCGGTGCTTCCCGGCCAGGCAAAGAAAATATCCCTGGGCTGGGAAAAAGGGGTAAAACGGAGCAGTTTTGGTGGTTTCTTACCCGGTGCAGCCCGAGCCCCACTGCGGTCCCGCTGCCTCCGGGCAGCACTGCTGGCACAGCCGCTTTTGGTGTTTTTTTTTCCCCTTTTTTTTTTTCTTTTCTTCTTTTTCTTTGTTTTCTCGGTAATTTTTATTTCTTAATTTGGAAAGGAAAACTTTCATGCAGGGACTGCTCCCTCCTTATATTTATTTTCCTCTTCTCAACGCGCTTCATCCTTTGGCAGCCTCACTGCTGCCTCTCCATTTAAAAGAAAAAAAGGAAATAAAAAAGAGCAGGCATTGAAATACACGCGGTTTATTTTTTTTTCCTCTCCACGGTAAGCTTTTTATTTATTTGTTTAAATTATTTTTGTTTTTTAGAGATTTTTTATTTTTGTCGCCCTTTCTGAGCTCCCTTTCCCAGCGACTCGAGGGGTCCGGCACTGCCGGGAGGACGCTTCCAGCACCCTCCTGCCCGCATTCCTGCCCCCTGCTTTCCCTTCGGAGGACACGAGGGATTTCTGACCATTTGATTTCACTCTCTGGCTCTATTTTTAATTTTTTTTTTTTTACTTTTTTTTCCCCTGGGCGTGGAGAGGTGACTCGGAGTTTACTTTAGGCGTTGGGAGGGTGACAGGTTTTGCAATAATAAACCTGCTCTTTTCCCAGCCGCCCGGGATGAATGACTTTGAAATTTGCAAACCTGATTGCCAACATCTGCAGAGAAGGAAGCAGCCCAAATCGAGGGAAAAAGATTTATTAGTTTTAGACTAGGTGGCAGTGCCAATTTCCCAGGTGCTAAGAGGAGAGGTGTAAAGTGAATGGGCTATGAAGCCAAGCACATGGGCAAACACCTTTTTTCCTTCCCTTTTGTCTTTTTTTTTTTCTCCTTTTTTTTTTTCCCCACCTCTTGCTGAAGCAGAATACGATCTCTGCAAAAATTTTGTCTGGACGATCTCAAGCCAAACCGAGTGCGGGTTCTTGGTATTTTTTAAATTACTCTTTTTTTTATTGGGTGATTTTCTTTTTTTTTTTTTTTCCCTCCTTTTTTGCCTGTTTTATTTCCCTTCCCAAAGTTCCTTTTCTAAAATCCAGGCAGGCCACGAGGGAGGCACTGAGCTCTGGCCTCCCTGAGCCGACCAAGCTCCGTGACGCCGTCCGGGAGCTTTCCTGCTGCGCTGGGAGCGAGCCTCGGATTTGGATCCCTTCACAGAGGGAAGGAGCTTTGCGATACCTCAATTTTTTTTTTTTTTAACGTGTTCTTACTATTTTTAATATTTCATTTTTTTATTATTTTTGTTTTTCCTTTCTTTGCAAGTCTTTTGAAATCCCCTTGTCCGTGACGCCCGGTCTCCCCCTCCGCTCCCCGGCACGATCCTTGCCGAGCCCTCTCTGCACCATCGGTTTCGTCACGGCAATTCTCAACCAGGCTAAACTCCATTAAAAAGATCCGTACTATTAACAGCTGAAACACCCATTAAACCACGGCAGTGGGATAGGCAGGGGTATTTTTTTGTTGTTGTTGTTTTTTACGGCTTTAACAATATCGCTTGGAATGATGATTGCTTCCTGCTACCGAGGGGGCCCTTTGTAGGTTTGCATTTGCAGTGCTGTTGGTGCCTGGATTTTTTTTATTTGTTGTTGTTGTGGTTTTTTGGGGGATTTGTTTTGTTTTTAGGAGGGGTTTGGAGGGGTGGAAAGCAAAGGCTTGTGCAAGGGGTTAAGAAAAGCAGGCAGGAGGCGAAGCCTTTAAATAGAGCCAGTTCAAACCGATCCTTAAATACCGCCGGGCTGAAGAAAGAGACTCTTGAATCTGTCCCAGCGTCCTCCGAAAATAAATACACCCCTGTAAAAATAGCACGATTGGCCATATTTGAGAATCCAGTTATCGCCGGCAGTGACTCCTTGTTTTTCCCGTACCCTCTACTCGTTCCAGCAGCCAAGCTCTGCCCCAGCGCCAAAGTACGGGCGCCTGGGCTGTGTCCAGTGACCCCTGGACCCTCAGCTCCTCTCTGGGGGCTTTCTGCTCCCTGGTAGTGTTTTGGATGCTGCTGTGCAGGCTGAGGGGACGGGGACAGAAGCCCCTTTGTTGGAAGCTCTTGGAGGGAGGAGTGAGCTGGAGGCTGAGGCGGGAGATGAGCCGGCCCTCGATGCCGGGCTGCCATTCCCTGTTCCCTCGGTGCTCTCTGGCTTCGCCATCTCTCCATCCCCGAGGAGGGCAGGGAGGTTATGGGGACTGGGGAGCAGCAGGGTGCTCCTGATGGGCCTTGTTGAGGGACAGGGGAGGAAGGGGACTGTTTGCAATGGAATTTCATGCCTGGAGCTTGCTGGGAAGACCTTGCATAAAAAAAGGCTGCAACCGATGATGTGCGGCAGTGGAGTCTGTTGAGCGGCTCAAAATATGAGGGTTTTACTGTTTTGCTCCTTCCCTGCCCCACTGTATTCGGGTCCCAGTCTTGGCTCCGTCCCGGTGGAGTGTGTTGTTCTTGGCAGCCTCTGTGTTTTGGGGGAGGTGGAAAAAGCTCCCCCAAACACGATTGCAGAGGGCTGTTCTGGGAGCACATCCCTGCCAGGCAGCAGCAGGGCTGTGTGTGAGCAAGGATCACCCACATCCAAAAAAAGACTCTCTGAGTTTAAGATAATAATCATAATAATTAATAAAAACATGTTTTTTCCTGTATGCTGAAGTATCCTTTCTTGGGTGGGGGCTGCCAGAACAGATATGCATGTATATAAAAGGATGCTCAGCCTCTTCCATTAAAACATGCTTCAGGAACACTTTCCCGTGCCTGGGAAAAGGGGCACACAGCAGTATGAGCAGAGCTGACTGTGTTAAATCCAGCTCCAGAGCCGTGGCTGGAAGGAAAGTGGTCAGACAGAGGGAAGAGATCTTGGTTTCCTTGCTTTCTTACTTCCACCTTAGCATGTGCATTCAAATGCAGGGATTTAAGGCAAATTGGAAGCTGTCCTTGCTTCCAGGCCTGCTGTGCCCAGGGAGAAGTTTTTCCAGTCAGCTGGGCCAGGTAGGAGCATAGGAAAAGAAATAAAAATACCCTTCCCCCCAGGATAGCGCTGCTGTGCCAGCAAAATCCCGCTGTAGCCATCCTTATAATGGCAAAATGGTGCTTCTGCTGAGCCCGCAGATTTTGCAGGAGGCCTTGCCGTCGGCAGTGCCAGCGGAAGCACAATTCGCTCATCCAACTGCATCCATGCTAAAATTGCTTTGCTGACAGAGGTACCGGGGTAGCGTGGATTCGGTGTTGGACTGATCCGTGCCCTGCTCCTGCCTGGAACTCGGCTGGGGAGGACGGCGGCTCCCGGACCGGCGGCGGGATTTTGGCTGTGGTTCGGACGCGGCTCCTTTTGGTCACGTTTTGATGCTGCGAGGAAAATACCATCGGTGCTTAATGGCCCTTGAAATCGCAGTTCCCCCCTCCCTGTCCGCCCGGGGGGTGGTGCGAGGGGTTGAGCACGGGGGGCTCCTTGGGGCAGTGGCTCGCAGTGTAACACCGGGAGGAATGCGGACGGGCTGGAGACCTGCCTGTGGGGATATTTCTCCTCTCTTGGGGCCCTGGTGAAATCTGATGCTTTTTGATACATGTTTTCAGGCAGAGCAGTGGCAGTGCTTGTCCCGGTGGGGCTCAGGGAGGTGATGCTGTGCTGGATGTTGTGCTTAGTCCCATTGCACTCTCCTCTTCACACCCGGCATCCCCGGGGGTGGAGGAGGCACTCGCCCGTGGAGTGATGTCCCTGCAGCTCCCTTGGGCTGGCAGCCAACTTGCAGGCTGTGAGGGAGGCAGGAGCAGCGTCTTTGGGCTGAGATGGTGGTGGAAAAGGGACTTGGTGCGTTTTTGGGAGTCTCCCATCATGCGCTCTGTTTTTTTGCTGATGTCCCAGTGATTTTCCCGACGTCCTGGTGGTTGGGGGGGTTGTGGGTTGGTGTCTCCATGCTTGAGGAAGGATGGGAAGAACTGTCCACCCTCTCTTGCAGCCCCCCATTGAAGTTCCCATTCCAAGCACTGGTAGCTGGTGGTGGGGACATTGGGCTTGGAACATGGACAAGAGCCCAAGGGCCGATGTGGTGACATAAACTTGGTCGGAGCAAGGTCCTGTGGGATCCTCTGCTCTGTGAGGCTTTCTAATACATTCCCTGGATGAATGAGTGGAAGGCTGTCCCTGCCTCTGGTATACAAGGCTGGTAAAGGTGTGATTTGTTAGCAGCCCTTCTTCCAGCCCGAGTGAGCCTTGCCCCCCACCCTGTACTAAGTCTCCTTGGTGGGGTTGGAAAACCACAGGTTCCATCTCTGACTGATGTTGTGCCAGAGAAAATCTGATCCGGAGGATGAGCCGGTACTAGAAATCCTAGCTGGCGGTGGCATGGGGCACCGGGCAGGTCCCTGGTGTTGGGGACAGGCTCCTGCTCTTTCCCAGCACAGCAGCTGTTGGAGAAATGGAAATCGCTGGGAATTAATCTCGCTGCAGACGTGGCTACCAGAGCAGGGCTTTCGTAAGGGAAATTTTAGATCTCCTTCTTAGGATAACCCAGGGTAAGGCTGAAATTAGTTTATAATTATCCAGTAAATAACCCCCCATCTTGTCATTTCACCATCTTCTGATGAATATGGAGATGAACATTGTTAAGGGGAATTAACGTCATTACGGCAGCTTTCCAGGTGAGCGCCTTGCGGTTCTGCCGCGGCTGCGACCCGCGGGCGGGTGTCGGATCACCTCCTGGAGCTGGGGTTAGCGCCGACGAGTCGGAACAAGGCCCCGTGTGTTTGCACCGTGTACTAAACTGGTCCAGTTAAAGCTTCGGGCGGGAGGTGGTGCAGGGAATCGGGGCCAGCCTGGCATGTGCTGACACGAAAGCTGCCGTGCCGGGACGAGGAGATGTTGGTCTGGGTTAGGTAACGCGATCCAGCATCGCCTGCTCGAGGTGCTGAGGACAAGGGAGTGCTTTGTTCGGCCTCGCTGCTGAAATGGAGAGCACGGTGCGCCCTGAATGACCTGAAAACGCAGGCGGGTTTTGGGACGATGAAGAGCCGAGGGCAGCCCAGAGCTCCCTGCCCGTGCAGCCGGGGTGAGGGAGCAGTGCTGTGTCTGGCTGCACAGTCCCTCTTGCTGGCTTTTCCAGCTGGGGATCCTTTAAAAAGCGAAGTTTGGGAGTGGAGCACTCCAGAGTGGCTGCCTCACCCTGGCCACAAGGATTTGGTGGTTTCCTTCTCCCCGTGTTTCCTCCTAGCCCTGCGTTTCTGGCTGGCTTCGCTCCGGGACGGCACAGCTGGATGTCTGCAGGCATCGCGATGCACCCGCTGACACCCTCTCTTCCTGCTGTTGATTTGCTTTGCTTATTGTTCGCTTCTCTCCAGCTCTTAAGCACCAAGGGGACGGCACCACACAAACCCTTTAGCCCTGTCCGTGTCCGTGCTGGCTGGGGGACGCGTGGCAGGAGCCTCCCCTCAGCGGTGACAGTTGGGCTCCCTCCCCATGCCGCCAGGATCAGCTGTTTGGTGCTCAATATGCTCCCATTTCCCTCTCCAGCTGTTGTCGCTGACGGTTATGGGAAGCGAAAGGTAGTTGAGAGTTTGGTGTCTCTAAATCAGGGAGGTGATGAGCAGAAAGGAGGGACTGAGGGGGGACTCGGTGTGTGTGAGGCTGGGTTTTGTTTAAATCCAGCCAGACTTGAAATAGTGGCTCAAGGATTGAAGTGACCTTGGGAATAAATTTTATTGCCAGCAGTGGCCAAAGAGCCATTTTGAAGGAGCTGGATGCTGGCAGGCAAGCCAAACATGGTGGGCTTGGAGCAGTGTGCTATGTTAAGGAGAGAATATGCCTTCTTACAGGAATAACATAGGCTTTAAGGCACTCAGCCCTGTTTCTCTGGAGCTGTATCCCCGGCAGCTTCTGCAAAGGTTGTTCCTGCTTCTCCCTCCATCCATCTTATCCTGCCGCATCCCTCCCAGCAAACAACCCTTTTTACCTGTGGTGGTTAGATGTATTGCCCCTGATTCCCTTTCTGCCCCCATCCCATCTCAGCAGAATTCCCCGTGGCTTAAATAGGCTTTTAGTCCATTTGGTTTAAGTGCTTTTAATTAAAAAAAAAAAATTAAAAATAATAATTGCAATGGCCAGTGTGGTGGGGAGGAAGGGTTTTGGGGGGATCGTGCTGTGAGCTGCTTGCAGGCAGCGCCGTTCGCCGTGTGGGGATGAAGCACCCCCTGTGTTATCATGTGTCGTCCTGGTGTTTGTGTCCTGGTCTGCTGAGTTGGGGGGGGACACACATCCAACATGCCACATCACACAGAAGCCAAGCAGATAATGCTCCGGCGAGTAAAGATCCGGGCAGGTGAGTTCTACCTTGCCAGGGTGCCGATGGAAGCCCCGGCTCCACTCGGCTGGGCAGACACACCGTGCCGGGCTCCTGGCGTGTGCAGCCTGCCGGGGTTTCCCTTTGCAGTCCTGGCATTGCAGCGGGGCTTTCTCCCTAATGAGATTAGTGACACAAAGCAGCAATTCTTCCTCTACTTTTAATGGATGTTCGGGGTTTGTGTGGAATCGGAAATTCCTACTTTCATCAGATGAGTCCTCTCTGTGACTATTTTGTGGACAGATCTTCCCTTCCTCGGCTTCAGGGCTGACATTATTGTTGGCACAAGTGTTTTAGGCTTTCCTCTCCCACCCCCATCTGCCTCCCCTCCTTCCCAGCCCCAGCCCTGGTGGATTTTATCTTCTGCCCTGCTTTGAATCTCTCCATCAGCCCAAGCTGCTTCCATCTTGTGGAGGACTCAAAAACCTGGTGTTCTTCCCTGGACACACTAAACGCAGCTGAGGGGAAGGAGAAATGCAAAAGTCACTCATGAATCGTTCTTGCGGGTGCTCCTTGGTCTCTCCAGTTGAGATGTGGAAGCACTTACATGTGCGTGTTTGTACATATATAAGGCACCCATGTAGTGCCTCACCTGGCGGAGCGCTGGCCATCCCTGCCTGGTGACAGCAGGGCCATCTTGGCGATTTGTCAAGAGCCCGAGGGCTGCGCTTCGGTTTGAATATGGATTTGCATAATTCATCAGGAATTAAACCACACCACCATAATATTTGCCTTTGCGTTTATGTCCTGCTATCAGCAGAGGGGAGGTGTGGGGTCCTAGGCGTTTGCTGGTCACAGACACCCCTTTGCTTCATGGTTTGGCACTTTTCTGGTGCAGAAGAGCTGGAGTGGACTGATGTTCAGGAGGATGTGGGAAGGACAGGAGCCTCTGGAAGGAAAAAGGGCTGAACGTGGGGTCAAGAGGAGAGGCTTTTGAGACTGATTTCCTAAGGGAAAGGGGCTTATGGGGTGTGATCTGTGAGTGGATCCCTTTTTTCCACCCCTAGATGCTTGCGGCCTGTTGTTGAATTTCTTTTGGGGTGGTTTTGGTCCCTGCAGGAGCTCAGCATTGGGCTCTGGGAGAGGGATGTGTTCACTCTCGTGGCACACAGAGCACTATATGCAGGTGCATCCAGCTTCACCTTGCACTCACCATGTCCAGGCTGTGCTGTATCCAAGTGGGAATCATGAAGCTGGAGCTGATGAACACGTTTGGGTCATTGGCAGTGTCCTTGCTCCAGCCCTGCGGTGTTTCTGGGAGCCGGTCCCCTCCCGCTGCCAGGACCCCTGTGTTGTGCAGTGGTTGCAGTGCCAGTGCTGAGCACCCCCGTGTTGGTGATGGGGTGTTCAGGTCCGAGTGGGGGGCTGTGCCTCGCTTTTCCCTTGCAGTGTCACCCCTCTCTTTGGCAGACACTCCGAGAGGTGCTGAGCCACGGCAGCTGCTCTGCAAACAAGAGTGTTTATAATAAGCAGCGACGGAGGCTGCGTCTCCCAGGGCTTTGAGTCATCCTGGCTCGTGCTGACTGCGCCTGGCAGGGGCCTGGGAGGCAAAACAAACCCACATCCAGCTGCCACCTCCCTGCCAGATGTTAGTGGTGGGGTGACTGTTTGGGTTTCAGTGGTGGACCTACCGGTGAAGCAGATGGAGCTGCTGCAGGGAGATGCCACCTCTCTGGTGGCTGTGGTGAAGCGCTAGAGAAACAGGTGGCTTGGGGACTTGCAGTTGGGCCACTTGTTTTCTGGAGGAAGGGGTGAGATGAGCAGCCCTGGTCTGGCTTTGTGTGTTTGGGTTTGCAGAACTGGGGGTGCTGAGGCTCCTCCCAGCACTCCCAGCCTTGGGCATGGTGTGTGGACCGTTCTGGCCATGACCCTTTACTGTGCTGGGCAGGAGGGCAGGGAGGAACCCGGAGGTGATCCCACTCACCACCCCACGCAGAGGGAAGGCAGGCAGGGCAGTGGGTGTCCCTGGCCAGCAATGGGAAGCCGAGGGGAGGAGCAGGCAGGTGGCATTTACCTTTCAATGGGTGCCCGGTGTGTGTCTGCAGGGCTGGTGCTGCCCATCACACAGCGGTGTTTAATTTCTCAATGGGAGGGCAGGGAGATGATGCTGCACAGTCCCATTTAACCTGCTGGTGACCTGATCTGAAGTCATTGTGGCTGAAAATAGACCGTGTTCCCTCCAGGGCACGGCTAATGGTGCTGGGAAAGCTGGGATCTCTCTTTGAAGGCTGATTTAATTGCTGCTGGCAGGCACTCGGGGCAGGTGATGTGGGGACCAGCACCCGGTGCCATCCCACAGTAATCTCCCCCCACCGAGTGCCTGTAGCTCTCCCGGCTCTGGCAGCGAAGGGTAATGAGCTGTTTTCTAAGGAAGGCACGGGGTGGTGTGTGGGTGGTGCTGGGTTAAATGTGCGGCCAGGGCTCAGGGAGTGGGGCCTCACTTGTTTTGCATTGTCTCTTGCACTGAGTTTGGGTGATTAGAAAAAAAAAATAAATTTAAAAACATGGGACGAGTTAAATTTCTGTGCTTAGGAAGGAGGGGGAGCACCTGTACTGAAAGTGTGCCAGGAGCAGAGTCAGTGGTAGGACGTCTGTGCTGGCCACCAGTGTGTTGACCAAGATGAAGGATGGACCAGAGCAAAGACATTTTGATGCTGTTCTAGAAAATCAGGAGAGGAAGGTGAGACTGCGATCTAGCAGCCAGGTTCTGCGTTCCTGGGCGTTCTGCTAGTCAGTTGGAGAGTTTATTATTTTTTCAATTTTCAGGTATTCCATTTTAGTAAATGTGGAGTTGAAGAACCCACTGAGTCTCTCCTTGCTGTTTGAGGAGAGCTGTGTGGTTGTGCAGTGAGGGCCTGGGGGTTTTGGTGGACCCCTGTGGGGGTGTCAGGTTTAATTATGCCAGCGGAAAAGGAGAGACATCTGACATGGCAGTGGATTTCAGGCTGGGGGTACGTGGGAGAAGCTTCTGCTGTAGTAGCAGGCAGTGACCCAGGAGCCTTGGCACTGGTTTGAGTATCAGGATTAACATGGGACCGGATCAGTGCTTCCCAGATTCCGTGTTTCAGGCTGTGTGGCCTGACTATGCATCGTATCAAGAGTCCCAGTGGGATGGTTTCCATCCTGACCCCTCCAGTGGGAGGAAAAGCCACCTTTCTTCTGCCAGAGGGATTCATGTCCCCACCTGGGTGGCTTCTTGCTGTCCTCATGGAGATGGTGTCAGTGGGGAGCTGGTGGGTGTCCTTCTCCCATATAGGCTGGTGTACCTGTCTCCAGTATGTGCTGGTATATACCTTGAATTGCCTTTGACTTGTGGCGTGGTGGAAACTGAGTCTGCAGGACGCCGGGGGCAGAGCCGAGGCGCGAGCACCAGTCCCTTGAGCCCTTCCAGCCACTTCTTCCCATTTTCTCCTCCTCCGCCGTCTCCGGGCTGTTGGGGCTATTCCAGCTCCCGGGTGAGGAGGAGGTGAGCGGCAGGGCTCACTCATCCTGATGATATTTATTTCCATGGAGGCAGGGCTGGTGATTCACTGCAGGAGTAACACGGCAGGAAAATCATGGCACGGCGTCGGCACAGGGCAGTGGCTGCGGGAGGGCCGGTCGGAAACCCGGCGGGAGCGCGCGGTGTGCCTGTGCTGACGCAGCTGCAAGCAATAGTAAATATTGAGCAAGAGCCACTTAAAAATAAAGCAGCCTGGACACAAGATTCCCACGTGGAATAAAATAAAATTAAAAGAAACAATAGAGAGCCGCTCTGAGCTGGAGGGAGTACTTGCCTTGGCTTTTAAGGTAGTGATTTTTGCAAGCTGAAGGGAAGAGTGGCGCGGCAGTGTTCCAGCCGGCAAAGGCCGGGAGTGTGGACCCCCCGCCGGAGGATGCTGTCTCCGAGCTCGCCAGGGCCCTTAGAAGATTAAATGGGGAGTTAAATTGCCCTGGCTGTTCTGGATCCCGGGGATGGGATCGAAGGCTTTCAGGGGATGCAGAGAATTGAGGCCATAAATTAAGGCTTTGAAGCAACTGCCAGTCCCGTGGCATGGGGTGTTAATATGGCTGGGTCAGGTTTTGGGGCGGGGAGTGGTGGGCTGTGACAGCAGCTTGGGGCTGCAGGGACAGGGCTGGGGACCGGCCACCGCTGCAGTCCAGGCACATCTGATCCAGGGGCTTTGGTTTCAGCCCGGCTTGTTCAGGGGCTCGTATCGCTGGTGTCTCGTGCGTGGCACAGAGTCAAGGCAGCTCCGGTGCCTCGGGTGTCAGTAGAGCTGCCCTGGCAGGCAGGGGAGGAGGCGGCAAAGATTTACACTGTCAGCACTCTGGGTTTGCAGCTGTTTGCAGCCATAAATGTGAGCATGAGGAATAGCTGCCCCTGTGTAGGGCAGAGATGGGGAGGTGTGTGCTGGAGGGGGAGCCCTGAGAGAGTCTTCCCTGGGAATCTGCTGTTTCTGCAGGGAGAGGATCAGGCTCCCTGATGACAGTGAACACTGGCAGCTGGTGCTGGTATGGTGTCTGTCCTGCTTGCTGGTGGGAGGGATACTCGCTGTGCTTGGACTTCTCCCCCTTCCCCTCCCTCCCTGGCGGGACTCATGAGGACATAAGCATTTATCCAGCTGTTTGTGGTGTGGACTGTTGTCCCAGTTGGCTGCCTGTGAGCGCTGCGAGCTGGACTGGGGAAGAGGTGACTGTGCTCCCGGCCAGGGGTGGCTGCAGCTCCTGCTCCGTGCTGGGCCCAGCAGCCAGCTGAGACCCCGACTGCAGCGGGGCTGCAAATCTCCTTTGAGTGGCCAGAGTCGAAAACACCCCATGGAAATAAACCTAAAGCCTCACTGCTGTGTTTCCCAGCCCTGCTGGACTTGGATTGAAGGGTCCGAGAGGCCAAGCTTTTCAGCTCAGCCCCCTCTGGGGCCACAGCCCAATGCAGAGCACTGTGTGGTACCAGCCTGATGCCTGGCAGTGTGTCCATCCATCATGGCCCGGGGAGGATGAGTGAGATGCCGGCGGTTGGAAATATTTCATAAGCAGCAGAAACGTGTAACGGGCAGATGGGGCCAATGGGGGAGAGTTACTTCACTTCTCCTGGGGTGCTGGAGGCCTCTGGTCTTCTGGGTGGCAGGGCTGTGGCTTCTCAGGCAAGGATGGCTCATGGCCAGGGCTCAGCTTCAGGGTGTGCTTTGCAGCCAGCATCACACATGGCCACCTGCTTGCCTCTACAGGCTAGCAGGGCTGTGTTGGACCTGGTTAAATGTCTTTTACAACTTAAATGATTCTATGACTCTATAACAGCAGAGACTGGAAGTTTGTCCCAGGGTGCGAGCAGAGGCTTTGTGGATGCTGCTTCTGCCTGGTGCGTTGGTGCTGCTGGCTGGTTTGGAAAACAAGGAGCCTGACCAGGAGTGTGAATTCCCTGATGAGTGGTGTCACCCTGTTGCTCCCACTTACTGTTCTTGACCCTTCATGGGTGCCCAAGTGAGGTGTCGCTCTACACCAGGTTGGCAGCCAGTGTGGAGGGCAGCATGGGGATGCCATGAAGGTGCCAGCTGATTACCTGCACCCGTGGTGAGCTGGAGAAGTTTTCCCAGCACTGTGACACAGCCCTGTCACATCAGACGTAGCCTGGCTCACTGGCTGCAGTTGTGTATGCAGGGGAGGTGTGTTCAGCTCCAGCGTGTCACCTCCAGCATGTCCTCCTCCTGCCTGGCTCTTTCAAAACACAGGCTTGGCCGACTTGTCCAGCTGGGACTGAGTTTCAGGTCTGGGGTCTGGGGTGACCAAGTTGGAGAGAGTCCACAGGTTTAAAACCTCTGCCAGGGGATGCTTTCTGTCAGCTCCATCCTCACGGGGAGCTTTGGCAAACCCCAGGCGGGCTGAGCACGTGGGGCCTGTTTCCCTCCCACTTCCCCCAGCGCGACCTCCGGCCCCCAGACGTTTGGTGTGTGGTTTATGCGGTCGCTGGTATCTCATCTCCCCATCGGTCACATCCCCTCTTGGTGGTGAGTCACCCGGCTGTACCTCTTCCCCCCAAACTCATGCCGTTTTGGAGAGCTGGGCGAAGATGAAGAAGATGTTTTCAACTGGGCTGACGCATCGGCACCCGCCAAGTTCCTCTAATAACAGCCCTTTGTGATTTATGTCTTGGTTGTGCAAAACAGGTATGTTTTATCATTGTGGAGCCGGGAAGGAGGAGGACATGTGTGCCAATCCACCGTACCTGCTGCAGCATCACGGGGGTTACGTTTTGGCTGCTGGCTGTCACCTTGCTGCAGGATTAAGGTGTTTGTCTTTGTGCCCTCAACCCTTTTAGCCTCAGAGCTCGGCTGCTCTGGGCCTTGCGTGCCCACGCTGGGATAAGTGTTGATGGTACCTTCCCCAGGCGGTCAGAGGCCGTGCTGATGGGCACACGCGCTGGCAGGAAAGGGGGACACAACCAGTCTGGGGCAGGCAGCGCTGCCAGTGCGCACCTCCCTGCCTCGCACCGTGGTGCCAGCCCGCCTCTGGGCAAGCAGTCGGCTGGAGGAGTGTGGCTCAGCCTGCCGAGACCTGTCGGCGTGTCCCTGGGCAAAGCGGATCTTGCGCTGGTTCAGCAAACACTCTGGCCCCGGGCGGATGGAGATGGTTGTGGTTTCCCCTTTTCCCCTCCCTTTCTCCTGGCAGAAGCCCATGGTTGGGGTGAGCTGTGAGTTGCTCACTGCGGTAGAGTTTCTCCCCTTGGCATCGCTTTCTGGCACGGAGATCCGAGGAGGGAGTGACTTGCCCGCGGCCGCCTCCTGCGAGTGCAGCTCCTCAGCGCATGGAGGAGCAGCTTCTCCTCCAGGTCCTGCCCAGGGGAGCGGGGCAGCAGGTTTCAGGCTGTATGTGAGTCTTACGCCAGCCCGTCAGCACAGCTGCTGGAGGGCTGTAAGGAGGAAGGGATGCTCTGGCAGCGCCTGGGGATTGGATTTGCATTGGGTTCATCCCCAGTTAGGCTGTAGCTCAGATCCCTGGTCCAGCTCTGGTTCCTGGCAGGGAACAAGCTGGGTAAATACAGCCTGGGCAGCTTCTCTGGGCACTTAGCAAGGGAAAACAGCGTCACTGGTAGACCTGAGCCTGAGGTTCAACCGGTGTTCTGGTTTTGCTGCTGGCCAGTTTGGTGATGCAGGCAAGTCATTGCCTGTGCCTCAGTTTCTCCACGTGCAAAGCTTTGGGATGTGCTTTGAGCTCCTGTGCTGGGCTTATGCCACTACAAGGAGCAACGCTGCTGCCGTGGACTTGTGGGAGTCCCTGGGAAGGGCTGTCTGATGGGAGGTGGTTTTGGGACTGGGCTGGTGGCATCAACTCAGTTCTGCTGCTGTTTCCCCAGCTGTCATGGTGACACTGCCCTGCAGGGTATCCAGCCTGTCCATCTTAACCTGTCCCTGTCTTGGACACTTCCCATTCCTCCTCCTGCTCCTGCAGCCCCAAGCTGAGGCTGGGTCGCTGTAGTGGGATGTGATAATGCTGATTGTGGAGGAAACCCCATAACATTTGGGGCTGGGACTGGCCCTGTGTTATTACTGGGCAGAATAAGGTGGCATAAGCAGGGTTTGCCCCAGTAGGACCAGGGGTGTAACTGGTACCAAAATATTTCTTTGGGTACCAGTGGCTTAAGCCGTGTGCAGGTGTCCCAGTGCTGGATGGCAGGGCTGGATTGTGTCCCCTCCCTGGAGCTCTGCAGGTGGCTCCATGTTCTCGCACGAGGTGCAAGTGGGGACATGCCATGGGCACCTGTGCTCAGTGGTGTCTGCAGCATGGCATGTGTCTCGCTGTGATCTCCATGCCGGTGTTCCCGCCTGTTGGAGCAGCTGCAGCTGGGACCGAGGTCTGGCTGGGAGAAGTGGCTCACGTGGGGATGTCTGCGGCTGGGGCCGCGGGGCCGGTGTGGCATGGGGTGCTCCAGGGGGTTTGCCATGCTGCAACCATGTGCTCTGCCAGATGGGACTCACGTTCCCTGGGAAATGTGTCGCTCCTGCTCCAGATGCTGGCTCGCTGCCAGCCCAACCGTGCTGGAACTGCGCAGTGACAGTGGCAAGGGCCGAGGCAAACGCTCTGTGGAGCGGCGCTGGTCACAGCTAAGCCAGGCTGAACGCTTCTGGGTTCTACCCAGCTCTCTCCAGCTCCGGGAGTAAGAAAAGGTGTTTGGAACTGCTTCACTGTGCAGGTTTTGGGGTTACCAAGCAGAGGTGGGGACGTGCGTGCGCACAGATTAAATAGCAAGGTTTACCTGCTGGGAACAGGCTCGGGGCTGAACTTCGTGGGCACAGCAGCTCCCCTGGTCCTACCCCTGGAGAGTTGGCGTGTGCGGGTGGTGCCGCTGGGATCTGTCGGGCGGTGGATCCGGGCCAGGAGCTGTGCGGAGCACCGCGTCGGTGAAGCACATATGCCGGGATGCAAACATGTACGCGGAAGAGATCCTGGCTGTCTAAATAATGTGAAATATTGACTAGCTCTCGCAGATGGTGCTCCACGTGCAGCTTCGGGGACTGAACTTCTCTGTCTCCCCTTGGGTTTTGGTGTGGTGATGTTTTTTGATCTGGTTGGATGCTGGACTCTTGACAGAAGTTGTTGCCTGGTTGCTTTCAGTGGGATCGTTGAATTTTGGGGAAGTTGGTTGCTGATGGGGGCTGAGGGGAAGGGAGGAGGGTTGCAGAGGGAGGGCTCCTTCACACTCTCTTGGTGGCTTTTACTCTGTTTTTAAACGGTGGCACTGACTGGGATGCTGGTTCTGGCAGGGATTAGAGTTTGTAGTGTTGCATGGGTGTCGTTTGGTGGCAGTGTTGGAGAGGAATTGCTGCCTGTAGCCAAGAGCATGTGTTATTACCACTATTATGGTGATTGTATTCACTGAGGAAGCGCTGATGATGGTGATTTGCATGAGGATGTTGCTGGGGGGCCGAGTATCCAGGACATCATCCAGACTGCTGGCAGCAGGGCCTTGGGGACATTCTGCTTTCATATCAGCTCGTAGATGGGTGTCACGTTTTGTGCTCTTTTTTGCCTTCCTCTGGGATAAGATTCTGGGTTTGGATGCAAGAAGCAGTGCTTTATGTGAGCTGCTCTGAAAGATGCTCTCGTGTTTTCCCAAAGCCCATACCCGGTCATGGCCACCTGCAGCTGGGATGGGCTGTGCTGGCAAAGCTGTGCTGGCAAGAGGGTCTTATCACTGCTCTGTAAGTACACTGGGGAGTGTCCTCACCCACAGGTCGATGTGCTTGTGATAAAACAGCTTTATCAGCCAGGTGGTTTGGTTGTTTTGTTCCAGGTTAAGGCTCTGCTTGGGTAGCAGCACGCTCCATTTGCTGCAAGGTTGGAGCCCTGCAGAGGTGCCTGGGGCGATCTGGGTGACCAGCAGTGGGGGATCAGTACCCAAGGGGGGGGTCTCTGAGCAGTGCTCCTCGCAGTGGGCTGTGTGTGGTGTGCGTTGTTGCCGTGTGCGTCCCCTCCGCCGGCGCTCTTGGCGCGCGAGGGACCGACAGCCACAACAGTCTGTGCTCCTGCGGGGCTCGTTCCAAGGCAGCGTGCCGCTTGGGATGAAACATGTTTCCCTCTTCTGTTTCCCATTTTCTGCAGGCTTTTCCCATCTGCCTAACGGTCTCTACCCATCGTACATTCCCCTGAGCCACCTCGAACCTCCCAGTGCCGGCAGTCCGCTCCTGGCCCAGTTGGGACAGCACAGCCTCTTTGAGTCACAGAAAGGTGAGTCTGGAGCCCTGTGTGCCCTTCCTGGCCCTCCTGGTCACTCCTGGGTGCTCACCCTGTCCTTTGGGCTTGTTTGGTTGCTGGAACTGCTGTGTGAAAGTCCCAGTGTGCATCAGAGACAGGACTGTCCTGCATCCCACATGGAGAAACCTGCTTGGTCTCCTCTGCCTTGGGCCTTCTTGTCTGAGGCATCCTTGAAACCCGTTCCTTCCCCATTTGCCACCTCTTGCCTGTCTCTGTGTAGGACTGAAGGGGTTGCAGGCCTGTGATAATTTTGGTTGCTTTTGCTCTGCAGATGGGTTCTACCTGTCCGGCCACGCAGGCCAGTCTGCTTTGCACCCTCAGCCTCCCCTCTCAAGGACCGTGGGCAGCCACACGTCGAGCACTTTGCTCCGGGAAAAGGACCTTGGGCAGCTGCACAAGAGCTCGAAGGAAGGCCTGAAAGACCCCGGCGGGAAGGAGCGGGCATGCCGGAGTGATCTGTCCCTGCCTTTTGCCAAGAAGGAGAGCAAGCCGAAGGAGGAGCCCCGGCCCCGCAGCGTGGTTGACCTCACACAGGACACCAAGCCCGACAGCGACCGGAAAGTGAGCGTGGTGGAGAAGGCGGTGAAGGTCAGCGAGCGTCTCTCACCGTTCCTGGCTGAGCACATGCCAAATCGGGGCACAGGCAGTGGGGAACCCAAGTCCAAGAACCCGCTGCAGAGCTCTTCCCTCAGCAACTGCAACGGCGGCGGGGACCCCATGCTGAAGGTCCTGGGTGCCGAGCAGGACCGCTGTGCCAAGGATCCCGCTCGGCACGACGAGAACATGAGGCCTTCTGCGCACGCCCACGCTGAGCGGCTGAAGCGGGGGGAGCCCCTCCTGCCCTCCGTGGGCGCTTTGCACGTCTCCTGTAGCTGCCCATCCCCGCACCCCTCGCAGACGGGGAAGATGACGCCGGCCACAACATTCCCTCCGCAGCCCGTCCATTCCAGCATGTACACCATCTTCCCGCCGGCCAAGGAGCTGGGGAGGGAGCACAAAGTCATCGCCCCCACCTTCGTGCCTTCGGTCGAAGCCTACGACGAGAGGAGCGGGCCCATCCAAATCGCCTCGCAGGCCCGAGACAGCAAGGTGAAGGACAAGGACCTCGGCAAGGTGGGGGTGCTGCAGTCGCCCACGGAGCGGTGCCTTGCGGATGCCTCCCGCACGCTCTTGTCCCAGGACTTTTCTTGTCACAGCGATGCCAAAAGGATGGAGGTTCTGAGAGAGAAGGGCTCGGTGATCAGGACGAACTCCATGGCACTGAAGAGACAGGTCACTTCAGAGCCCTTCCTCAACCGGCCGGGGCTGGGCTCTCCGGAGAGCAGGGAGTTCCTGGCCTCTAAGGACTTGCTGAAGCCGAGTCCGGAGGCAGAGCATCGCCCTTGCGAGCGGGAACGCTTCCAGCGATCCAGCTCCAAAGAAGCAGCAAAGGTCTATGGCACTTTGGACTCCTCCCGGCAGCACCTGGACCACGGTCAGCTGAAACCACCGGAGCAGAAGTGGAAGCCCTTCGAGATGGGCAACTTCGCCACCACGCAGATGGCGGTGTTGGCTGCGCAGCACAACCACGTCACCCGGGTGGAGGAGGAAGCCAAGAAGGTCTACCTTGACCCCAGTGGCTTGCCGCGGTCCTCGGTGGTGGGCTCGCGGGGCGCCGCCGACGTCCTGCACCCCACCTCGCACGGCGAAGGGTCGGCCATGCAGAGCCTCATCAAGTACAGCGGCAGCTTTGCCAAGGAGACCGCGTCCCGGCAGAGCTGCGGCAAGAAGAGCCCCTTCGGTGGTTTGGGCAACGTGAAGTTGGACTCTGCGCAGCTGGGAGCCTCCAAGGTGCAGCAGCTGCTGCTGCAGCAGCCAGCGAAACAGCTAAAGCGGGACCCCGAGAGGCCAGAGAGTGCCAAATCCTTTGGCCGTGAGAGCATCGGCTCCCAGGGCGAGGTGGAGGTGAGGCACTTGCCCGTCGGCATCGCCGTGGCCGTGGCCCGGCAGAAGGACAACAGCAGCAGCAGCAGCAGCAAACTGGGGCCCAGCTTGGCAGACCGGGATCGCTCGCTGTCTCTCAGCAGCATCAAAGGTAGGGTCCCTACATGTGTCTTAGGGCTTCCCTGCGGGTTCTGTTTCCCGGAAAAAGCAGCCATCCAGTGCAGACTGTGTGCCATGAGCTGAGTTTGGCATCCTCAGCTGCCGTTGCCTCCCTTCAGAGCCAAAGGTGTGTTGTAAACCACAGTGGGAAGCAAGACTGCCTGTGCAAGAGGTAGTTAGTCCTCTGTTCCAGGTTCTGTCCCTGCTGTCCATCTCTGAGGACAACCCCTCTCCATGTGTTTGTTCCATTAGCAAAGGGAGTGACAGAGAAACCCCTCGAACCGCCTTTGTGCTGGTGTTTTAATCTCACGGTTTCGATTTAAGCCGTGCTCCCGGCAGGAGGGGGATGGCACTGGAAAGATTTTGGTGATTGGCTTGGCTTGTGTAGCGAGATAACGCCTGGGGGCTGCCTGGCACGGGGCTCTGGTGTGCCAAGGAGCGATGCCAAAGCGAGCGGCAGGCGAGCGATGGTTGCCTTTCCATTTTCAGCCCTTGCCTTCCCCGTTTCTCTGCCTTTGCCCCCCCCCCCCCTTGAACCTCAGTGGTGAGACGCAGTTTCTCTCAGCCAACAGCCCCTCTCCCCATTCCCATCGCCTCCCAGTGCCCTCCCCACGGCCAGGCGGGAGCCGACCGAGGACCTCGTGGGCAGCACAGGGAGCTGTTTGTTCAGCCGTTCAATCATCCCAGACGCTCCCAGCTTGCGTTAAATGTAATTTACTGAGCTGAACTAAAAGGCTGCAAACAAGGGTTGAATTCTGGCAGGCCTCTGGGCTCGTTGCTAAGTGATGCAGTTGGCTTTCAGACAGAAAACAAGACTGCTTTTCTCCTCCTCTCGCCCCCCAAATGCTGCCCCCCCTTTGTGTGCCAGGAGATATTCGTCTAATAACATTAGCTTGCTTGCGCTGAGTGGACGGTGCTTGAATGTTTAGACCTTTTAAGAAGGAGAAAGCAGGCTTTAGTTGGCTAATCTGTAGTATTTGGCAAGTAAAATGCAAGTATTTAGTACTGGGCATTGGTTGTCAAGGGAACGGACCTAAGCCTTTCCTCCATGCATAACTGATTGAATTTCTCTATGCGGTCCGTGCGTCATGTTCATATATATAGACAGAATGATCATTCACTGTCCGGACAATCATCGGTCTGTCCAGAAAAGGGACTGTCCTGTTGGCGGGATGGAGGCTGGGCGGGAATTAGAGAAATAAGAGAGAGAGTGTGTGTTTGTGTGTGTGTTTGGATGGGAGATGAAATAAAGATGATAAACTGGTCTAGAAATAGCAGAGTGCGAGGAATGTAGGTGGGAGAGGGAGGAGCGATGGTAAAATAACAAAATAATGTGTTCCTAATGAGAGTCTGGGGGCGGGGGTCAACTCACACTGTGGCAAGGAGAGAGGCTGTGAGCTCTCCAAGGGCTTGCTCCATATTGCTGACACCAAAGAGATAGCTGGGCATCGATCAGGGAAAAGAAATAGCAAAAGGGGCTCTAAGGGGGACGAACCTGGGCTAGGGTGTGGAAGGCGATTTTTGAGTGAGCGTGAAGAGGCACAGGACGATGTTTGGGCTCTGGAGGGATTTATGAGCCCTCGTGACTTGGAGGCCGGGTAGTAAAAGTGAGCAGTGGAGGCTGTGTGGGGCATGTTCAGTGAATTGAGGAGGGGCTGGTTGGGGACAGCCACTGCACGGGGTGTCCTGGCAGACTGCGAGGGAGATGTGGTGACGCTGGAAGGTCCTTTGAGAGGGAGAGCTGTGTGCCAGGTTTTAAAGCATCTTTGTTTTCTGCCTGGAGCCCATGGAGGGAGCCTTGGGGAAAGGAGCTGGGAGAGATGTTGTCTTGTTCCTGGATTCCTTCTGACAGTAAAAGCTGAGGGAATTGGAGACTTGACAGGAAAAAACCCATGGGCTGTCCAGGTTTGTGGAAATACACAGTGGAGCTCTCCTTGAAAAGACTGCCTGTCAGCAGAATAGACTTGATGTTCTGAGATGCTTTCCCATGTGCCAAACCATATCCAGACAGGAGAGCAAGGACCCTGGAAAGGTCTGCTGGGGTGCAGTTCTGCGAGGCTGTGCTGCTCTGCTGAGCCCTGTGGGGTGCAGAGCATGGCCTGGGCAGGGAGCACCAGGAGCTGGGGGGAAGCAAACACCTTCCTCCTGGCCCCATTAGAGTATCCGTGTGCTCGCTGCCAGCAGGGCTGGGATTTAGGAATGGATCATATCACTGAAGCATAATGTGGAGCGGGGCAGCAGGGAGTTGTGGAAAAAACGAGTATGCAAGAAAGAAGCTGGGGAAAAAAACTAGGGAAAAGTAAGCCTAAAATCAGGCGGTGGGGTGAAGACCTTGGATAAAGAAGGGAAGGATGTACCTGGTCCTGGCAGGGCCAAGCTTGGCACTGCTGCTCGCTCGTGTGCGGGTGCCTCCTGACCCCTCACAGACGCAGCTGCTACCGTGCCAGGCTGTATCTGCAAGAGCTGTTCTGATTCTGGACAAGCGGCTACTCCAGCCAAACATCCAGCCCCCCTTTTTGGATTCCTGCCCTCATCTGCCATATGTGTCCCTGCCTTGCCAGACCCTTTCTTGTTGCACGTCCCGGGGGAGTTGCAGATTTCTGCTAACGGGTTGAATTGCAGAGCGGAGCGCTCTGGTTTTGTGAGGGTCCGTATTGTTGGTTCTGCCTGTTGCAGTAGGACAGGGATTCAGAGCATGCTCGGTGCTCCCAGACTGGTTTGCAAGTGCAGGAGCTGCTTCAGAAGGTGCAGAGATAAAACCCTTCCCCTCCACGAGACGTGCTAAGCAGGGCTGGGTGGTTTGATGTAGGGATTTAGCTGCGCCTGGGCTCTTTCTGAGATGGAAAATCGGCCACTCTCCTTCAGCAACAGTGATGCCCTTGGTCCTGTTGCTCCCAGGCTGGTGGCTGTCCTGTCCTGGGAGACCAGCCTGGCCTGGTGAATGGGTCCCATGATGTCTTGAAGACATGAACCTCAGACCACATGAACCTTTGTGCTACCAGGAGCTGCCTCAGTGAGAATATCTATTCAGAATATCACACAGAGAGCCTTGTCTGGTCCTTCAGGATTTGAACATGAAACAACATCGGGGAGAGAGAGAGAGTGATGTTTGGGTGTGCTGGCTCCCATGTACTGCCTCTCTGTGCCCAGAGCAGGGGGGACAGCTTTCCCCAGACTGTTTGTCCTGTCTGACGGTGCTGGGTTGTCTCTTAGGGCACGGACGCTCCGAAGATGACTGTGGGGATGAGAGGAGCCGCCACCGGGACAGCCACCTCCTGGCAGGGCGCTTGGAACGGGATCAGGAGAAGCTGCTCAGGTGAGGGTTGGAGGGAGATGGGGTCTCTTGCCATAGCCACAAGCTGTGCTCGGGGACAGCCTGTCCAGAGAGGGGACAGGGTTGCTTCCATCTGGTGTAGCTGCTGGCACCAGCCTTGATGGCTTAGAGAGAAATGTTGAGGGGGGTAAATGGGACTATGGGCAGATCCTGAATCCTAACAGACTTCTGCAAATCCATGCCTGCTCCAAAGGGATGGAGAGATGGGATATTTTATTCTGGACATGATGTTAACCACCTCCATCACGGCTCTCCTCAAGTGACTGACCCTGGTTTGCAAACACTCGTTCTCCAGACTGGTCCATACCCCTGGGCTCCTCCACCACTCAGACCCTCTCTCTCTCTCTCTTGGCTCCCACATAACAGAGAAAGCAAGGAGCTGGCAGATTTTGCCCGGATCCACCCCTCCAGCTGCGCCACGAACGGTTTGAACTCCAACCTCATGGTGACGGGAGGCCCAGCCCTGGCGGGCTCCGGGCGCTGGTCTGCAGACCCGGCTTCGCACTTGGCAGCCCACCCCTGGCTCCCCAGGACAGGGAGCCCCTCCATGTGGCTGGCTGGCCATCCCTATGGTGAGTGCCCTGGGAGGGAGCGGTGCCCATGGGGTGTTCACACCGATGAAATCCAAGGAGAGGTGTTGCTATGTGTCCAGCGAGGCTGCTCGCTGATCACAGGGAAGAGGGAGGGGGGTATTTTGGAGCAGTCAAATGGTAGATGACTTCTCACCTGGGTGGGAGCTGCCTGCATCCTCTGAATTGTGGCATGGGTGTTTCTTCTTCCAGGACTTGGCCACCCTTCCCTGCACCAGGGCATGACTCCAGGCTTCCCCCCTGCCATGGGGGGAGCTCTCCCTTCCGCCTACCAGTTTGCCAGAGACCCTCAGTCGGGGCAGCTTGTTGTGATCCCCAGCGAGCACTTGCCACACTTTGGTAAGGATGTGAACGTGTCCCTGAGGACCTTTCTTTGACAGCTGTGGGGAAAACAGGCTTTGGAGAGGGCTAGAGAGGAGCACACGTAACCATGGGGACCAGCAGCCACAGCTGTAGGGTGGGTGTGAGATGGCCTCTCATTAGGTGTGTTTTGGAGATGGAGATGTGTGATGTTCAGCAGTGGCTCTTCATCCTCTGCAGGACCCTGCAGAGTTAGAGTCCTTGGTTAGGAGAACCTGTTCATGGGCTCAGTCAAAGCAAGAGTGCCTGGAGAGCAAAGCAGGTCCAATGACTCCAGGACCCAGGGGTGATGGGAATGGGGCTTCCAAGGGAAAGACAGCACTCTCTCCCCTCTGCATTTCCACATAGCCCAATGTTTGGCATCCCCCACACCCTGGGATAGAGATGCCTGCTCTGAGTGATCCTGAATCCTCTGCTGCCTCCCTGACTGCAACTCTGCTCATTCCACAGCGGAGCTGATGGACCGGGCACCCCCACTGTGGCCTGCCATGTACCCCCCGACCAGGAGCTCCCTCCAGCACGCCCACCAGCTCCAGCTGCTCTCTCATCAGCAGCTGCTGCGGCAGCACGAGCTGTACATCCTGCAGCAGCAAGCGGCCCACGCCATGGAGCTGCAGAGGAGTGCCCAGCTCGTGGTATGTTTTCAAGAGCTTCTTGCTTGGGTGTGAAACGAGCCTGAAGTTGTGGAGTGACCGGGGAGACGAAGCAGCTGTGCCTGCGTGGCCAGTGTGTCTCAAGGGTATGGATGCATTGAGTGATCCTTCCCTGGTCCCTGGGATATGAAGCACTTGGTGCATCCTGCAGTTAGAGTGGGGTTTGTATGGGTTTGGTGTAGAGCTGTTGAGCAGTGCTGTCAGGAGAGCTGCCCAGCAGCAGCTTGATGTGGATTACTTCCCTACGGGTGTCTCTGTGTAGTTGACTGGTTTCATCCCTGGTCACCTCCAAACAAACCTTGAAAAGGTCAGAGAAGCAGCTGCAGGACTTGTAGCAATCACACTGGTTCTTGGAGACAGCTCCCATTCACGAAATGGTTTTGAAAGTCCTGAGCTTCGGTGTTTTACACCCACTTCATTTTTATAGTAGTCCTTTGGTTTTCAGCCTTGCTTTTCAGCTTGCAAGACTTAGAAATAGAAGTGGTTTGCTTTGGATGCAAGTGAAAGCTGAAACACACTTCTCAGGATTCCTAGAACTGGGAATTTGTAAAGAAGCTATTGCAGATCAGTGTCACCCTCCATCAAATTGGTCTTAAAATGGTGTTGCATTGGATAATGTGTGTTTTGTTCTGGTGCATATTTAATAAGACCTTGTTTTGGTCTTACTTGGTGGTCGGTCAGTGCTGCTTTCCAGGAACAGGAGGAGGTGTCGTGCTGAGATTTGCTCTGTTCTTGTCACAGGAGAGATTGAAGGCCAATGAGCAGCGTGTGGATATGGAAGAGAAGGTGACGAAGCGGAGCCTGGACAGTGCCAAATCAGGCCTTTCCTCCTCAGCCCCGGGACTGGTGCACCGAAAACCACCCGTGCTGTCTCCCAGCGCCTCCACGTCCTACAGCAAGGCTGTGAGTCCACCTCCCCTCTCTCCCAGGGCCTCACCCGTGTCTGTGCTCAAAGCTGAGGTGATCCAAAAGATGGAGGAGCCACCTTCGCAGCCAGCCTACTCCTACCCCGCCACCCCCAGCTCCCATCCTTCCAGCCCGCCCCCCGCCTCTCCACCCCCTGCCCCTGCCATCCCTCCAAAGGAAGAGGCACCCGAGCCCGTGGAGAAGAAAGACTTGGAGCTGGAAAAAGAGGCGGCTGGTCCATATCAGGCCTTGTTCCCAGGTAAGAGAACCCTGCTTTGGCAGACTCCCGTTGTGTTTATGCCTGCCTCCCTTTTTCTCCTCAGTCTTTCCTGCTTCTGTCCCTTCCCCTAGGGAAAACCACATAGCTCCTCTAAAAGGCAGGGGAGAAGCAAGGAGCAGGGGTGGTGTAAGGGACTGTGATCGATGCCTGGGTCTTAGGGGCACCTGGGGTGTAGGCTCTCTTCTTCCCTTGGGTCCAGCCTGGGTTGGTTCCTCCAGGGCTGCAGTCCCAGTGGGAGAGGATGCAAGAGGCAGATCTCTCTCCATCTGTAGGAGAGTGCTGGAAAGGTGCAAAAGGGATTTCTGGGGTGCTGCTGCCTCTGGCAGCTTGAACAGGAGGGAAGTGCCGAAAGCAGCTACTGCTTGAGAACAGGAAGAGACCAGAGATACTGAATGCAAAGGGAACCATCTCTATGCCTTAGTGAGAGAGAACGTGCATTGGAGACCCATCCATTACACAGCTTGTCCTTTCTGATATCTTGCAGAGATTCCCCCCGGATATCCATTCCAGTCCCTGCCTCCCTCCTTTGGAAGACACTATCCCTACCTCATCCAGCCTGCCCCAGCATCTGATGCAGATGGCCTGGCTCCTGACGTCCCGCTGCCTGCTGAAGGGTCTGAGCACATGGAGCTTTCCTCAGAGGTCAAGCCCATCCACCTGTCTCCGTCCAAAATCCTAGAGCCCATCCAAGCAGCAGCAGAAGAGGAATCCTTGGAAGAGAGGGTGAAATCAGAGGTGCAGATGGAGGAAAGCCAGGAAGGCATCTGTGAGCAGGACATGGGGACTCTGAACATCACCGCTTCTGCAGCCGTCCCGGTGCAGAACGTGGACAATTGCAACCTCCTGTTACATCAAGGGGAAACCCTGGGTGCTATGGAGCAGGACCAGGAAGACCTCCAGAGCTGCCCACCTCCTTACCAGGTTGTGGCCTGTCCTGCAGAAGCAGAGGCTGAGGCAGAGGCCGGGAGTGGAGCAGAAACCTGTTCCATGCACATGGACTACGATGGTTTGCTCGTGCATGCGGAGAACGAGCCACCAGAGATGGACTTGACCCCCCAGCGGGAGGAGGCCTCTGTGGCCATGGATCTGCAGAGCGCTGATGTGCCCCGGGGGAGGGAGTTTCCCAGCCTGCCCCCTGAGGAGGGGGAGCAGGGGCCAGAGATCCCTTCCTATACAGAAGAGGCAATCTCTTGCCAAATCCCAGATCTGGACATCAAGCCGGGTGACCCGCTGGCTGGGATGAATGCTTTGGTGGCTGCTACAGAAATGCCTCAGGCTTGTTCCTTGCTGACTACCACCGCTGTCACTCCATCCCAGATGAAGGTGGAGGTGTTAAGTGACCAGACCCTGGAGCACTCCTTCCTGCAAGGGATCACTTTGCTGAGTGAAATTGCAGAGATGGAGCTGGAGAAACGGAAGCAAGAAATGCAAAGTAAGTTTTGAGTGTGGATTCTGGTAAGCTTTGGGCCAGGGCAGAACTGCCAGCGTATGATCCCTGTGTTCTCCCTGCGGGCAGGGGAGCCGAGGCGCAGGTGGGATCTCTTGCAGCCTCAGCCAGGCAGGAAGGAGAGCACTGCCCTGACTTGCAGGAGTGGCTGGTACTTTGGATGGGGTTGGAGCAGGGTTTTTGTTGCAGTAGGCTGAGCTACGTGTGGCTTTTGTACTGCTCCCCCCTTCCAAAGGCCCTCGCCATGTCTAGACAGTTTGTGGTATGCGTAGCGGAAACGGAGCCCCAGTTGCCGGGAGCTGCCAGGGTAACACCCTTCTGGCAGGCACTGAGTCTACAGTCTGTTGGGGTTTGGCACAAGAGGCCCCAGTAGCTCCAGATGACACTTTCCAAGAGCTTGGCAGGTCCTGAAAGGAATCTCACCTTCCAGTAACTTCCTGAGGTGAGACATGATGGGAACTGCCACTTGCACCATGGATGGGTACAACAGGAGGTCTCAAGTGGGGGCTAAGGGTGGCTGGGAGGCAACTTGAGCAGCCATGGTCCAGAAATGACCATCAGCCTCTCCTCATGCCTGTTGGAGAAGCGGTATTGGAATGTGAATCTCTGTAACTTCTTTTTTCTGTCCTTCCCAGCAGGTCCAGAGAGTTTTCCCGTCCGGCCAACACTGGAGAGTTTGCTGGCTGCCAGCACCCACATGCTCATGGAAGTACTTTCCACCCCCTTTATGGAAAGTCTGAAAACCATCCGTCTGCCTCGAGAGCTGAATCCCAACAAGAAGTACAGCTGGATGCAGAAGAAAGATGAACCAGTAAGTAGCTCTTAGCGTGGCTGAGCCTGAAAAGCTCCAGTGCATCCAGTCCCACAACTCACTGTCGCAGCCCCCGTTTGGGCGGCTCGTGCTCCTGTCTGCATTCAGCAGAGTGAGCCGGCGCTTCCCTCGTGCTCCTGGCTGCAAGGAGTTGGTGTGCTCCGATTTAGCTTCCTGCCCTGTGTGTGATTCAAGGTTCAGCAGGACCCTGGGCGGCCCTAGAAGTGGTGTTTGTAATACAAAGCCAGAGGAACTCATGTGTTACTGTTTTGGCAACAAATATAGTGTCAGGAGGGCTTTTTCTTGATTTTTTTCTTTGCTGACTCTCTTCCCCATGAGAGAGACTGACAAATTATTTTGTACCCAGCAAGTAAGTGTTCAAGATAGGATATATTGTGATCAGTCTTTTTAAACAAGGGAGAAGAGGCTCCGTGGCTGCATTTTATCCCGCAGGTTCTTTCCTGGGGTTGCAGTCCCTCAAAGCTGATGCCATCCCGTTCATAAGCCACGTTGCTTGGCGGGTTTCCTTGGGTACCGCTCTGTGGGGCTGTGCTTGTGGGCAAGGGGTCTCTGCTCCCCTGTCAGCACCACGGGCTTTCTGCCGGCCCGCACGCCTTGGCCGTTGCAAAGGCACCCGGTGGGCACCACCTGGACGTGTCTGACCCTCTCGCCCTCCTCTTGCCTCCCCACCTTAGATGTACTCCATCAAATCGGCCATCGAGAACATGGACGCGATGGAGCTGGACTACAGGATGAGGCTGGCGGAGCTGCAGCGGCGCTACAAGGAGAAGCAGCGGGAGCTGGTGAAGCTGCAGCGCCGCAGGGACTCCGAGTAAGTCACAGGCTGCTCACCTGGTCTCGTTTTTTTCCAGCTGGGCACTTCCGCTCCCTTTTGGTCCGGGAGAGAAAACAGCCCTCCATCCCTCCCTGTCTGCTCTCCTCCTCCTCCTGGTACATCCCGCCAGAGCTTTGCACAGCACACTCCTAGGCTATGTGACACGACAACGTGGTAACTGGTGAATGCAGCTGGGAGACTGTATTAGAGACAACCTTGGCTTCAGCAGCTCAGTTTAGCAGTTTGGTGGCAGGCAAAGGTTCTGGGTTGGCTCCCGTTCTTGCTTGCTTTCTTTTAATTATTTTCCCTTTTTCTTCTTTTTGGACTTATTTTCTTTACTTTTTTTATCCCTGTTCGTTTTGCCTTTTGGTTGCAAAGTTTGCTTTTGCTTTTTTTTTTTTTCCTTTGCCTTTTTTTTTTTGGTTGTTTTCTTTGGTTTTTTTTTTGTTGCCTTGGTTAACAGTGAAGCGTGTGGTTTTTTTAAAGGGAAAAGCATGACGAGAAAAGTAGAAGCTTGGCGAGAAGAGGCCCTGGAAGGCCCAGGAAGAGGAAACTTGGATCAAGCGCTCTGTCACCCATTAAGGAGAGAGGGAAGAGTGACAGCAAGAGTGGAAAGTAAGGCTGGAATTTGGGGAAGACGGGAAAATGGCAGGGTCGCTGCACCAGGGTCTTACTTGGGGAGAGCATCTCGGATGCGGCGGGGGCTCGCCGTGGCCGGTCGCTGGCTGCAGCGCTGCTGTGGAAGCGTGTGCCTTGAACCTACCTGAGTGTGTCCTGACGGTGGGAATACGGTGCCAGCGTCCTCCCTCCCCGCAGGTAGAGCACGTGTCTGTGGTGTTGGGTGCGAGTAGGGCAGGCAGTTGAGCAGTGGTGAGGCGATGCGGAGCAGCTGGCTGGGCAGGGACCTGTAGGTGAGCTCGTGGTGTCAGGGAGTGTGTCCTCGCGTGTTTTCAGGAGAGCAGATGGTGCAAGTAGGTGCTGTGGAACTAATCGCAGGGATGTTGATGTCAAAAACGAGAAGAGCAGGGCTGTTCCAGGTTATCTATTTGGTAGCACCTTTCTGCTGTGTTTCTTCTGTCTTCCTTCCTCTCTGTTCCCTGAATCAGTGGGAGTTGGTTTCACCTGACCTCTCTCTTTCAAGAGTCTGGGTAATTCTCTTCTCTGCTTTTTTGTCTTTTGCAAGTCCAGCTGCCCTTGTTTGGATGCCCAGATCCCACCACTGCTGGCCATCTAACCATCCATAGGTGGCCAGCAGGCCTCTTCAGTGGGAAGGCACCTCCAAGCTGCCTTCCTTTGTGCTCTGTAATTTTGCAAATGTCCTTTCAAGACTACAAATTAGATTCAGGTGCCCAGCTCCCATTGACCAGCGCTTCTGAAAATCTGTCCTCTCGGCGGCTGTGTGTTTTGTTCTTTGTGTTTGCGTGGCTGGACAGGCTGGAGGCATCCAGAGGTGGCTGGACAGGCTGGAGGCATCCAGAGGTGGCTGGAGTTGTGTGTGTGTGATGGTGTGTGTGCATGTCCCCACATCACAGGATTGCTTGAGCAGGCTGGTGTCGGAGATGGAGGTGCACCCTCAGTGAGTGTCCAGGGCCTGAGGTGTTGGTTTAGCTGTCTGTGGAGGTCAGCAGAGAGGATGGAGGGGAGGGAAAATGCCTGGAAGCTGAGAAGGCTGCCCCATGTCAGGGGCTTTGTGGTGGTGGTACGACCAGCAGGTTTAGTGTGAAGGAGGCGGCATATGAGAGCTGTTAATGGAAGCTTGGTAGGGGTCTTGAGGTGTTGACTGATCATCCACCTGATAGTTACTGGAGATGGCTGGGGAGTAGGAAAAGATGTGCTTATAGTCTCACCTACTTTATTTTTTATTTTATTTTCTTATTTATTTACCCTCTTCTTTTCCCCCAAATCCCAAAGCAAGTCCAGTGACACAGATCGCAAATGCCTCTTGGAGAGGGTGCAGGCCTGTAGTCACTCAGAGTGAGCCAGTCCCTGCAGTGCCCTTGCCCCTCAGTCTCACCCCACGTGACAGCTCCGTTGCCACCACCTTGCTCATACCCGAGCAACCAAAGCAAGTTGCCTGCGCAGTGAGGCACCTCCCTGGGCCTTAGGAGTCTCTCTCTGCACATACAGAGGCCATGGAAGTAGAAGTGGGAAAAGACCTTCAGCTGTCTGTCCTTCCTGTTGCTGCTCTGTACCAAATCAGGCACTTTTTGGTGGCTGTTACCAAGACACCCAAGTATTTCCTTTCAGAGACCACCTTGCAGGTCTCTGATTTCGGGCACTCTCATCTGTGCTGGTGGCCAAGAGCGTGCAAGAAGGGCTCCCTGGCTCTCCTGTTCGGTGGAAAACCTTGTCCAAACTGCTGTCACTTCACAGTGGACTTGGCGCCCGCTGAGGATCCCCACTGTCCTAGGAGGCGTTTAACCTCACTTTCGAGCTTGGTGGGGTTCACAGCGAGGAAAGCCCCCCACCTTGACCCATGCTGTGCTTGGCTTGCAGACTGAGCAAGTCCTTGTTGCTCTCCGAAGACTCTGAGACCGGCGAGGGCATGAAGAAGAGGCACAAAGGGGCCCTCCCGGAGGAGGACGAGGATGTGGAGAGCAGCAGTGGCAAGATGAAAGGGAGGAACCAGAGCTGGGAAGAGCATGATGCGGCTCCCAGCTTCTCAAATGAGGTCAGTGCCCTCGTGGGGAAGATGGACCCATGGGCCGAAAGCTGCTCTTGCTCCTGCTTTGGTAGTGTTGGCTTGTAGGATAACTCCTCCTGATCTTCCAGTGTCTGCTTTCAGTTCACGTGGGTTTAGATGCTGCTCATGAGAGGCCTGTGCGGTGGAGGGGCTAACACTGACTGTCAGAGGTTGAACCTCTTTGGTAGGCAGCAGAGTCAAGTGCCTTCGAGCCAGCCAGAGCACTGTGGTGCTGCACTGGCTCTGAATCCAGAGCAGGGCTTGTCTTACCCCTTTGCCTGTCAAGATAGCGGAGGGAGGGAGGAAAGGGAGCGCAACCTTGCTGTTTTAAATGCAGGGTTTTCTTCTGCTCCTGTTGAGGCAATGAGGTATTTACTGGAGCTTTAAGCTGCTGATGAAATCCAAAATGCGTGCAGGCGAAGTACTGAGTTAGAGCTGCTGTTATCTGGCTGTAGCACATGTAAAGTATATTTACTTTTTTCAAGAAGCAAGAAAATACTGAAAAGGGTGTAACAGCCCTGGCTGTAACACAGCAGTGCTGATGCTCTAGCTGTGAAATACTTGGGTCTTTTTGGCATCCTAGCCTCTGGAGCTGGTTGATTATGTGGAAATCTGTATTTATTTGGCTGAGGTTTTGGGTAAAGGAGCTTTTTAATCCTTGTGATTCAGAGAAAAGCTTGTAAAACAGATCCAAACATATCCTAAAAAACAGGTGTTGAGAAAAAAGAACTCCAAAACATCTTGTTCTACGAACATGTTTCTTTTGGAAGAACATTCAGTTTTTCTAAGTTAACCTTGCTATTTTGTAGTGCTCAGTAAGAGGAAAGCTGTATTGTTTGCTGACATCTTCCTCTTCTTCCTCCCTAGCACCATGGTGGGTTATGGTAACTGGGACCTAAGACTATCATCTTGAGCCTTTATTAACTAGGGTATTTGAGGCTGTTACGAGGGCTAGTAAAATCCCTCAGGTCTGCCATGATATCTGCTCTGTATTCACCTGGTCTCTTCCTTTCATCCTGGCAGTTAAAGATCAAAAAGAAGAAGGTGCCATCAGATCAGGAGCAGCTGGCCAGCAAGCTTGACAAGGCTCTGTCACTCACCAAACAAGACAAGCTCAAATCCCCCTTCAAGTTTGCTGACAGCTCTGTGGGAAAGACAAAAACTAGTGGAGGTGGCAGTAGGTACCTCCCACCCCATGAGGCTTTGCCAAGCAAGGAGGAGAAGAAGAGCCTGGCCAAGAACCTGGGCCTGTCACTGAAAGCCACCAAGGAAGGTAAAAACAAAGTGGCTGCCAAAATGAAGAAGATGGAGGTGGGGTTAAAAGTCAAAAATCAGCTGAAGGTTTCCCATTCACCAGCAATATCTGAAGTTAGCAGCTACTCCTATAGTAAGTAACCCCTCATTTATCTCTTCTCCTATCTCTTCTCTGTGTTGTGGGAGGTTGTGGTGGGGGTTTCTGGCCTCTTGGAAAGGGTCTTGGAGATGGGTGTGTTTCTGCTCATGAGTGAAAAGTGACTTCTTCCCTGGCTAATCAATGCTGCTGCATCTTTGGGGTCAGCATGGGTTGTCCACCCACCTTGCTGTGCAAGAGGTATCCAATATCAGCTGTCTCTTCCTGACCTGTTTTGTTTTCATCATCAGTGGGGGAAAACACTTCCAAAAAGAAGTTGACCCACTTCAACCTGAGTGGACCCACAAGAATTCTCGCTTTTGGTGGGAGTAGACACTCAAGCACTCAGAGCCTCTGTTCCAGGGATGGTTAAGAGCTGGC
Organism: Pseudotriccus pelzelni; assembly: GCA_035584735.1. Classification (NCBI taxonomy): domain Eukaryota; kingdom Metazoa; phylum Chordata; class Aves; order Passeriformes; family Tyrannidae; genus Pseudotriccus; species Pseudotriccus pelzelni. The sequence continues at coordinate 13,202,719 of JAWMRA010000033.1, read as the reverse complement.
TTTTGAAGTCTTAGTTGAGTGCAGTGGGATTGGCTTTAGGATTATGCCATGGAGTCCATTGGAAAGGCAAAGCCTGCCAGTGACACTGATGTTCCTGAGCATCCTCCTGCCCTTCAGTTCGTGACTTGGTTCCTGGCTGACTGTGCTCGGCCTTCCCATCTGTCTCATCACTGATTGTCCCCACCCCACATCCTGTGTGGTGATTGCTATTTCTGAACCCAAAGTGCACCTGAGGTAAAGGTTCCAGCAACCAACCCCTGGTACAGAAGGAAAAATCAAAATTGCCAGTAGTGTCGGGAAAACAGTAGAACCAAAGGAAGGAGAGTCTTTAACAACTCAGGCAGGCATTGGGACAGAGTTTATGGTCTGAGACCCGGTTGTGTAATGATCTCAGCTCACTTGCACACACATCTTTTCCTTTGCTTGCGGCTATTTAAAACCGTGTTAGATCCTTTATGGGGTGTTTGTGTGCATAACAAATACATCTCTCGGTGCAACACCAGTTTAGAAATCTCACTAACGGGGAAGATGAACTAGTGATTCTCCAACGGAACAAATGTTTGGCATGAAATTAGCCATTTACATGGCAAAATAAGAGCCATTGTGTCCACTGGACTTGAACACAGCTTTTGGCTGATTGTGCTGTGCACACTACCCAGCAGTTTTGTTCTTGAATGTGCTTCACTCCCCAAGGGCAGACACATGGCTCCCAAACTGGGATCTCTGGAGCTAATGGGAGGAGGAGGCATGGGCTGTTGCTGGAACTAAAAGCTTTGGCTCGTGGCAGAGGGAGCTTTTACAGTGCGCTCGCACTTGGTACTGTGGTTTCATGAACAAAAGCTCCCACCCAGACCTAAGAGAGCTTCTATCTGACCGCCGTCCAGTGAGTGTTCCAGTGTAGGAGCAGGCCCCTTTGCCACACAAGTCTCAGCTCTGAGGAAATGGCTCAGCTTTGGTGTGTGGTTTTTCATCTCTGTGCAGGTTCAAGGAAGGGCCTTCAGCCTGTCATTTGGTCACTCAGGCATGGTGAATTTGGGGAGGCAGGTCGAGCATATGGCAGCACCTCCCATGACTGGTGGGCTGCTCATGTGGAGGAGGAGAAGCGGGACTGACGCCAAGTCCTTCTGCCTCGTAACGTCTTGATTTTCTAGCTGGAGTCCTGAAAACTTTGGGCATAGATCCAAAGGGAGAGCTGAGCATCGTATTCCCGCAAATTTTAAAAGTCAGGTGTCCAAAATAATTTGCACATTTGGGCTTTGGGCCTCCTGAGCTTGCCATCCCATGTCTCTTCCTCTCTACAACCCAACAGACTGGAGTTGGAGAGTGATGCCCAACATGGGCTAACACTGGAGAGCATCTGCTGCTGCTCACAGGCTGGAACAGTCCCCGCCACAGTGTTTGTAGTGTTGTGGAGCCCATGGTGTGTTCACAAGCGAGGAGGTGACAATTTATACCCACTTCTATTGTGTCCAGGGGGACCATATGTTTCCTGTTCCACTCATCAGATGCCAGAGAGGACTGCTGGTGACTTTTCACCGCCCACGAGGCTTAGCAGCTTTGTAAAGCCACGGTTCGCAGACCGAGGAGCTGCTCGGTCCCTGCCCTGTTTCGGTGTGTGTGGTGGTGTATTTGGAGTCAGACATTTGGAGCGAGATGTGCTGCCTGTGTTGAAAACCCTCAGACAGAGTTGTTTCATGCAGAAAAGGAGATTTAGGTCGAGAGTGTTGAATATCACCATGGTGAAGGCTAAGTCACGATAATGGTCCAGTTGTTGACGTTGGTGCTCTTTCAAGAGATATCTTCATAGCAGAAGTGTCTGCCTCAGTTTGCTGCTGAGACAATAACACTCCTTGGATCTTGTCTTAAGGGAGGACAGGAGGTGTTTGGCCAAGGTGGAGAGTGTCCATTTCTGATGGAAAGAAGGAAATGTGAATTTCTTTCTTTATTCGGCACCCGCTTGTTGAGCACGAGGCTTGATGGAGCGAGCAGGGGTGGATGGTGGCAGCACACAGCCCCTCCTGTAGCCTCCTTCACCTCCTCGTTTACAGCACCTTCACAAAGAAATGCACCAAAGCTCCCCCAAACCCACCCGAAAACCCCAAAGCCCCGTTCCGTGACGTAACGCTCTTCCCACCCGCTTTGACCGCAGATACGGACTCGGAGGAGGAAGGATCCCTGAGGGACGAGTGGCCAGCTCAGCCTCCGTCTGCGCCCAAGCCGCGGCCGCCCGGTCTGTACGGCACGACAGCCAGGAAGGGCGGCCGGGCGGGCGGCGGCCCCAGGGCGGCCCCGCGCAGCGCCACGGCCGGGCGGCCGCTGAAGCCGAAGGCGGCGGCGGGGCGGAAGCAGCCCTTCTGCCTGCTGCTGCGGGAGGCCGAGGCGGGATCTTCCTTCAGCGACTCCTCGGAGGACTCGTTCGATCAAGGTTACTAGTTTATAGCGAACGCACCCCCTGCCGTGGCCGTGTGGGAGCGGGGCGGGGGCGAGGCAGTGAGGGGCCTGTGGGCCGGGGTCAGCCATTTTGATGGTCGGAGCCAGGGCGGCCATCTTTGTCCTTGGCAGCGTAGCCTGCTTTTATCACCCCACGGTTATTTTTTATCCTTTTTTGTACCTGTATCATTGTGATATTTTTTACTGGCTGGCTCTTTTAGAGCTTTTATATCGACTGGGTTTTAGTGTCCACCTCTCCCTGCTTTCCTGTTCCCTTCCTCCCTTCAGTTTTACCCTTGCTTCCTTCCTTCCTTGCTGCCACCACCACCATTATATTATTATTATTATTATTATTATTATTATTATTATTATTACTATTATTATTATTTTTATTGTTTTATTTTGGCATGAGCCTTATCACGGTTTGAAAGGTTTTTTTTTTAATTACTTTCCTTTTCCCCTCCCCTTTTTCTACTCTCCCTTTGTCTTTTCCTCCTCTCTTTTCTTTTTTTTGCCCCCTTTTTTTTTCCTCCCCCTTTGTCTTTTTCCCCCCCACTTTTTTCTTTCTTTTTCTCCCCCTTTTTTTTTTCTTTTTTTTTTTTCATACCGGGATACTGTTGTGTGGTCGTGTGACTTGATGTTTGTACTGCAATTTGGTATACCAAGCTTTATTAAACATACCGAGTTCATTTTTAACTAAACCTGTGTACCTTGTCTCTCTTGCTGTGTCTCTTATCAGGCGATTAGGTTGCCGCTTCACTCCATCCTGCTCTGCATCCCCCTCCTGCTCCCACTCCCCATCAGTAGAACTGGAATTAACCTAGTCTGGGGTACTCTCTATTATTCAAATATCCCTGCTGCCTTTGTCCAGATAAAGCCTAGGCTTTCCCTCCCCTTCCCCCCAACCCTTTTAATTTAATTTTTATTTTGTTCACCCATTTTTGGGTTTATCTTTTTCTGGTTTTATCTTTATCTGTTTCCTGATAGACTCTCTCGAGACAGGCGGATAAAACATGGAGGCACTTGCTCCTTGCTGCTGCAGGGGGGTGCTGGGTGTATTTATCAACCAGAATTTTTTTAACTTTTTAAAACCTGTACGTTAAGTTTCTGTGTCTCTTTTTGGGTGGTAATTTTTTTTTCCAGATGCCCAGATGTAACCCACGGTGTTCAAGGATGTGGCAATTACTGCATTAAATTTGACTCTGCAGTTTCCCTCCCTCACCCTCACCCCAGTTTTTTTCTTGCAGCTTTTTTTTCTTTTTTTGTCAGCCTGTCATTAGTACTTCAGTGGGAAAAGAGATTACTTGAGACTTTTCCTCCAGAGGCACAAGGGGTTTCTGTTTTAGAGCGCACTCATTAAATAATAATCATGGGGAAAGGTCATTTTAATGAGCCCTCAGCTCCCAAAAGAAAGTAGCTCGGCTGGGCTGAATGCTAAGCAAGAGCATCCCCAGTTGTTATCATCTAAGTTACATGGCAGAGCTGGATGTAGCTCAGCAAAAGCCTTTTAGTGTTTCACACTGCTCAGGGCTGTTAATTGAAAATGGGGCTGGGTAGTTTGTCTTTTGTTTTGGTTTGTTGGTGTGTTTTTTTTTTTCTTTTCTGAGTTTTTTGATGTTAATTTCCTCCGTGCACCTGTTTAGTTTTTCTTCCCTCCACCCAATCTCCAAATAAAGATAATTTAAGCTCAAAAAAAAAAAAAAAAAAAGATCAAACGTGACAGAAAGATACGGAACATTGATTTGGTTTGATGTGGCTCTGGGCTGGACCCACCAATGCATTTCAAAGAAAACCCAAAAGAGAAATGTATATACGTTTCAAAAAAAAAAGAAAAATTGTTCTTTAGAGAACTCAAAATGTTGTGGGGATAGTGGATTTTATGTGCAGCTGAGATTGCCACATTTCCATGAAGAGTCTGCGTTAACTTCCATTCTTCCCTTCCCTGTTCCTTCCTGCATCTTTTCTTTGTTTGTTTTGCTGCTGTTGGAAATTTTGAGGATATCAATCCCATTTAGGTGCCAAGTTCTGGGGTTTTTTTTGGGTTTGCCTTTTGGTTTTGCTCCAGGTAAGCAGAGAGGTAACTTGCTCCTTTGTTTATTTTTCAAGTAACCTGTCTGCTTTATTAAAAAAAAAATTAAAAATCCCAGTTTTATGGGATGAAATCTGGGGAAGGGAGGGGATATGGGAGGAGGTTGGGGAATCTGGAACAAATGGGAAAACACATTGTAAATCCCTCTGGGGTATCATTTAATGGTGGGGAAACCAAAGATGCCAAAACCCCTGGGATGGGAGGTGGGCATGCAGGGGGAGGCAGGGAGGGATTGTTGGTTACAATTCGGGTTTTTTTGTTTTGGTTTGTTTTTGATTTTGTGTTTTTTTGCAAATGACCTTTTTTTTGGGGGTTGTTCTTTGTCAGAAGCATTCCTTGAAGGGATATTTGGGTAATAGGGTTTCTAATGGCTTTCCCTGAATACTAAACCGATTAATAACCTCAGCTTTTCTAGAAGTGCTCGCTTTCTCCTTGCAGCTGCTTGACCAACCCTTTCACCCCTGCCCCTATCCATGATGCTTTGAATGTCTGTGTCGGTCTCTTGCATTTGCTCTCACGCTGCACTAAAGAAGCAAAGTGGTTGGCTGGTTGTAGGGCAGACACTTCTCAGCGAGGGTCACTAGCCATGAACCTGAACCTTGACCATTGTTATGTAGGTAGGCAAAATAACTTTTCTTTATGTCATCTGTCAGCCTCAGACGTTTCGATGTTGCCTCCATGAATAATGACACGTAGCTCTTTGCGTTCTCTTGGTTATTTTAATTTTGAAGGTGATTGCTGTCCGCTTTTGACTTTTCTCTGTCCATGAGGAGTCTTGCACGGAAGGGTTTGCTGGTGTGCATGTGATTGAGGACTCCAGAAATGCTCTTCTGTTTGCAGAAGTTCTTGCTGAGAACTCCTTAGCCCAGCCAAGGGAAGGATTTGCAAATAGGTCCAGGATGGAAAGGCTCTGCTGCTGCCCTTAGGGGTTTCTGAGCCGTGGTGCAGACTGTCCCTGGGATATTGCCTGGCCATGGCCCTGCCAGAATCTGTGTCAGAGGTAGGATTAGCTGCAGGAAGACCTGTTTTATTTCAACTGGTTGAAGACAGAGGAGGTGGGGACACGCTGCTTTCCTACAGACCAAACATCACGTTGCCATAAGAGGCAAAGCTTGTGCTTTTTTAATCCAGTGACCTTGGAGAGGAAACTCCAAATGTGGGCTAAAGCCACATGGGTCTTTGAAAACTATCAGAACAGGTAATTCCTTGAGCTCTCTGAAACCGAAGACCCATATGTCCTTCTCCTCCATACTCTGTTTTCATTAAGAATTTGGTAACTTATTCCGTGCTCTCTTTTCCCCAACTTAGACGATGATTTTACCCCAGTGGAAAACAAAGCAGTGAGGGATAACCAGTTCCCTGCACAGTCATTCCCATGTGATAGTTGTAGTATTTTTTTTTTTTTAATAAGCACTTCTGGAGTCAACATCACAGCACATGTGGGGATGGGGGGGGAATCTTCCAATGATGAGAATTGGCTTATTTGGGGGAAAAAAAAAAGGTACATTCTCAAATTGGACATGCAAAAAATAAGTAACCTTCAGAATTTGGACAGATCACAGAAATCAGATGTCAATGACCCAGTAGCTGTCTAAAGTCTGCCTGTACTTAGCCTGCTTTGTATGCTGTAGGCCTGCTTGGTGTTTTGAGAAAATCATGCTGTTTATTTTTACAATGTGAAATGACTCTTTTAAGTGTGTGTTTTTACTCCTTCCCTTCCCCAGCCTTTCCTCTCCACACTCCCCTCAAGCCATCTTGTTACATACATCAGTCTCTAAATACCAAATTGCTTAACCAATTTCTGTTCATCCTTAACAAATCTGCATTTACTGCTCTCCTTCAGTAACATGCCACGGCAGCTTAGCTGTTAAAAGCAGTGAGAAAACTTAGTATTTTTAACTGGGTTTGGGTTTTGATTTAATGCAGGTAAAAATAATAATAATAAAAAAATCTTTGGCTCCATTTTATCTGACATCAGTAGCATTTAAATATTAATTTATTGTTTGTTTTGGCTGTGGAGTTGTATGTACACGTGTGGTTGCGTGTGTGGGTATATACACACATATACATGCTCTTAAAAATGTCAATTAGAGAAGATATTTTTAACTTTGAGTCTTTTTTTCCCTTATCCTCGCTCAGTGTCAACAGAATTACTGTTGAAGGAAAGAATGATTTTTTTAAAGCGTCTTTTTCCCCCTGTTGCTAACTTTTCATGAGGAAAAGAAAATGAAATTGAGGCTTCAGTTGTGTAAAGGCATCTGTGTGTAGTTAATTTTAAACCCACACATAGTTTGAGTACAGTAGGAGTAAAACTCCTGCTTTCCATTAAATACAGACTCTCCAAGGAGCTGTGCAGATGGCCAGGGAGCACCAGCAGCTTATTTGCCACCATGACCAGAAGTTGGGGACTTAGTTTAGAAGCACGTGGGTTTGGAGCAGAGCCCCAAATGTCTTCTTTTTTGTTTCATTGGTTAATTTTTTGTCCCTCGGAAAACCAGAAGGGAGCGGAGCAGGGACTGTGTCGTGCGTGTGGAGTGGGGTTAGCGAGATCTGTCCTCGCCATGAGAGGTGGAGGAGGATGGATCTGTGCTGAGAATGTGTTAAAATGGGGTTAAAATTGTGTCTCCTGCAGATAAAAATATAAGTGTTGTGGTAAAAATGCTGACAAGGGACTGTCTTCAGTTGCCTTTCTGTGGCGTGTGTGAAGGAGGTTGGAATAAGGGACATTACTGTGTAGTGTATTTTCTGTAGGGTGAGTAAGAGCCGCTTTCATCCCGGCTTTTAAATCTCTTTTACCTGAGTGCATTTGAAATGCTGGAGCTGCTGGGCACCCTCACGCCCTTGCACATGCAGCCTTGAAGTGCTGACGAAGTGGTGCCGCCGGCTGAGCCAAGGGGGCTGGACTGGCCGCAGAGGGGTTTTCCTGCAGACTTTCCCCCTCTTTTTTGCCTGTTTTCCTCTCCAGCTGCTCAGCGAGCCACTCTACCCTCGGCCAACTGTCTAAGTCTGGCATTAGAGGCTGTACAGGTTGATTTTTTAATTTTTTTTTCTGTTTTTGCTGAAAATTGCAGCATTTCAGAGCCAAATGGGATGTGTGGAGAGGTGCTCGCTACCCTACGGTGTGTCATGGAACTCAGGCATGGTTTTACTGCTTCTCAGGCAGGTGGTTTCCATATCTCAGAGTAGCCAAGTTCATCTGAATTAATTTTCTTTTTGTCAAAATGCAGTAGGAAAACAGCAGTTGTGCCTCCTTTTCTAGTAGGGGAAGGAATCTGATCCAAATTTGCTGCAAAATTTTTTATTTTTTTTTTTACCAGTGGCTTTTATGCAAGGAGTTAGTAGGGCTGTGGATTTTTTGGTGTTTACTGCAGGTCTAGCAGCGTTTTTATATCACAAGGAACCAGTCTGAGCAACTGAAATGAGGAAGGGATTTTCATGCAGTTAAAAATTAGTATTCTGTGGCTATCTGATGTATGCTGCAGAGATAAGCTGTCCTTGTTAAAAAAAAACCAAAAAGCAAGGAAAAAAAGGGCCCATTACCTCAGTTGATAAAATACAAGGATGAGAACATTGTTTTCTGATATTCCTGTTCTTTCTAATATCATGGAAAAATAACACTTGTGTTATTGTATTTTTTTTTTCCCCTGAACAACCAAGTGTTGAGGACGTTTTTATCTATCCCAGAGGGCATATGTGAAAAGAAAAGGATTTTCATGTTCATTCCAGCTTATTTTGAAAGGATCTGGTTTCTCATTTGGCTGGATTTTAGTAGCAGGGATAGTGGCTGGTAGGAGCTGGGGAGTGGGCTCAGAGCAGGGCTCCTGCTAGTGGTGGAAATTTTCCAGCAGCCTCAATGATCCTACTTAAGCCCTCAATTTCAAGAGAAATGAAATATCTTTTCCAGACCCACTTTTTACTGTTAAATATATATATATATATAAAATTATAGATATATGTGCTCATATATGTGTGTATAAGTATGTGTGTGGTAGTAGTGCATTTGTGTAGTGACTTGCTCACCAGCAGTAACTGGATGAGATGCTGTTAAAATTAATTGCTTTTGAGCTGCTGGCAGACTCTTGGGAAGTGCTGTAGGAAGGGAGGGGTGCCACTCTCGGAGCATCTACCCCCAAAATACCTGCTGTGTATGCAGCACAGAGGAAACCCCCAGCCCACTGCTCTGTGAGTGTCAGCCGAGGCAGCGGGGCTGATTTCTTGGCCAGAATTAGATTTTGGCTGTGGGCAGCTCTTCCTGCATGTGCTGAGCTGGGCTTCCCTAGGCTGAGCTGTAGAAAGGGAAATGAAAGGCACTGAGAGTTTTGAGGCAGAGTGTTTAAACACTCCTCCTTGTCTCCAACACTACCTACACTTTCCTCCCTTATGCATTCCAAATCCATTGCTTTCAAGTTATTATTTCTCTCCCCCCCTCTCTTTGCATTTTTGCCTCCTGACCCTTCTCCTCTCTCTGTCCCCCTTGCCTCCCGCCATGGCACAGGCTGCTCTCTGGTATTCCCCTTCCATGCTGATCTCTGAGTCTGATTACGTTAATGGATTTCATTATGGAGGAAGCAGTGGTGGGCGGGAGGGGAATCCCACAGCTCCCAGGTTGGGATTTTCAAAGGAATTAAGTTTTTAATTCCTCCTGAAAGCTGCAGGGAAGGGGTGCGTGGCATCCTTTTCAAATCTGCCAGCACCCTGCTCTTCCCTCCCTCGCCTTGAGTGGGTCCTCTTTGCCGTACCCTGTATTGCTGTGTCCTTCCAGGGTGGTGGCAGGCAGGTGACACCGGCTCTGTGGCCGCAAGGACACGTGTGTGTGTGTCCATGGCCAGTGTCTTCTGGCTCAGTCCTGGGTGGCTCAGTGCTACTTAGGTGAGCACAGAGCAGCAGGAGAGTTGTGGTTCGGTTTGGAAATGGGGGTGATGCACAACTCCGTGAGATTCGTAACGGGCTCCCTCTTTTCTGCGTGCCAGATTCGAGCTCGGAGGAGGAGGAGGACGACGACGAGGAGGAAGAGGAGGATGCAGAGGACTATGGCACGGACGGCACAGACAGGCTGTCGTCGCCTGCCCTCGATGAGAGCGGCCTGGGCCTTCTGGCCAGGTTTGCTGCCAGCGCCATGCCCAGCCCCATCGTGCCCCCTCCGCTTTCCATCATCCAGCTGGAGGCCAAGCAGAAGGCGAAGAAGAAGGAGGAGCGGCAGAGCCTGATGGGTGAGCTGCGTGCCTTGGGTTGGTGCTACGGGGGCAAGGGGGAAGGTTCGGGGGGCCCCGGCTGTGCTGCAGGCGAGCAGGTTGTTACCCAGACACTGAGTTGCCCTCTTTTTTTTTTTTTGCTTTGACTGCTTGGTCCTGATGCTGAAGGTGGGGAAAACTGCCTGGCAGGAAAACAAGAACCAGGTTTAGCAGCTGAAGCTGTGGCTTCCCTAGGGACAGTTCCCTGTGGTTTTGTCAGCTTCTTTTCCTGCCTGGAAAATCCTCAGCAGCCATGCTGCAAAGACAAGCAGTGGGATGCTGCATCCCCCTGGACAAAGTGCAGAAGGCAGTGAAGTGCTGTTACATTTTAGGGAAGGAAGCATGTGCTAAATGCAGCTGATCTTGGATACCCAAGAGAAGCAGAGACACTCAAGTAGAGGGAAAACTCTTTCAATCACCCCATCCCATCAGCTTTCTTACAGAAACCAGCCAGCAAGACTTGAAACAAGCATTCCTTCCTCTGCTCATGTGTTTGCGGTGCCAGACCCTGGGTTTCTGTCCTGTCTCTGTCTCAGTTTCAGTGTGCTGGGACTTTCTTTTCTTCCCCTCCCCCTGCCCTGCTGCACAAGTGCCCATCGGTGACATTGTTCCTGGTCAGACAGATCTATATGGGTTCCATTTATAAATTCGCTATTAATATTTATTAAGTGATAATGGAATTTATAGCATGCTTCAGAATGGAAAATGATGTCCTCCTCGGGAGCCTGGCTTGTTTTAGCACTGTTTCCATGCTATATTAGGCTTTTGCCAACTTGTTCCAACAGCCTCTGTTAAGAATTTATTGTCTTGTAACTTGCCCTCCTTGAAACTGGAAGCATCTAGAAATTACCTCATGTGGTAGTGAGAGAGGAGGAGTGTTTTAATTTCCAGTGGGTTTTTTATTTTGAGCCTTGCCAGCTTTGGTTTTGACAGCCTGGCTCTTTTCCTGTTCGTGCTGGGGCTGTCTCAGGGAAAGAGGTTTGCTTAGAAGATGAGAGCAGGTTCCTAAAGACCGAGTTTACCCAGGAAAGTGAGTTTGAGCGAGAAGGACTGAGAGAAGATGCTGCCCTTGCTTGTGCCATGTACATTCTCATTTTCCCCCGTGAATGTTGTTTGCCTGCCTCCTGCCTATGGGTGTTTAGGTGCTGCCTCGGTTTCCCTTCTGCCCCTGGAAACATGATCTTGCTTTCCTTTATCGGGCTCAGGGGAACACACTGAAGGTGGGGAACATCTTGGCATTACTACAGTATTTGAGGCCCCTGAGTACTGCTGTGCCCGTGGGGCTGAGCAGAGGCCAACCTGAGGGGATTTCCAGTTGCCACAGACAAAAGATCATTTACCACTCTTGACTTCCAGGTGATTACTTAAGCCAGTAAAAAGATCTGTGGTGTCTGTTGGCCAATGGGAAAAAATAAGCTTGAAATATGGGTTTGTTCCGTTTGTTAAAAGAGATTGTTCTCCTGAAACAAAGGTGAAACTGGAGAGGACTCCCACTGGGAGGGGTGGGAGGCTCAGCTTGTAGGGTTCGTGCTTGGCTTCAATGGAGCAGCTCCTTTTTGAGGAGGGGCACAAGTATCTGTTCTAGTAAGAGCTTTCCAGCAGGGTTTTGGCTGTGGGACAAGGGAGAAAATGGAAGCAGGCAACATCCTGAACCATGCTGCCTGAATGGTTGGGCTCTGCTTTGGAGCGGGGAAGTCTTTACTTCCAGAGAAATCGGTGTTTTATGGGGCAGAAATGCAGACCTGAGGGGATGTGGGGAATTGGAAAGGGGAACAAGCGAGGGCTCTGTTGAACAGGCACAGCGTCTCTCACAGAGCCCAAAAGGTTCCAGCGGGATGTGGCCTCTCTTGGCTCAGCCAGGGCTTTGACTGATGGTTAAATCCTTTGCACCTAGGGACAGAATTCGAGTACACCGACTCAGAGAGTGAGATCAAGATCAGGAAGAAGTCGCCTTCAGGGCTGCTGCGGGGAAAGAAGGGGCCACTGGACTCAAGCAACCTCCCACCCAGCCAGGCCCCCAGCAGCCTCGACTCCGGATCTGGGAGCGCTGACAAGGCCAAGCTTGGGTCTGAGAAAGGCCGCAAGCTGAAGAAATTCAAATCCCCCAAGGACCTGAGCTTTGAGTTTGGGCTGGAGGCCAGCGATGATGACCTGTGGAACCGGCGCCGGAGCGAGCGGATCTTCCTCCACGATGCCACCACGTCCTCGGCCATGCTGACGTCTGCGGCCCCTGCCAGCTCCACCCCGGTCTCCAAGCCTGGGCGCTGTGGCAAGGGGGCACCCATGAGCCCCAAAAAGGAGGGCAGCAAGGGGAAGGAGAGAAAGGAGCTAAGCAAGGTGAGGAATGTGCTAACAAAATCGGTGTGGGACCCTTGGGTGAGGGTGTGGGGATGGCAGTTAACTCCACTAGGGCAGAGAAGAGTTGAGTCCTGTCTCAGCAGTTGTTTGGCTGCCCCTTGTCACCCCTGCCAGCCCCACGTACACCTAGAGGATCTGTCAGACCGGGATCTGACTTGCAGGGAGTAAAAACCTGTTGTGGCTGAATGGAGCTGGTTACTTGTGTCACCCTTCGTGTCCCAAATCCAACCTGTTTGGGTTGGCCAGAGTGGACAGTCCTCCCATTCTCCCCATGACCTTATTCACTTGCTGAGCTGTGTCCCCTGTGCTGGCCTTTAAGGCTGTTCACCTTTTATCTTGTGACTTCTGGTGGCTGTCCCTGGCTGGGGGTGGCAGTGATCCCTGGGTTCCTGGACCTTCATCTCAGCTGAAAGCTCAGCTCCCTCTGGCTCCCGTTCAGTTCATGGCAGTGTTTTGGAGCGGTACTGATGGGAAGAGTTAGACAAGTTAGTTGTGACATGAAGCCAACTGAGATCTCTTTGGAGCTCTTCAGAGAAAGATTTGATGGTCAGGATTCTCTCTCCAGGGTAATGAAAAGCTCTTCCCAAAGTGTGTGAAGCCAGAAAACAGAGATGGGACATGTGATGTGGTCAGTGAACTAACTGCTGGCTGAACATCATACTACCTATGCACAGCCTGCTTTGCTCCACTTTTCTCCTCTTCCTGGTCCCAGATCTTTATCAATTCTCTCTTTACTGATGGAAGTGTTTTCTTTTTATTTTTAGCAACGGAAGAAGGGGAAAGAAACGCCCTGCTGCTCCTCCTCCTCATCCATGTCTCCTCCTGGCATCCCTAGCTCCCCATCTGATGTTCGTGTCAGCCTGGCAAATGCTCTGGGCTCCACCAAGAAGAGCAAAGCCAAGGTGAAAGCCAAGGAGGTGAAAAAAGAGGTGAGGGCCTGGTTCCAGTGTGGGCGAGCTGGAGGGTGGCTGGCAGAGCCCTGCTATTTCCTGAACTGTTGCATTGTGAGGAAGGGAAAACAGATGTGCAGGTTTTGCTGGGTGTGTTACAGGCAGAAGGCTGGTTTGAGAAGGCTAAAATCCAAGGAAGACTGTCAGGTAGTACCTGCTGCTACCATCTGGTGTTCGTTTGCCTTCATCCCCCAAATTAGTGAGCAGGCAGGATTTTCTCTAAGGCTGCCACAGGGTGGAGGGAGAGCTTTCACAGAGAGCTTTCATGGATGGCCAGGATCAAGGAGATGGTGATGGAGTTGCCTTGCTCAGCACAGGGTCACAGCTGGTTTCTGCTACCCTGCTGTAGCCTGTCATCTCTCATAACACACATTGCTGCGTCTTCTCACACCATTTCTAGCACTTACGGTCTGCCTGTAACAGCAAGAAACAGATCGTAGAGATTTGAGAGGAAATAGGAACAGTGCCTGGTACCTGTTCACCAGGGGCAGAGGATTCACAACACTCTGCAGAGATGGTGAATGCAGAGCAAAGCTGCAGCTCTCTGCTCCGCAGCATCTCTCCTAACCTCCAGAAATGAGCATGTGGGGAATAGCCATTGGTCAGCTGTCAGTGGTGCCTGGAGATAAACCCAGCAAAAAGCTTGGGTTCACCCCCTTAACTCTGGGTGATTAACAGTGCTGAAGATGGAGACGAGTTGGTTCCAATACCCTCAGGTTATTTGTTGCTGGAGGAAGGTGAGATGGGATCAGACTGTTGCCTGTGCTGCTGATGTGCTGATGTGCTGCTTGCTCTCCTGCAGAACCGAGGGAAGGGAGGAGCTGTCAGCAAGCTCATGGAGAGCATGGCAGCAGAGGAGGATTTTGAACCCAACCAAGACAGCAGCTTCTCAGAGGATGAGAACATCCCACTGAGCATGTTGGTCGAGCGACCACCCACACCAGGTGAGGGCAGGAAGGGCTGGGGGCTGATTGTACAGGCAGAGGGGCTGGGCAGCTTTTTCAGGGCTGCTCAGAGGAGGACTGTGCTGCTTTCACATGTTCCTCATCCAAAGATATGGGTCCTTGGGGTGGAGATACCACTTTTTCAGTCATTTCAGTTAAAAACAAGCCTTGTCAGAGTGGCCCACTCTGACATGTAGTTGAAGGCCAGTCTCTGAGTTGCCTTATCTTCATTTATTTGTATGTTGTTACTACTAATGGGGGGAATTTATTATTAATTTTTTGTTACCTCTGCCCGGAGCTAGCCAGAGAGAGAGAGAGAGAGAGAGACAGAGAGCCCTTTCTGCTTACTGGCCTTTTCCTAGGGGAGGGTGATGGTGCAAGTGTGAGGTTTCCTTCTCCCTTCGCTGTCCCTTTTCCATGTGTGGTGCTCTCTAATCCCCATCTTGCTCCAACACCTCACAGCTCCTCGCTCCTGCATCATTGACAAGGATGAGCTGAAAGATGGTCTGCGTGTCCTCATCCCCATGGATGACAAGCTGCTCTATGCTGGGCACGTCAAGACGGTGCATTCACCAGACATGTGAGTTGAGGGACTGCTGTATCCACCTGGGATTTGCCGGACAGAGCTGCTGCAGGGATCCATCTGGGGGCTGTGTAGAGCTGGCTGCCCGGAGACTGACAAGAGTCTGGCAGTGAGGGAGGGAAGGAGAGTTCACTCTGGTGTATCAGCGCCGAGGAAAATCCACTTAACCTCTTGTTAAATGCCCTGACATGAACTGGTGGTGGGGCTCAGAGGGAGCTGTTACTGGTCGGGGTGATGTCTGCCACGTGCTGTGTCTGACTGGGCCTGTGTGTTTCAGATACCGTGTGGTGGTGGAAGGCGAGAGGGGAAACCGTCCCCACATTTACTGCCTGGAGCAGCTCTTGCAGGAAGCGGTATGTGAGGCCAAAGAGTGCCTGATCTTGATGCCTGAGTCCCATTTTGGGTTGGAGGAGGCAAGCTGGAAACCTCCTCCTTCCCTTCCCCAGCTGGGGTTGCAGGGATGCCCTGCTCCTGCCTCTGTGGCCAGTGTGGGCAGAGCTGCCCTTGGTGTGCTTGCTGCCCCATGGCCAAACTCCCCCATTGGCAGTGGGCACTACTTCAGTATTCCAGCAGTCCTTCGCCTTGCCCTGTAAGCAGACAGGAGGCCATTTCCCAGCAGGGAGACTGCCCCTTGTATTCTCCAGAGCTGCTTTGCTCCATGCCAGGTGTGGTGGGATGGTCTGTGCTGGTGCAGGGAATGTCAGTAATTGCCTTCCTCTTGTCCTGAGCAGATCATCGATGTGAAACCCCCTTCAGTGCGGTTCCTGCCCGAGGGCACGAGGATTGCCGCCTACTGGAGCCAGCAGTACCGCTGCCTCTACCCAGGGACAGTTGTCCGAGGTAAGGCCACGTGGTGAACCCGGGATGTCTCGGTCCTGTGTGTCCTGAGGCACGTCAGGCTTGCCTGGAGAAGCCCTGAGCTCTGCTATGAGCGTCCTGGAGGTCAGAGCCTGGCCCATTCCTCTCCTCCAGATCACACCCACCTCATTCATGATGCTGATTTAGTGACACTCTGTTGGTTCAGCAGGAGGTCTAAGCAATTCAGGAGCTTAAAAATATCAGGGAAATTCAATACATTTTAGAAAGTCAGAACTTACTCCAGGCACCAATGATTTCTGAGGTTGTGGAGGTTTCTAAGCGACCTGGACACTCACAGCTTCACTTCTGACGTATCGACTCCCTAGTCTGGTCCCATTAAAAAGCCAGTGAAAACTCTGGGCAATTCTGCCATGGCTGGTCTTGCTTTTGGGCCCTTGGTCACCCTATATGTGTGTAAGGGAAGAATTACTTGTGAGTTATAGACCAGTAATGCTGATGCAAGAAGCGAGGGAACACAACTTATTTCTCTTGGAGAAGGTGAAATAGCAGCAGTTTTTGGTTGCTGAGGGTAGTTACAAATTGCAGGTAAAAAAAAAAAAGAGATACTGCAGTGAAAACAGGGAAGTGAATTTCTGCAAGAATAGAAGGAAATAGTGGAAAGAGGTGGAGAGTCAAACTGGAATGGCTGTTATGTTCTGGAGGAGTGCTGCTGACTGGGGAATTTTGCACTGGGTGGGCTGGTTTAGTATTAACAGGGACTTTCCATTGCAGAGTGAGCCTTCTGTGTCCTCCCTGCACAGCCTTGGAAAGGATGCCTTGGAGCTGCTGCAGGATCTCTGTCTTTTCCCCATCCCCACTTGCCTTACTAGGGGTTTGTACTGTAGTGTTTGTTCCTAATCCCACCTTCTGCTCCCCCATCCCACAGGAGCCCTGGATCTGGAGGAAGATGGTGATCTCATCACAGTAGAGTTTGATGACGGGGACACGGGACGCATCCCACTGTCTCACATTCGGCTTCTCCCACCTGACTACAAGATCCAGTGTGAGTTCTGCCATTCAGCTTTTGCAAGATACTTCCCACTATGAATGTAGGGAGTGTCAGGCCAGTTGCCTCAGATTTTGGGACAAGTTCACAGACTTTCAGTCACAAAGATTGGACCATCTATTATGGACACACAGAGCTGGGGTGGGATATAATCCACAGGGAAAAAGGCCCAGTCCCTATTGTAGAATCAGCTGGGATACTTTCCCTGAATCACATCTCTGTTTCATGTGTTGTTTGACTGTATTTGACCATCACTTTGACCTGTTGCAGGTGCTGAGCCTTCCCCAGCCCTTCTGGTGCCCAGCACCAAGCGCCGCAGCCGTAAATCCAGCAAAGACACTGGAGAGGGAAAAGAAGGAGCTGCGCTGGGGTCAGAGGAACCTGTGTCAAAGGGCAAAGGCCGAGGGAGAAAGCCAAGCGTCAAGGCAAAAGCTGGTAGGTTGTCACTACTGCCAGACCTGGAGTTTAGGGAATCCTTGCACAGTTCCCTACTGCTCTCCCCAAATTACAGCAGGAGATCTGCAGTTTGAGAACCCTGAAGTTGAAGCAGCATCTCTGGGCATTACCCATCAGCTGCTCATGGGCACTGGCATCAGACCAGGCTGCTCAGTGAGCAGTGAGTACCTGTGTCCCTCTGGGGTACCTGAGCAGGCAGGAATGAGGCACATTTGGCGAGAGACGGGTCAGCATTGGCATCTGGTTGAGTCTGAGCATGTAAAGCCCATCTGGGTGGATAACATCATGTCTGTGTTTCCTCCCTTCTGCAGAAGAGGCTTCCTTGCCTGAAGAGAAGGATCAGGGTGAGTCCTCACCTGTTACCTCCTCAGTCCCAGAGAAGCCAACCTGCTTGGGCAAGCCAAGCATGAAGGGGTCAAGAAAATCTCAACCGCTGCCGACTGGAGGCTCTCCCGCTCCCGCGGAGGAAAAGCGCTCAAAAGCCAGCAAAATGAAGATCTCCACTAAGCTGCACAGCCCCCCCCAGCCCACTTACCAGCCTGCTGTGTTTGGCAGCATCCTTGGTGCAGAACCCTACAGTGACCTCCCGGGAACACTGGCGGCCTTCGGCTCCGGTGAGGCTTCGGGGTCGAAAGCCAAGGCCAAGAAAGGGCGGCCCACAGAGGAGACACAGGAGTTTGGCACTGTGGTCAAGGCTCAGAGGAAGCATGACAGTGAAATCCTGATCAAGCTGGACCATGAGGGCGTGATGTCTCCAAAGACAAAGAAGATGAAGGAGGCGATGAGGATGCTGGAGGACTCAAACCTGGCCAGTCGCAGAGATGGGAAGAGTCTCCTGGGGCTGGGCTATTCTGCTGCTGTGAGTGTGGAGGGCAAGCAGAAATCTTCCCGAGCCAAAGTGGCTGAGGGAGACCCTTCTCCTGCCAGCTTTGGAGGCAAGTTTGATGGCTCAGTGGAGAGCCTCACTGCTTCAAAGGACCAGGAAGAAAAGGCAGCAGCTCCGGCAGCAGTGGAAGAGTCTGAGAGCAACAGCAGCGACAGCAGCTCAGAGTCAGAGGGAGAAGAGGAGGCTGAGAAGAACCGAGGGGAAGCCCAGGACAGCAGTTCAGCCAGCTCAAGAGCATCCACCCCTCTCTCTTCCTCCAACTCTTCCTCCTCTTCCTCTTCTAGCAGCAGCTCCTCTTCATCTTCCTCTTCCTCCTCTTCCTCCACCTCATCGACCTCTTCCTCATCGAGTTCCAGCTCTTCTTCCTCCTCCACTACGGACGAAGACTCCTCCTGCAGCTCTGACGACGAAGTAGCCGAGGCCCAGCCGAGTTCCTCGGTGCAGCAAACCCTCCCGCCCAAGCAAACCAAGCAGGCGGGGAAATCCCGCGCGTCCTCCCACCCGCAGAGCCAGAAGCAGCCGGCGCAGCAGCCGGTGCCGCAGCCGGCGCCGCCGCAGAGCGGCAACAAGAGCAGGCCCAAGAAGCGCGAGGGCATCCACCTGCCCACCACCAAGGAGCTGGCCAAGCGCCAGCGCCTGCCGTCCGTGGAGAACAGGCCCAAGATCGCCGCTTTCCTCCCTGCACGGCAGCTGTGGAAGTGGTTCGGGAAACCCACGCAGGTAAACGGAGCCTGTCCCGCTGCTCGGTAGCGCTCGGAGCTGGCCTTTGTTTTTGGTGCCTGCGTGGCATGTCCCTCTGCTCCAGTTCCTGTGGGAACACTGTGGCTGTGCCAGCACCAAAGGGGGGTGCATGTGGGACAGGGCAAGCAGTTGTGGTTGGGGAAAACCTGGGTGGTCCCTGGCTGCTCACCTGTGCAATCCTCTCTTGGCAGAGACGTGGAATGAAAGGGAAGGCCAGGAAGCTGTTCTACAAGGCCATCGTCCGGGGTAAGGAGATAATCCGCATCGGAGACTGCGCGGTTTTCCTCTCCGCCGGCCGCCCCAACCTGCCCTACATTGGCCGGATCCAGAGCATGTGGGAGTCCTGGGGGAACAACATGGTGGTCCGAGTCAAATGGTTCTATCACCCAGAAGAAACCAACCCTGGGAAGAAACTCAACGAAGGCAAGGTAGGCTGGTCTCCTTTGCTGAGGGGGCTGCAAAGCTCCTTGCTCCCTTTTGATTCCAAGGATGAGGAAAACACCCCAGGCCCAGTTTCTTACTGGTACCCTGATGGGGGTGGCCCCATCCTTTCATGTTGTGGGGGCTGCCTGAGGTGTGGGCAAGCTTGGTGTTTGCCCCTTGAACAGGGCAGCAGTGGGTTTTATCCTAACAGGAAATAAAGATTTTTGTGTTGGTGTAGAAAGAATATCTAGAGCCAGATCAAGTCTTTACAGTGTAATACTGACTGGCCCGGTGCTCAGAAACACTGAGTTTTGCACAAGTGTGCTTTGTTTATAACAGGCTCTTAGGATTTATTCCCAGTGGCTGTGGGCAGGGGTTGAAGTTCCAAAGGCACATGAGGTGGGCAGGAGGTGCTGACATGGAAAAACAACTAATTTGCCTGCTTTTCATTTCTGTTTCCTTTTTTCTTCTTGGGCACAGCGCTGGGATCAGAAATCAGGCAGGAGTCTGTCCACAGCTTTGCAGGCATCCAACCAGAGGAAGGACTTTATGGAGGTTGGTGTGGCTGGGGGAAGGCTGGGAGGGAATGCTGGGCACCCTGTAACAAATGCCACTGAGGAAGTGTGCCCCAAACTTCTCTGGCTCTTGCTCTTCGCCTCAACTGAGTCTGCAGTGTCCAGGACTTGGGATGGTGTTTTCTGGGAGGGTGGGAGTAGCTGCAGGTATTGAGTGTGGGGAGGAACTGGTGAGGAGGATGTGGGCTTGTGTCCAACACCCGTCTTTGCACGTGCATCCTTGAAGTGAGGATGACAAATTCCTGGCCTTCACGTTCCCCTTTATGTGTGTTTGGCAGCCACAGCATTCCCCTTGGTGGGAGCTGAGTGAAAGCCAGGGCTCGGGCTCAGTGGGCTGGATGGATTGTGTCCAGGCTGCCCATACGCCGGTGCAGATTCCCGATGTCCCTTCCCTGGGCTGGCTGTTGGGATGAGTGGGAAGTTCTTGAGTGTGAGCAGAGCCCTGTCCTGTTGTGATGGGTGTTTTTCCTACACCCTGAAGATGATGCTGTTAGTGCCGTGAGATCTGATTTATCCTTTTCTTCCCACCTCCTTCCCTCTGTTCCTGTTGTGCAGCGAGCCCTGTACCAGTCCTCTCACGTGGATGAGAACGACGTCCAGACCATCTCACACAAGTGTCTTGTTGTTGGTCTGGATCAGTACGAGCAGATGCTGAAGACAAAGAAATACCAGGACAGTGAGGACCTCTACTACCTTGCAGGGACCTACGAGCCCACCACGGGCATGATCTTCAACACCGACGGGGTCCCCGTCATCTGCTGACCGCCCAGGGGACACGTGCCACCCCCTGGGAGGGACGGGACAAACCTGAGGACGTGCCTGTTCAGACCACATGATTGTTTCTTTCAATGCTCATTTCTGTGTCACACTACAGACAGGAGAGCGCGAGAGACGTGAGGAGGAAGGAGGGGGCTGAAAGAAAGGGGTTGGGGAAGCAGTTACAGGACTCGGGGAAGATGCCCTTGGGCGTGGTGGTGGTGCTTGAACCCCCAAGGCTCTTCTGGAAGTGGCTTTAAGTAAGGTGACACTTGACCAACTTCTCCCTTCCTCCTTTTGGTCCAGGAAAGCACATGGGTCTCGTGATCATTTCACCAGCGGGACCCCCCCAGCAGGAGGGATCCCTTTTGTGTCATTTGCCCCCGTCAGTAACTCGGAAGCCGCCTGCGCATGGAAGGACACCCGCTCGCCTTCCGCACGCGCTCCTCTCCGTCCTTATATTCCCTTTCCTGCTTAGTTTCGCATGACCCTTTAGGAAGGACAGGGTGAAAGAGAAAGGAGATGAGTCTCTCTCAGCGCCTCGTCTCGATCCTCTCAGCGCCTTTTTGCGGTTCCCTTTCCCCGGAGGCCCCTCTGGCAGCGTGGAGCGTGGTGGGGCAGGGCTGGCCCCAGCAGAAGAGATCCAGGGATGGGAGGAGCCAGGTGGAAGAGGAGCCAACACTCAGTCTGGGATGCTGCCTTCCCACTGCCTCGAACAAACAGTCTGAACCCTCTTTTCATTTCTTTCTGTTCCTCCTGCCCTGGAAAAGTGCTGGGGGGAGCAACCGCATGGCGAGGGGAGTGATATTTGGCAAACAAAGAACTTGGAGTGTGCAGTGAAGGGGCAGGAAATGACTGGGAAAAGCTGCTGCTCGGTGCTTGGAGGAGAGAAGACCACAGGCCATTGGATTCCGGCATCCCTCACCCCGCTTCACCCTCCATGCCTTGCCTGAGCAGGCGTGGAGCTGCTGGGAAGCCTTTGCCCATCATTGGAACGGAATGAGGACAGTGTGTGAACCTGGCTACGCCTGCCTGCAGTGCTCCCACAGCCAGAGCCCCGCTGCCACCCTGGGCTCGGGGAGGGGACCGCTCAGCTTGCTCCATCCAGCAGGCCCGACTCCCCATGGAGATGCTCACGCACTGTCTCGCTCCCGCTGGGCACACGCCGGACCCGTGGCACCACCACCGCCGCTCCAGGGTTTTACACCCGCCCCGAGGGGACACCGGAGGAGAACCGGAGGAGGAACGATGCACCATCCTTGCACTTAAAACAAAACTCCAAGAGACGCACTGATCTTTGCAACTACCGACTCGCACTACAGACCGCTGGGATGCGGAGCGGGGCCCGGCTCGGCCCAGGCTCCGGTGGGGAGACACATAAGCCAAGGACAGATTGGAAACTCTCCGCCCGGGTACCAGCTGTGTACCAGAGCCTGGAGGCCGGGGCTCAGGAGAGAGGGACGCCCCTGCAGAGTTACCCCTCGTCCTTTAAACAAACCACACGGTGCTGAGCTCGTACCATCTCCACCCCGGGCCACCGGCGCCTCGGCACGGCGGACAGTGAACGGTTCTAGCCTGTACAGTTTTAATGTACCAAAAGACTCTTTAGCCCTCCTGTATTATAAGTCTTTAAATGGATTCAACTTTTTAATTATAAATATAAATATAAATATATATATATAAATATAAACTTTTTAAAACTGTGAAAAAAATTATGAAATTATAAAAAAGGAAAAAAAAGAAAAAACCCACAGCGGCAGAATTGAACACAGTCTGACGTTTAGAATATTATTTTTTATTTCCTGTTGGATTGTGATTGTAAATGATCTGGGAACAGGCACACCCCCCCACGCTCAAAGTGTACTGTACTTCTAGAAGCAAATTGTGTGAGCATATTTTAAAGAGCGAGAGAGAGCGCGCGAGAGAGATTTTATGCTAATGTTAAATAGAAAGCACTTAAAACCCACTGCCTTCTATGGAACACAAGGATATTTCAGACAATCGAGAGGAAAGGAGAGCCAGGTTTTTGTCTTTTTTGTTTTGTTTTGTTTATGTTTTGTTTAAAACAATTTTTTTGGCATTCTGTTTGTTGGAGAACTCCGTGTGATCTTTTTTCATAAAAAAAAAAAAAATTTAATGGAAAAAAAGCAACCCAACGAAGCATCTTTCTTTGTCTCGCTTGTCCTGACGGCGGGGTTTTTCTCTCCTTGGTGGCAACAGTCGCTTTTTGGCTCAGCCCCTGTCCTGGGGAAAGACCCAACCCAGGTGCCGGTGTGGCTTTTGTGGGGAGAACCCATCCGTGCAATGTGGTGGCACCAAGGGACAGGATGGGACCCCCTGTGGGCAGGAGGTGTGAGTCCTTCCCGGGCCACCACACTCATGGCACCCTATGTTGAGGATGAAACGCTGGATTTGCTCTTTTTTGGTGTGAGTGCACTTCAGCCAGCGGGGAGCTTGGCACGGTGAGACCCTCCAGTGCTGGGGGGGCCGGGTCGGGGTGCCAAGCCCGGCACTCGACGCCTCCTTGGGCTTGCTTCCCTGGGAGGGGGAACCCGCCAGCTCCTGGCACAGCGAGGTGCAGCCGGTCCCAAAAACTGGTGTTGGCACCTTCTCCAGATCCTTTCTGCTCCTCTTGGCCCACTCCCTCTCCCACGTGCTGCCTGCAGCAGTTTGCAGGCTGGCAGGGGTCCGATGGGACCCGGTGACAAGTCCAGGTGACACAGGTGACACAGTGGACCCTGGATCTGGGGAGCAGCACAAGGGGCACCCCAAGACCCCACGAGACAGGCAGCATCACCTTGTGTGTGTTTGCCCAGCCCAGCCCATCACCAGCGGCCAAGTGCCAGCAGTGCCAGTGGCACACAAGTAAGGACCAGTCATCATTGCAAAGACATTTAATCATTTAATCAGCTTCACTTACATCCCTTGCAATAAATCTCAAAGCTCAGCGGTGGCCTGTGGGTGGCACTGGCAGTGCTGTAGCCTCGAGGACCTCCCCCTGCCCCATTGTTATGGGGCAGATTCACAGTGTGGGGTGGGGGGAGAGGCAAGACCCTGCCTCGCTTGCAGTTACAGGGAATGAAAAACAAGACACAATCAAAAAAAAAAAAACCACCAAAAGAAAACCCCAAACTTTTTTTTCCCCCCAACCAGCAGAACTAAATTGGGTCGTTTACACAGCAATTGGCATGTTTAGGGAGGGATTGGGATTTCAAACCATTCTTGGTGAAAACCTGCAGCACCATCAAGGAAAAGTCAAGACTAACCTTCCTGGAGCCACAAGGGACTGAAGGAATCTTTCTTTCCTTCCTCTCTTGCTCCTCTTCTTCCTCAGCAGCCCTCCATCACCACCTTCCCCAGCACCGGTCCTATTCCCTTGAGGATTTGGCAGTATTTTCTTCCTCCTGGCAATGGCTTGGCTCAAACAGAAGATCCCCCGGCTCCACTGGGGAGCTGCACGTCACTGATGGGGATCCCCCCAAAAACAACAGGACTGTTCTCTGGGGTGGGAGGAATGTCACCCCAAGAAGTGGCCCTGTGCAGTGCCTGCCTGGGCAACACGGGCCGATCTGGAATGCCACGGCCCTGTGCCCACAGGATGTCAGTCCCTGTCCACCCTGGGGTGGCTTTCTGGCTCCAGGCTCCCTCCCAGAGGAGGGACGTGGGCCAAGTGGGGCGATGGGGACCGTGGTGGGAAGCAGCTCCCATTTTATCCCCGTTGCCCCGCCCCGGGGCTCAGTACCCCAAGGTGAAGGAGCCGTTGGAGGTTTCGGTGTAGAAACAGGTGCTGTGGGAGGTACTGGTGAGGCTGTAGGCAAAATACGCCACGGCAGAGCCCAGCGTCAAGCCTGTCATGTAGGACACGGTCATGGTGTTCCCTGTGGGAAGGGACACGGGGTGTCAGGGTGCTCTGGCCACCCCACCAGGGATTCCCGTGAGGGCTCGGTCCTACCTGCCAGCTCCCGCTGCTCCGGGCTCACTTTTCCTGCGGCCAGGATCATGGGCACGCTGCCAAAGTAGCCATTGGTGATGCCCATGAGGAGGGAGAAGATGCAGGGCCAGGCAGGGTGGCCGAAGGTGGGCTGCCCGTTGGGGTAGACACACATGATGAAGAGGGGGATGAAGACCACGCGGAGGCAGGAGTAGACAAGGAGGTGGGTCCCTCTCCAGTCGTAGGGCAGGGCAGCCAGGATCTGCAGTGAGGGGGAGAAACAGTGTGGGGGGGGTGAGGGGGCTGGGGGTGGCAAGGAGGTGCCCGAAATGGGGCAGCAAGGAGACGAGATGGTGGACAGACCAACTGCTGCAGGAGCCCGGCCTCGGCTGTGCCCAAAAGCAGCCTCATGGTCAGGTACCCATGGAGTGGAGAGAACCCTTGGTGGAGCCAAGTGGCTTAGAAAAAGGACACGAAAGGAGGACAGAGCCTCCCTGTGCTGGTGCTGGCCTCTCTCCTACCTTGCCGACGAAATCAGAGAGGTTGAAGATGGCCATGATGAGGATGGGGAGCCATTCCCCCAGAGTGCAGTTGTGGATCTCCGACTCCAGCCCGGGAAAGAGGCACAGCGTGATGAAGTAGGTCATGGCGATGGAGAGCATGTAGGCCCAGATGAGCCGGGACACGACGTAGCGGTAGAGCAGCATGTCTGGCAGGGATAGGCAGCACAGCTCAGCCAAAACTGCAGCCCTCCCCTTGCAGAGGCTGAAAGCCTCGTCTGACCCCCAGGGGTGGCTTCCAAAGATGAGTTTGCCCCATGGTTTTTATCACATCTTTAGGAAAGGCATGATAGAATCCTAGAATGGTTTGGGTTGGAAGGGACCTTAAAGCTCATTTCATTCCAACCCCCTGCCATGGGCCAGTTTGCCCCAAACCCTGTCCAACCTGGCCTTGGACACTTCCAGGGATGGGGCAGCCACAGCTTCTCTGGGCAACCTGTGCCAGGGCCTCCCCACCCTCACAGGGAAGAATTTCTTCCCAACATCCAACTTAACCCTGCACTCTTGACAGTTTGAAGCCATCCCCACTTGTCCTGTCACTCCATGCCCTTGTCAAAAGTCCCTCTCCAGCTTTGGGGATGATCCTTTTCCATAATTCTGCGTCACCAATCACCAACTCCACCCCACAAAATGCTGCAAACCCACCCCGTGGGCACGGCTCGCCCCCCAAGCCCACCACCCACCTCGGAAGCTGGGCCAGCTCCTCTTGATTTTGGGCCGAGGGACGTCGAAGCGCATGTAGGTGCCGCTGCCAGCCAGCTCAGCTTCGGGGCCCGGGCTGCCCCGGGGGGAGCTCGGCTGCCCCCGCTGCCGGTTCTCCTGGTCGGGGGGACAGGGGACAGCGGTGCTGAGCTCCGGTGGTGAGCAGGACCCCGGGGGCCAGCGGGGAAACCCACCCTCGGCTTACAAATCGGACGTCCTCGGAGGTGACGTCGTGGTGGACGCGGTAGCCCGTCCCGGGGTCGCCGGCCCCCCGTGTCTCGGGGAGGCCCTTGCGGGAGCCGTCCGTGTAGTAGCGGACGAAGCGGGTGCGCTTCACCAGGAGGTGGAGGATGAAGCAGGTCAGCTCCATGCCGATGGAGATGAAGAAGAAGATGACGGTGTTCTCCTTCTCGTCCGACAGCAGCAGCTTGGTGAAGATGCGGCTGAGCGAGATGATGACCCCGGCGGTGCCTGGGGGGGTGTGGGAGACCTGTCAGTGCCGGGTCCTGCTGAGCCCCCACACATCAGGGATCCCCATCATCCCCCCACCGCCTACCAGCAGGGATTTTGGGGTGATGAAGGCGGCTCCTGGCAGATATCCCCACCCCCAGCTTGGTGTGGCAGTTTGCAGGGATTTAGAAATCATTAAACGCCCTGGGATGTCCCTGCTCTGCTGGAAACCCAGCTGGGCTGTGCTGGGGACAGCAGGGACCCAGGTGTGACTCACTGGGGGCCCAGGAGAAGGCAGAGGATGGTTCCCCTGAGCAAGCCCATGTGGTGGGACGCGGACACGAGCAGGGGACACAGGTACTTACTCTCTCCTGTCATCACTCCCTGCGTGTAGCGCTTGGGCAGCAGCCCCGTGTAGCCGTAGAAGCTGGATTGCTGCACTTCAGGAGAGATGCAAAGAAGGGAGAAGGAGGGATTATTGCTGCAGTCGAAACATTAGGAAGGGGGAAGAAACCTCGATGGGAGCCCACGTGCTGAGCCAACTGGGAGCTACAGCGTTCCCAAATTCTCCTTGCCCCAAAAGCTGAAGGCTTTTTTTCCCTCTCTGGATGCCCCACTATGTCTGTTCCTGCCAAGACTGGCCAATTGTGGGGGCTTGGGAAGCCACCGTGGTGGCCCAGATTGGGGGTGTTGGTGAGCAATGCACAGTTTGGTACTGGTGCCCCTGGCCAGCCCTGTGGTGCCCGGACAGAGGTGGAGGGGATGGAGCAGGGATACAAAATTATAGGGATCAGGGCGAGAGGTTGTCCCAGGAGGCCGTGGCTCCAGAATGGGGCTGTTTCCCACCCCTACCTGTGCATGTCCCAGCATGTCCCACATACCTGTGCAGCCAAAGGCCACCACCCCGACAGCCACCAGGTTGATGGCGTAGGCCTGCCTGCGGCTGAAGAGCTCCAGCCAGACGTCGCAGATGCTGACGAAGAGCAGGGGTCCCAGGGCAAAGAGATAGCCTGTGGGTGGGAGACAGAGGCTGTGGCAGGGGGACAGCACGGGGACAGCACTGCCAGGGGTGCAGGGACCCCCACTCACCCACGGAGATCCGGGTGTGCAGGCTCAGCAGCTCCACCAGCGCGTTGTTGAGGATCACGGCCACCAGGGCCACCAGGATGTAGGTGAGGCTCATGTCGAAGACGATGGAGGTCCCTGCGGAGAGGCAGGTGATGAAGGAGGGCAGGGATCCAGCACCCCTGGAAGTACAGCCGAGCTCTCTCCAAGTTTGGGGTGACAGGGAGGTCGTGCAGCTGCTGGAGACCTACCTGGGTATTTATGGTGCAGGTAATCCACATCGGTGATAAAGCTGTTGTAGGGCAGGAGGAATCCCACCCCAGCCAGCAGCATGGCAAAATAAATCCCATGGTATCGATCCTGGGGCTCGGGATCCTCAGAAGCTGCCCCAAAAGGGGAAAGAAAAAGAAAAAGACATGACAGTGGCATTGCTGCACCCCTGGGACCTTTGTCAGATCCCAGACTCGGGGTGATAAAAGGTGCCTCCATAATCCAGCACCTTGCAAGTCTCACAAATAAAGAGCCCCAGCCCTGAGAAACTCCTTCCCTAAATAAAGACATTTCAGTGGGAGACCCAGGAGGCAGGAAAAGACCCTGGGCTTCAAGGGCTGGTGAGTTTTAGTTGCAGCTGAATAAGCTGAGAGCCAGGCAGTGCTGCAGGAGGGGTCGAGGCGGGTGTGGAGGTAGATAGGGATGCCTCAGGATGTGGAGCAGGGCCGTGGTAAACCCCAGGAGCACCCCTGAGCGTTGCATGGGGAAAGGTGAAGCTACAGGCTGGGGGTGAGCCAGGCAGGAGAACCAGGGCACAAACCCTCAGCTCCTGCAGAGCCAGCCTGCAGAGCCCACTGCCACGGGATGTGCTGGTTGGCTCACACGGGTACAAAGAAGGATGAAAAAAGGTGTTGGGCAATTTTGTGGCATTTCAGGCCATTTGTGACTACTAAACCCATCCCGGAAAGCTCCTAAATGGGTGGGAAACCAGCAGGGAACCCAGCTGCTGGTCACGTCAGGCCGTGCCTGCCCTCACCTGGCTCCATGAAGGTGAGGACGCCCTTGGCCTGGCTGCCCCTCTGTAGCTCATCCTCCTCCAGCTGGTAGCTGTCGAAGCTGAAGCTCATCACCACGTTGCCCTCGGGCGTCCCCGCTGGGCTCAGCTCCTTGAACCGCTCGGCTCCCACCGAGCCCATCCTGGACAACCTGTGAGGGAGGGAGAGCAGTCACACCCCCAGGGCACACAGGTGGGTCCTAGATCCTGTGTGCCCCCCCGGGGATCATCCCCTGGGTGATGCCAGGGGTCTACAAGGCACAATGGCATAACCCTGAGTATTGCCACCTCACAGTATCGCAGCGGCTCCCGTGCTTTTTCCGCCTGGGAAAACAATTTCTGCGAGGAGAACAGGATCCCTTGACCCACCGGGCAGGAGTTTGGGTTTGAGGAGGTGAGCAGTGCCTGTGTGGGATCCACATGAGCCACCCCCAAGGCACAGCGCTCGCCCCAGCCCGGCTCAGCACCTCCCTGGGATGCTGCTGAAGACAAAACGCTGCTGTGATTTCCAAAAGCAATTAGAGAAATTAATGGATGAAAACCACTCACGGAGGGGAGCTGCGGGGAAGATCCCGGCTGCCATGGGAAGCCCTCGCTCTCCTCAGGCAGCACAGCTTGCTCTGGTTTATGCCTTTTCCAGCATCTCTGGTGCCTGGGGCTGGGGCAGAGCCACCGGCCTGGGCAGGCACACTCCTGCAGCCTTTGCAGGGAGAGGATGGGATGAGACCCTGCGTTTTTTGGACCTGCTTCTCTGAGGGACCACAGCACAGCACGGAGCTGCTCAGGGAGCTGCCGGAGAGACCCCAGCATCATGCTCGAGAGGGTATGAATGCATCCCAAAATGAGCTCCCAAATACCTTACATCCTCCCCCCCACCCCCTTCCGAAACACCCAAAACAGGGTTCATCCCTCTGGGGCCCTGGGGAGCAGCTCAGGGGGCTGCTCTGAATTCCTGGCACCAGTTGCTGGATGCCCGTCTGCCCCCAGCTCACCTCCTGCAGAGCCCCCAGGCATTGGGGGGGATGGGAAAAGAAAAAAAATCTCCTCCAAGGCAGCAGGTTGAGGCAGGCAGGGGAGGAAAAATCAATGACAGTGATTTCTTCGGTCTCCCTGCCAGACATGGCGTTTGCAGGAGCACATAGGCTTTCCAGCATCTCTCCAGCTGCCAGGATAGGTCAGATGCTGGAGGGCCCCTGGGATGGGGGCAAACGTGGTGCCCACACCCCCTGTGAGTGAATTTCTAGAGCCTAAAATGCATCTCTCACTGCAGGCACGGTGGCACAGGGCAGCACTGCCCCCGAGGCTGCATCGAGGTCACAGCGCTGGCTGAGGGGCTGGGCTGGGGTCCCTTCCCTGCACCAACCGGGGTGGGCCCCAAGAGGCCCCATCCCAGAGCCCCGCGGGCAGAACAATCCAGCAGGGCACGTTTTGGTTGGGGACACTGCTCCATCCCGCTGCTCCCAGGGGAGCTGGCTGTGATCCCCTTCATCCAGCACCCTCCTGTGCCTGGGGCCACCCCAGGCAATAAAACCCGGTGGGAAGCATCTCCTGGGATGCCGGGAAAGCCTGTTGCAGGGTTTTTCCATAATAGAAATCCCAGCTGGAGAACATGCCGGCTGGAAACGCCTTGTCCCTACTGCGTGTGGCCCAAACTTCCCGGGGCCAGGAGCAGAGCGGGATGCGGGATGCGCTGCCCGGCCGCGGATCTGGACCAGCCTCCGGCACTCTCCGCCTCTCTTCCCCGAGCATCCCTGCGCCGCTGTAAATTGGATTCTCTCTTCCCGTTGGATTGAGATCCATCTGCCCCTCTGGATTTATACCCTGCCGGCCCTCTGCACCCAGTGTGCGGGAGGGGGGGGGTGTTTCTCCTTCAAGGGTACGGGTCGGAGGTCTAACCCGTGGGGAGCCCCTGCCCCGCTGCCCCTCGGCTCTGGGTGACCCCCGGGCACCGCAGACCCCCCCATTAGGGCAGAGAAGCGATCTTCGCCCTGCCAAAAGGGTCCCCGACATCTTGCCAACGGCGAAGTTACCATAAACGGGGTTAATTCGGTAACCCCCGTCCCCCGGGCTGAAGGAGAAGCTCCTGGCCGGCGGGGAGCGGAGGGAGCCCGGCCCCGGCCGCGCCCGGACGATGCTCGGGAGAGCCAGGGGAGGATGCTCGTGGGGGGGGGGGCAGGGCGGGCAGGGCCTCGGGGAGCGGCGGCTCCCCCTGCTCTCCCCCATTTCCCCGGCGGCCCCGGCCGAGCCCCCAACAGGTCGCGGCGGTTCTTACCTCGCTCCGCCGCGGCGGTTCTGCGGCAGGGGCGCTGGCCCGCCCCGCTCAGCCCCGGCGGCCGCCGGCCCCCGGCCCCGCCATCCCGGAGCCTCCGCCGGGAGGGGGCCGGACCGAGTGCGGCGGCGGCGGCGAGGAGCGGGGGCGGCCCCGGCTCTGCCCCCCGCCCGGCCCCGCCCGGCCCCCCGCTCCTCCCCCGAGC
>JAWMRA010000033.1:13107194-13166320 GCA_035584735.1 Pseudotriccus pelzelni | reverse complement strand
CCTGGCACAGGTTGCCCAGAGAAGCTGTGGCTGCCCCTGGATCCCTGGAAGTGTCCAAGGCCAGGTTGGATGGGGCTCTGAGCAGTCTGGGCTAGTGGAAGGTGTTCATGCCCACTGTAGGGCGTGGAACTGGATGGTCTTTAAAGTCCCTTCCAACCCAGACCATTCCATGATTCCACAAAGTAACTGTTGCACCAGGACAGAACATAGCAAGGGCTGCTGGGAGCAGAGTAGCCAAAATGTCTTGCACTTTCTTCTGGGAAGGTGGTGCTGGGGTTGTGTAGCCTCTCTGATTTCTCTGGTGGAGATGTCATGTCTGTGTAGCCAGATAATAGGAACTGGTCCTGAAATGCTGAGAGATCATTTTGAAGACATGTAATGGCACTCTCTCTTCTTTATTATGCTTAAACTTATTAACCCAGGTCTAGTGAAAGCTCATTCTTTGAACTGAAAATTCTACAGAAAGCCAGGAGTTGCTCATAACTTGGTCTAGAAAATATGGAACATTTAGGTTTTGCATATATGGTAGTTATAGTTTAAATCTAATTTTAAGCAGGTGCATATAGTCCTTCAGGTTCTTTAGTTACAGGGTGTAGATAACTGGGCAAGTTTGAAAATACATAATTTATGTAGGAAGTCTGCACATATCCAGTTGCAGTTGGTTATCATCATTACACTTCTGAAAATTACCAATGATTTGTTTGGAAGAGGAGGTGGTTGGAGATTTTTTCCCCCTCCATTTCTTCTCTCTCTCTTTTTTTTTTTCGACCTACATTTTATGTTGGCCTGTGGAAATTTAACTTGAAATAATCATCAGATAATACTGACAGAACAATCAATTTGGTTCTTGGAGACATAATTGTAAAAAAAACCCTTTTACTTTTCAAAATAGGTGCTGTGCACTGCAGGGGTGCTTGGTACCTCCTTCTGCAGATGCCCATGATCCTTAAAAGAAGCATTTAGGTCTAGAGGTTATTTAAAGATTCCCAATTTTTTTACTTGTCTTTTAGACTTTATTTAGCTATGCAAGATATCACCATATTCAGTATTTTTTATAATAAACATGTCTAGTCAAAGAAAGCATTAATGAAGCAATTCCCCAAATAAAACAGCCCATCATATCTGAGTTGCAGCAGAGAGAAAGTGTGGTCTTTGTAGTTTAATCAAGATCACAAGACTTGTTTTGAGCGTCTGTCATCTTTAATTTTACGGCACTTCATTTCAGAGTGGGACTGCCAGGGTCACATGCAATTAAAACACAGGCAAGATTTGTCTTGTGAAATCTTAACATAAAAAGTAATGTGTTACTCTATTTTAACTTTTCTACTGAACTCTGTGAACTCACTAATTACTTTTCCCCCTCTTGTCACCTTTTTGATATGACATGTATTTTATAAAGGAGATAGAAGTTTGGGATTTTTTTTTTCTATCATGCATATGATTGAGGATAACAAAATTAAACCGGAGAAAAAAGGAAATGTATTTTTCAGAAATACATTTTTAGAAATATCTGAGCATTACTGCTTCAATTACAAAGGGACTGGAGGATCAAATTCGAGGAAATAACTATTAATCTGCTTAACTAGGGCAGGTAGAAGCGTAATAGCAGACCAGGGATTTTAGCGAGGCCAATCACACAGACTGGAGTTTATTCTCTTGAGAGGGGTGACAGGGGAAGGGTAAAGGGACTTTAATGTGGTGGACCCTGAGAAGCACGAAAAGCTGGTATCTGTGTAGCTTCTTTATAGCTTTAGCCCAGTTGTTGCATCGTAGTGATCAGTAAATTGCATGGACCCTTATTAACCTTATTGATAAGGAGCTTAGGGAAGTCCCATTCAGTCCAGAATATATTCTTCTTTTTGTTCTCCTGTCTGTCTCGGTTTGCAATCCCAGTCTCTTTGTACAGAAATCCTTTATGTTGCACCTCAAAATTCTGTGCAAGTACTCTGCTCATTTAACTTGGAGCAAGGGAACTGTAGAGCAGAAAGGGCTGGAGTACGCATGGGGCCACGGGCCCATTTAAATATAGCTGGGACACCTGGAGAATGTTTGAAAAATTTCTTTTAAAGAATCTTTTATATTGTTCTTCTTTCAGTGCAGCTGGGGTCTGTGGGGATCAGGGGATTATTTTTGATACCTGTCTAAAAGAGTTATGTCTACACTGATTTCCATCCCTGGCTACTAATTAACCTTATTGTATACAGGAAACAGTCTATTTAATACCTGCATTCTTTCTGTAATGCCAAGTAAAATGAAATCTAGTGTGAAATCTAGTTAGCATTTGCCTTTTTGAAGTCATTTTTGAGTTTCCAGTCCTGGTGACTGTGACCTCAAAACTGAAAGCTATAAAAATGGTCCCGATTTCGGCTCAATGGGAGATTCTTGAAGATTCCCTGTTCACCTGGACTTGCACGTGTAGTAAATTGCCCATCTTGGTGCTTAACAGTGTTTTCCCAGGAACCATCTATTTCTGGGTCACTCATAGCCCTGCAAAGCACATATGTTCCTCCTAAGCAAAGGAGTCTCCTCCTTTCTGCTGGAAAGATCGCGCTTCGACTGTTTCAGTGTATAGAGGCTTATAAAAAATTTAAATAGCAATGGTAAAAACAGACACATTAAGGAGAACCAGGAATGATGATTTAAAAATGTCACCAGCAACCTCAGAGGATGGTGAGGGGTAGCTGAGAAGAACTTAAGCTGTAAAATAGAGGGCAAAAATATGGATGATGTACCATATTTTAAAGGATCTTTAAAGGCTTCTGAAAAACACTGATTTTGATCACGTCTGCTCCGACATGCAGATAGAGCAGTTGTTACTGTACAGCATGGTTTCTGAAAGGAATATTCACTGAAATGGATTTTCTCATGTGTTTGATGAGGAAGTGTTTCCCTGGGTGTTGAACCTGTGGCCTTTCTTTCTCTGCAGGTCTCCACTGCATCCCTGATGAAGTGGGGACCAAAAGCAGGGTCGGATTTTACAGAAGCTTGGTTCAGTTCCTAAAAGAGAACTCGTGTCAGTTTTCTGGGTCAGTCTCGTGAGGACAGGCCAGCTGCATGAGCTTGGAAGTCTTTAACAACAAAATCCTGAAGGAAGGTACGCCATTCAGTACTAAATTTCCTTCATTTAATACCAAATGATGACATCAAGAACAAAGCTAATCAGAACAAAGCACAGCAAGAAAAAACCCTACCTTTTTAATACTGACAGTGCACCACCACTGACAGCATAAACAAAGGTTGGAAGTGTTCATTTGATTTATTTGTTAGTATTAAAGCTCAATGGAAGCACCAAAAGAATAGGACATTAGTATCATTAGTTATAATCTATTTGGGAAGAAAGAGAAGCATTGTTTTCATTCCTGCTGGGGCTTGTCAGGTAGCTTGGCTATTGGAAATGTGGCTTGATGGCAGAAATATAGGCTTATGGGCTTGAAGTACTGGATGTATGTAGGTGTCCATCTCTGTGGCCAAATGGCCACAGTGGGAATTCAAGATTCAGCTTAAGGAGCCTGAAAGGTCCCCCTGGATCCTTCTGTATAACTGTTCTTCAAGGAGCAGGAGAGAATTTTTTTCATTTGCTGTTTTTTCTTTCCATTTCCTGTATTTTACACTTATTTTGGTCAATAAAGCAATGTTCATTTATGCTTTACATCATTCTCCAGAAAACACATTTCTTGCAGTGCAGCCTTTCCAAAAACAACAGAAATAATCTGACTTAACTATAAAAGATTTTATTATTAGTTTTTTTTTCTTCTGCCTTTCCTACTAAGCTCCTCTGCAAAACAGCTAGAAATTTTCATTTTCAAAACATTAGTACAGCAAATTGCCATCTTTCTGTGCATGGCATTCTCTATGTACTCATCATCTGAATGATTCCAGATCACTCTCCGGCAGCGTGAATCACAGCATGCCCTCATGCCTGCCTCTTTTTCAATTATATCTAAGAGGAAGACTGCTGGAGACCCATTTTTTCATCTTGCACAGGACCCCAAAAGTGCCAGATCTCATTTCAATATAATATTGTGACAGTATGATAAAATGGATGTTAACAGGACACTGACTAATATGATCCGTAGAGAAATGATAGAACAATACAATGTCGGGCAGATTGTGTTCCTAATGTGCATTTTATGGACACAAAATTCCCTCTATAAACAGGGTTCTAAGATTTAATCCTTATATCCTATGATCCTACTTAGTGTTTAAGACATTCTGCAGCCCTAGTGAAATTTTCGCGTTCTTGAACAAAATATATATTTTTATTTTAGCACAGAGCCGCCTATATCACTCCCAATTTACTAATGAAACTTGGCATTCAAATGACTCATCAGCACGTACTGCAAGGCATAAAAATAGATTAATGTGGCATACGTTTCTTTACCCATAAAAACGCACCTTCATATAATCTCGGCGCTGTCTTATTCAACAGAAAGTATGTCATTTCCTTCCCCTAGCAGGTCGAATTAAAAATGAGCTAAATGTGTGAGAAAGCCATTACTGCACTAATGAAAAGCTCGATACCGTTTGAATTTTTCATCACGGGATATTTGTTCTGTGGCACAGAGCACTAATATTTACTGTCACCGGTGCAGCGTGCGCGGTAATTAACTTACAGTCATCAGCGCGGTGGATGTTAAGCAAAGACGTTCCTGTGTGAGCCTGGATCTCTTTCACAACTCTTTCAGAGAATCTCAGAGTGGTTTGTGTTGGAAAGGACCTTAAAGCTCATCCAGTGCCATGGGCAAGGACACCTTCCGCTGGACAAGGTTGCTCCAAGCCCCATCCAACCTGGCCTTGGACACTTCCAGGGATCCAGGGGCAGCCACAGCTTCTCTGGGCAACCTGCGCCAGGGCCTCACCACCCTCACAGTCAAGAATTTCTTCCTAATATCCAACCTAACAGGAGACAACCCTTCAAGCCTTTGTAGTATTGCTTGAAGTGGAGAGAAAAAGGGTTAAAAGGACTTTGGCATCTGATATAAGCCCTGTATCTGCGTCTCTATGTGCTACTATGGCCAGAAGGATGGTAAAAGCCACCTCAGGGCCTTACCGGCTAAACAGTGACTGTAGAAGGGACATCAGTATCACAGTGGCTGCTTTTATTCTAGAAGATGGACTGAGGTTGCAAAATGTTGCACTAGCCAAAGTCATTATTCTCATTCAGAATATGGACACTGATCTCACCTGCCTCATATGTGATGGCAGGATGGTGCTGAGGGTGCTCTTATTTGTTCACAGAGTGGCTGGCTACAATCCTTTCTTTCTCACCTCTTCCCTTATTAATAAGTTCAGAAGGATATGATGTGAAATTAATAAAATAAACTCAGGAACAGATGGAATTCTGGCTATGGGAACATATTCTCCTTTGTTGCCCATGCAGGAGATGTGCTCATGTGAAGTGTGAGCTTCAAGGGGAGGACTAGCTTTTTCATCCAACTCCAGTCTAAGGTTTTCAGGAGACTTCTTTCCATAAGCACAGTCTCTTTGGAGGGCAGCAGAAAATCTGGAATGTGCCAAATTTCCCAAGTGGTTCCAGCTTTTTCTTGCCAAACTGTCTATCCATTTTGACAATGTCCTCTCATGCTCCTTTTCCTCTCACCACTTGGTGACACTGGCCTTATCTGGGCCCATTTTTGACACAACCTGGCCATGGGGTCCTGGAGATAATTGTCAGACACATCTGTTACTGTGCATGTGTACCTGTGTTTTCACAGGAAGGCCTGGTATAAGTTTAAATAAGTAAATCAGAGACGTGTTCAGAACTGTCTAAACCTCAGGAGCCTCTGGCGTGGTTATGATCAGATGAACTTCTGACAAATCCCACAACTTCTTCACCATTAGGTGGGCACAGAAAGCCCCGAGATCTGACTGTGAGGCGTCTGTCACCTGCACTTCTGGAGTCAGCAAGTCCAAAAGGAACAGTTTCTAACAGTGGAATGATTTGCCTCCCCACCACATTATGCTTGGCAAGTGGCCTGAGACAGATGTACACTTGCTTCTTAATTAGGAAGCTTTTTCCCATCTACCCAATGAGTTGTCCTGGTCTCTTTCACAGCAGAGTGTCCATAGAAAAGGCAAGAAGCCCAACTTCTGACCCCTGTAGAGTGCAGAGTGCACTTGAATTAAGGCAGAAAAAAGCTTCCCAACCTGATATGCAAGTGATGGATTCCTACTGCAGTCGGGCACCTTTGGGGTTAAATGTTCCAAATCTTTTATGAGTGAATCCCCAACTGTACAGATAAGAAAAGGATTAAAAAAAGTTTTGGCCTTCACAGAGTAAAATCTAATGTCTGACTGTGTAGACGCTATTTGAGATACAAAGCAGTTAAAGTCTTTTATGCGTAAACAGGAATTGCTGCATCCTGGAAAGGTTTCTTAGAGCCTGAGCAGAGCCTGCAGGTCCTTCAGCCATGGATCTCAAAGTTCACCTCTCTTCAGTACTTGTTCTAAAATGTTTTCCTAACAACTGTCTGCTGCTGATTTTAGGTATAAATGGTGTTGCTTCTGACGTGGAGCCCTTGCATTTCTTTGCATGAGTCAAGATCAGAGGTTTTTCTAGCAGCATCTGTTTTCCATAGCAAAGACTCTATTTATACAGGTAGGTTACCAGAAAACAAAGTATAATAGCACGGGTCACATTTACTGGCAGAAAACGGAATAGGAAAATTACTTTAGGCTCTTCCTGTCTTCACAGAATAGAATCATAGGATGGTTTGTGTTGAGAAGGATCTTAAAGATCATATAGTTCCAACACCCCGTGCCATAGTGCACCCCATGTCTCTGTTCCCCCCTCCCATGTTTGCCTGGCCTTTTAAAAGCCATTTGGGAAGAAAAACTAGTTTACTGAGGGCCTATACTTTAGGAACAGAATTCCCAAAGAGGTTCAGATTATCTGAAACACAGGCTCTGTGTGAGGAAAACTTATATCATAGCAAACAAAGTAAATATGGGCCAAACCAGAGGGTCTGGAAACATACTCAGATTGAAGGTACATAGAGGAGCAAGACATATCTTTCTCCTTGATCTATTGCTGAGATTTCTACTTGACAGAAGGCGGCTGATTTAAATTAGGAATAACTTTGTTGTGGCAGAGCTGCTCCGTTTCTTCCAGAACGTGAAAAAAGGCCGTGTCCTCCCTCTCATACTTTCTTTCACCCTGTCCAGCAACCTCAGATAATCAGTAACTTGTAAATACCCCATCTTTTCCATGAGTGCTTGAGCTGAGTCTGCCTGAAGCCACTTAAAAGACCCACCTTTTTAGTCTGTCAGCTTGAGCTGATGCACTTCATGCTGGATTCTTCAAAACCAGGGGGGTCTTTGTCCCCATGCCAGGGGTGTCCTGGTGGTAGAAAAGCACCTGGGGCAGGAGAACAGAGACCCAGAGAATGCACCAGGTCTCAATTCATCTTCTTCGTGTGTTTCAGAGAGGATTTTGAATTGTCCAGTTAAGGAAATGTTTTGATTTTCAAACCCATTCCTTTTTTTTCCCCTCCTCCCTTTGTTTTGGGAAATGAGAAAAATATATAAAAGCCAGTTATTAATAAAACATCTATTATGCCCATGGGACAGAGGTCCTTCCGTATTGTTCAGATGGCATGTTTATTGTTGACATCTCTCTTTTCTCTGAGTATGCACAGAACCCTGAAATCCTTTTACATTTTTAATAAGATTATTTCTTTTTTTTTTCAATCTAGTGCAAGAAAACCGCATCTGCAATATGCATAATACTCTCAAAAACTGCAGCATCAGAGGGAAAGCACTGCCAATGTTTTTGGCTATCTGCACTTCAAAGGGACATGACGCGAAAAAGAATGGTACCAGAGATCTAGGGAAGGTGCTTGTATTTTGCATCTCAGGATGTGTTTGTTTAAGGTAGCTTCTTGGTTTTTCGGTTCTCACGTTTGAATTGAAGCACATCATAAGCACAAAAGGAAATTTGATTTGTTTTCCAACCAGCAACGCTCCCTAAACCTGGAATAACCAGTATTATTGTGTTGTTTTGCCTGAACTCGGGTGTCTTAAGGAGCAAAGGGATTGTCAGCGTGGAATCTGTGGTTCCATGAAAATGTGGGTCTCCAGCTGGAAAACAGTGTTCAGTGTCAGCTGTGTGCTGCACCATCGGTCTGTGAAATGCAGCCTTAGACTGCAGCTTTCCTGAGGGAGCTGATACCCCTTCCAGGGTCCTGTCCCATCCTGTAGTAAGTTCCAGACCCATATCCCTGCGCTTCCATGGGCTGCATTTTAATTTTGAAACATCAAAAGGCAAAAGCAGTCCCTGCTGGTGTCCTGTGGGTAAGCCGATAGCACAAAGACTGCAAGGGGCTCAGAAACTAAGGTGAGAGTGGTTCAGGCAGGTGCCAGGTACCTTTAATTTGATCCCCACAGCACTTATTTTCCTCCCAGGCTGAATGTACACACAACCAAAAATCTGTCACTAAGTAGAACTTTCTGGCTGTTGCCAAGTGGCGAAGAGGGTTTAATTAGGATTGAATTTGGGGGTTAGAAGACTGACTTTCACCATTCCAACCTCCAGGAAATTGCCACTAACCTAGTCCTGGAGAACCCTGTCCACTGGAAAGAGCTACAGTGCACACAATGTGGATGGGATTATAATGCTAGAGGTGGATGCAGAGCGGAGGGCATCCCTGTTGTCAGTGCTGTTGTTGTACATACAAGCATATTATTACTAATCCTTTGGGAAGTCTGAAGCTCTCTGGGTTGCTCCTGCTCCCAGTACTTTGGGTTTTGGCACAGGAGCAGGCCTGCTGCTGGACACTCTCTTCCTATCCTGCCTTCCCTCCTCCTGCTGACTGCCAGGCTTGTGTAGCTGAAACTGCTGATGGAAATTTGGAGAGTTGCAAGGTGATGTAGCCACAAGGGAGAAACCAGCAGCACTGGTGTGTTCTCTGTATGGACCAGAAATAACATGTCACTCCCTAAATTCCGCTGTGAACCTGGTCCATGCACTAAGGACAGTTCAGTTCTTCAGTGCAGAGGAGAAATCAGATATAAACAAGCTAGCTGACTCTTTAAAGAGCTGTAAAGAGTTCAATAATGAAAATATTAAGGATCCTGTCACTTTGGATACCTAGAGCTTTGTTCTAAAGGGCAGAATAGATACACAGAGCAACCAGTGAAAGACAGAGAAAGTAGTAAGGGGTGTGGCAGATCTTCTATTCTAGGGAAGGTTAAATTGATTAAGAGACAAATGAGAGCTGATGTGTTAGTGGTATATAGAAGAGTGAATTGCCAGGAGAGGTCAGTCAGATGATCCTATTTAGCCTTTCCCATAAATCAAGAGCAAGTGGAGTGCTATACAATGGTACTAAAAGCTAATGAATTTAAAAGTGATACAAGTAAAATATTTTCTTACATGGTGCATAATTAACCTGGGAAATTCATCAGATACCATTAAGACAAAGAGCCTGCTAGGATTAAAAATGGATAATAAGTGACAGAAACTACATAAAGATAGAAATGTATACAGGGTGTTAGCCATTTGCTTAAAACCATTTGCTGCCTGGGGCTGCAAAGAAACATTCCCAGTGGGAAAGCCTGACATAATGTTGGACTTTTTATACCTTTTTCTTTTCACTGCAGTGGGTAGGTTGGAGTCTGGTCAGAATATTTTCAGTGTGGTTACTTTAACTTTCTAGAGTAGAGGCCACACCTCCACCTACCCAAAATTGCAACCAAAAAAATGTTCAAAAAGCTTTTGAGCTGATTCTTCTTTGAAATCTTATGAACTTTGACACAGTATAGAAATCACTGGTGAGGAGATGCTTCTTTTGTCTCCCAGACATGCAGCCAGAAATCTTATGGATAAGGACAAGAGCTGAGCACAGAAATTGTATTTTGACACTGGCAGAGGGGAATCACGTGGAATTTATGACTCTGTATGTTATTAACAGAAATGTGCTCTAAAATGGTGGTGTTTTGTGGGTAACTAATAGGCAAGCATTCAGAACTTGCAGTCTTTTATGGTCCCGCTTAAGTTTATTAAACAAAGCCTTCAACTTCTAGTGAAGGTGAAAGGTGTTGCCCCAGGTATTTTGGAAGTGTGTGGAAAGGCTGCTTTGTTGTGAGATGGTGGGTTCCTAGCAGCTTTGAAGTATTTCTGAGAGTTTAAAAGCAAACTTCAGAAAGCCAGAAAACTTCACTGCAGACAAGAGTTTGGAAGACAAATTTTTTCCTCTTCTTTTTCCTCTGAGGCCCCCTGGCCCTTGGGTTGTAGGGCTGAGTGCCTGCAAAAACCCAAATATCTGATTATATGGGTGAATTCAAGGTGTAGAATATAAAGTTTATGTGAGGGGATGAGGCACTGGCACAGGTTGCCCATTGTGGTTGTGAACTCCCTGTCCCTGGAAGTGTTCAAGGCCGGGTTGGATGGGACTTGGAGCAACCTGGGACAGTGGAAGGTGTCCTTGCTCATGGCAGGAGGTTGAAATGAGATTATTTTTAAGATACCTTTCAACCCAAAGTATTCTATGATTCTATTAAAAAAAAAAAAAGAAAAATAGAATGGGTCTGAATAAAATGAGCACTAAAACAGAATGTTCTCCTTTGACACAACTGTCTCTGTGCCTCAGGTTTTCACATCATTGATGTGCAGTGATATTGCATCCCCAATCTCATGTCTTGAATCTTGAATGTATTTAATTTTTTTAAATTTCATTGTATGTTTGGTGTGAAAAAGTGAAGTGACAGCTCATGTTTTTTATCCATTCTATCTAGCTTTTGTGAAGCTCTTTAAGGAAAATTGGGCATTAATTCTCATAGTATTTTGGGTATGTTTGGATGTATGTTATTGCTGAATGTAAAAATAGCATGGAGTATGTAAGTAATGGTAGAGGACACTCGTGTGCTTTGATCACACATGGGGAATTGGCATAGGGATGAGATTGCTGCTTTGGTAGCATCCTAAAGCATTACTTGAACAGGGAAGGTTTGGGGTATGACCTGACCTCCACAGGCCACTTTGTTTGTCCCTTGTTCCTTAAGGAAAAGTTGTTTCTGTTTTAATCCAGTGCTTGAGTGCTTGGAAAGGTTCCTGTCTTCTGCAAAACAAGAATTGCCCTGGGCTCCATTCCTGCATCCTACAAAAACCAGGACTTGTGATTGAGATCCGTGCCTCTGATTGTGCTGACTTCCCTGTGCTCCACGTTTCCATTCCGAAGCAGGAATGCTACGCAGGGGAACCTGCTGTGCCCTGATAAATGTGTGCATTCCCTGAGGCTCTGCTTTCAGCCTCTTCTGAGAATTAGCCATGTAAAATCTATACTCCGCCTGATCACACTGGCGATTGTGGGTCCCAGCTTACTTTCCAGCTTTCTTCCCAACTCTACCCATGGTCTGCATACTTTGTGGAAATCGATTAGCTGAACTTCTTGAGTGCCTTGGGCTGAATGACAGCCTTGGGCTCTGTTGCAGCGTGGGGTGCTGACAAAACCAGGCTGAATGTTACCTGAACTGTAGCTGTCCTGGCAGAGAATTAAAGGACTGTTAAAATGTATGTTGCTCTTACATATAGATATATATATATATATGTATGTGCGTACATAAATAAAAAGAGGAATGAGGACCTGTTCAAGGGATTTTTTACCTCCTCTCTCAGCTGTAGCTTACCAAGCCAGCCTCTCTTTTCCTTTTTTTTTTTTTTTTGTTCAGAAATTCTGTTTTGCCATTGAATTTCTTGAGTAAAAAACTGACTATTTTTCTCGCAGGAGTTTAGGACTCAGTAAATTGATTTTTTTTACTTTTATATTCATGAGAAATCTTGCTAGCTGGAAATGGCCCTATTGGTTCCATTAGAGGTCTCTTTCTGATATCTTCTTTTACCTTAATCCCAGTTGCTTCATGATCACGTTTCTCACACAATTTGGAATAGGAGATACTCTTCATAGGGAGATGAAGATAAACACAGTGATTTTTGGACATATTTTCTCTGCTGCATTCTCAGCCTTCATTTTTCTGATCACTTACCATTAATAGCTCCTTGCTTAAAATATCTGTGGCCTTTCTCAAAATGATGCTAGCTCCTGAAAGAAAAGGTCTTCTGCAAGTCTAATTTTGACTTGCTAAAAATTTAGCAAGGCTTGAGCAGCATTTCTACTAAGTGATAATGAATGCTCTGATAAGTAACAATTGGAGGAGCAATCAGTGAATTGCTCATGGTGATGGAGGCCAAACTT
Organism: Pseudotriccus pelzelni; assembly: GCA_035584735.1. Lineage (NCBI taxonomy): Eukaryota > Metazoa > Chordata > Aves > Passeriformes > Tyrannidae > Pseudotriccus > Pseudotriccus pelzelni. The sequence goes on along the minus strand of JAWMRA010000033.1, from coordinate 13,154,129 downwards.
GGACACTTCTGGGATTTAGAAATGTGTGTGTTCAGCAACAAAAGAGTGTTGGAGCGACATGCTGTGAGCTTGGTTAACAAAATCAAACTGCCTGAGCAGGAGTTAAAAGAAACCCTGCTGCAGTTAAGGCTTGAAAATTTATTTTTATTTTTGTTTTGGTTTTTTTTTCACTCTTACCATCTTTGTCCTGGTTTCTTCTGGTGGCTGGAGCTGTGGGGCTGGCTCTTTGACTGGTGGTTGAGTGAATAATTTTTCCTGTTAAATTAATGTAGATATTATAGGATACAGGGAGAAGATTGGTTTCTTGGGGACGGAAGAAGCTTGGTAGCAAGTCATGGCCATTCCTTTCTATTGTCAGGATGAGGAGGGATAGATGTCTGCTATAGACCCCGGATAGAAACTCTCCTCTCACGAGAGACACTTGTGTCCTCCCAAATTGACTGCCATGTTCAGGCTGCTTTTACAAAGCATTTAGCAGAGCAGTCAGCACTTTTGTGCAGCATTCATGTAAGGGACCCTTCAAATCCAAAGAAAGGCTCGTGTGTCCAAAAGTTTCCTTGACTTTTTTTTTTTTCCCCACCCTTGAACCAAGCCAGTTGATCTCAAGAAAGATACGGGTTCATTTCATGAGCCTTGTCTTGCTTATAAAAACAAGATGAGTCTCCATGCTCTAAAGAAATCTTAAAAGAAGATTAATTAATTAATTAAGAATCTTTTCGTCTGAGTGCAACAGGCTCCAAGTAACAAGTGAACTTTTCATTTCCAGTAATAGCAGAAATTACTTCAATAGCATGATTGTGAGCACCCGTGGGGCCATAATGTGAATGGTCTTTATTAAGGAATAGACTGAACTTCTGACTATCTTTCTTCCAGTCATTTCCACAGGCTATAAACAGCGCCTGGTTTGTTGCTATTAAAAGAGTCCACAGACAGGGATGCTGAAAACCATTACTGTTTAAGTACTCATGGCCTGACATCAACATGAAAAATATTTTCTCGAACATAAAGTGAATTTGGGTTCTCCAGAACATTATAGTTTTGTTCAGAAATGATTGCGTTGTATATTTGTGATATGAGGGAGATTTTTATTTCGTTTTGTTGTGTTTTTCATTTTAATTACTGGTCACTGGCCCTCTGTTTTGCTTGATTTTTCAGGCACGTGTGAAGTCAAAAAACATCTTGGGGCCAATTTTTATGTTTCCTTGGTGTTATTTTTCTGCCTGTGTTAGTACCTGATGAAAGAGCCTGGTCTTAGTTAATGATCAGGGCTTGTTATATGTTTGTTCCCATAAAGGACCACTCTGAGGAGTGACCTTTCCTCAATAACATGGTGTTTTGCACGATGATGCTGAGTAAAAACTGAGGCAGTCCATGATCTGCCGAGGTGATATTGAAGACATATCTCTCGTGCACAGCAGACCTATGCATTAATCCTATGTTTTGGGGTCTTTAATTGCTTTAAATATTTGCTTCTAGATCTGTGTTTCACACATCTTATTTGCATGGTTTATTTTTCATTTTATGAACAAATCGATAACCAGACTCTTTACCACACTGGATTAGTTTTATTTATTCTCTTTGAACTTGATTAAAAAGCTGTCAAACATAAGTCTACATTTTATCAGCAGAATACTTTTACAAAACAGGGTAGGAGATGTGTATAGCTGGAAACATACATTTCAAAATGAAACAATATTTGATATATTCTAGACAGTTACCCTTTTGTTTATCCATGACAACTGAAACTAACCATCAAATGCATAAATTGATTCAAGTCTAGCCAAGTAATCCTAAGGGCATATGAAAAGGCTTTTTTTTTAAAGTTCTTTCTAGATGAATTTAATGTAGTTCACCAGTAAAGCATCCTCAGGAGCACAATACAAATGCTACAGAACATGAGATAGCTGGGGAAAGCGGGCAGATGTACAGTGTGATGAAGAATCAAAATGGATGTTACATTAAAATGAGCAGTCATGCAATGTCTTCATTTCATGTACTGCATTTAAGTAAAAATGCCAAAGTTCCAATTCCATTTTTAATTTCTTTTAGGCACTGTTATGCAAATAGTGACATTCTCATTTTGTTTGTGTTTGTTTATTTTATTTGTTTTAAAGCACTGCATGTAATTTTTTTCCCAGCTCTTGGGGTAGACAAACTGATTATTCATCATGCCTTTAATTTTCAACACATATCAAAGAGAAAGGTAAATGATACTCAGATTAGCTATGAATGATCTGGTATCACTGCTTTAATTCATTGCTTTTAATATACATATTTCAATCCATTTTCCACAAACCTCCTCAATTATTATTTGTCTTTCTGTGCCATTGCATATGTTGGTAAACAGCATTTTCTATGGTCTTGGGCCATATGCTGTATGCTCAGCTTGCAGAAAAAGTGACACTTGGAGTGCTAGCATAATGAAACTCTCAAAGGGTTAATGCAGAATACATATAGGCAAATGTTGACAATATTTTTTATTCCAATGTTTGAAAATTAGACACAAAATCATCATTAAGTTTGCACAAAATGAGGCATCTGTCACTTGAAAGAAAAAGAAATATTTCAGAAATATGTTTACAGAAATGTAAAAATATTAGACATCAAGACAGATGTGAACGTTTTCAATAACAGGCCCTGTCTGTCAGTCTTCCTCCGAGCCGAAGATCTTGCTGTACTCACTCAACATAAGTTCAACTATCTGATTTTGGTACAGCATGTGGACTGCCATGTTCCCTGTCTCCTTTTCAGGTCTAAGGAGTGTTGGTCCAAACACAATTCCCAAGCTTTGTGTTGACATAAGATTCACGGATTCCTTGGCTGCTATCCTGTTGACGAAAGGAAAGAATTGGTTAAAAAAGAAGGATGTCAGAGGAGTCACTGTTGATGTTGAAGTACATAGAGGCACTTTTTAACTGATTCTCCTAACAGGGATGTTTGTTTGATTAACTTATCAAACAGAAAGAAAACAGGGAGGCAAGAGAAAGTTCTGCCAATGTGGCAAACAAGGAAAGGAAAGTTTTTGTGGTGCCAGGGAGAAGATTCCCTGCTTCCCTTAACATGGTCTCCAGCACTGAAAGAGTTGTGGAAACCAAAAGAAAGCCCCTTAATATAGAGCTCATATGAAACACATTCCTTCCACTAATTTAAATCCAATAAAGTGAGTATGGTCTGAAATGGATTGTGAAATTTATGTAACTAAAGACTTTTGCATGCCTTATCGTGACACAAAGTTTCTTGGAAGACACAGAGACCACATACCTTAATGAGATGGCTTAGAAAATAATGGTAAGGATTATAACCTTTGATATCTTTATTACCCACAAAATTACAAGAGAAGGACTATTATTATTAAAAGTTGATCTCGTGTCTGTATTAAGACTTAATATTCCTGTGGAAATGGCATTAAGGATGGAGAAGTCTGGTCTAAGAACAGTATGGGTTTAATGGATGGAGTTTAGATAGGCAGTTTCGCATAAATCCCTGCAGTGGTGAGTACAAACTAAGTAGAAATCCATTTCCCTCAACCCTCCAGAATATATAATGTATCCTAGGTTGGAAAGACTGGTAAATGAAGACACATATTTTATAAATAAATTACATGGCTCTACCAAGGAATGAGAATGAAGTGTAACTTTAATATGTAAATATTTGAATTTATCGGTGCTTCCTTAACCTGCTAGTTTCAACTTAAATATTCCAAGTGGATTGTTGAAGCCAAGTGCTGCCTTTCCCCCACTCCTCTCCTGTTGTCACTCATTCACCTTTCTAAATTCCAGACAGCAATTTAAAAACCATCACAGCCTGTCTCTGTTTTCCCATACCTGTTGCTGATTTTACAGCAAGCTATGCTATAAGGGAAAGAAACTTCATGACACATAATGGCTTCAGGCACTGAAAAAAGGGTTACTTTCATGTTAGTGGGCGGGTCACACAGCAAAAAGCATCGTCTTATGGATTTGTGCCAATCTTGTCGTTCACCACATTCCTTGAGCATCAACACTCGTGTTTTTTTTCCTGTATATAAATAGGAAGAATTACTTAGTTCTGCCTCATGCTAGTAACCGTGGTGTCCATTGCACAAAACACTCTCCATATGGCACTAATCAGATTGGCTTAACTATTAGTTTCTTAAAATATAGCGTCTTCATTAAATTTTTAAAAAATTAATTATCTCTCCTCTGTGGTAATATTAATATATCATCTCTTCTCTTAGGAGTTCAAAAAGCCTAAAAAGTTAGTAGTTTTGTTGCCAAATGACTGTGTGGGCTTCTGATGAATGTCACACATCTTTATCACAATTAAAAATGTTGCAGAGGTGACGAGGTTGTTTTGCTTGATGCCGCTTATGCAGCAGCACGTACGTCAAGCTTGGGACCTCTCCGTGACAAAGACTTGATTTCTGTTGAGTTTGTTACATGGTAAAAGTTGGAAACCTCATAAAGTAGTTGGTGATGACATCAGGATGCAGAGACGAGTGTTCACCAGGGGAAAATAATTCAGCAGTTGTATCTTGTGTAACTCTGGAGATCATCAATTTGGGGTCATTGCAGTGAGGGGATGTTGATAACGGGCAGCACTGATGGAGCTGGAGGAGAAGCAGGCAGTGGACCAGAGATTCCATCTCTTGCATCAAATCCCAGTAAAGTCCAGGCATTGCCAACTTTTCTCAGCAACCAGGAGGTGAGGGCATGGCGTGAGGTAATGGGGGATGTGCATGGTGTGTGTTAGTGATGGAGAGGAACTGGTTATCTGTTGTGGTTCATCAGTATGTAACGTGGCACTAAGAATATTTGCATAGATTTGGGGTGTCTCTAGCTTAACACCAGAATAAGAATTATTTTATTGAGAAAATTTCTTGAAAAATCTTGATGTATTCATGCAGTTTTACTCATTTTGATGGCCATAGTAATGAAAAAACCCCATAAATCAAGCAAACTTAGAAACAAATAGTTAAATAATTTGTGGTAAAATACAGCTACTGGAGGGAAAGAAGGAAGAAATTCAATCCAGCCTGAACAAAATAATTATAAGTTTGGGACCTTATGTCTTTTTGAGTTACAAATATTTACCAGTGAAATTCTATAACTAATATTTTTTTCATCTGTTCACAAAAGAAGAAGTCAAAGCAAATCAGTATCAAATATGCACACTTAAAGCTATTACTATAGCTGCTAAGTGAAATTGAGTTGTTAAAAGAGAAAATCCTGAAAAAATGGGCAAGAATTCCTTTTTTGGCAAGAGAAAGAGCAGAAAGAGTGATACACCATTTTCAACATAAAAAGTGAAAGGAAATGCCAGAGGTACTTTTTGTCAAGCCCAAATGAAAGGAGCAATGATCCATCAATTTAAGATTATTTTAGAAACAATCCATAATCCAGTGCCACAGATGTTGGAACCATATCAAGAAATTGTTGGGCGTTATGCTGAACAAGATTATTTTTTTCCGCAAAATAACTGAGCTTCAAGAATGGCTTCAGTCCTTAAAGATCACAAGTCAGCAGATATACAGAAAATACAGTTCTCGTTATTAATAGTAATGAAATTAATGATGTATTAAAACAGCAGAAGTGTCTGATAGGAGGGCTCTAGTGTCAGTGGCAGATATATAAGGAAAAATACTTGAAATTTATGCTTTGGCTGTTGCCAAGGCAACTGCAAGCTGGAAAGCGTGTGATGGAGAACAGGGCAACTCTACAGCTAAGAGGGTCATTGTATGGTGAGTTGGCTCTCTAGTCCCATTAAACTGACACTTTTCAAACTCTCTAAATAAAATCATTATTAATTTTGACATTTGGAAGGCACACTGGATTATTACTTCAAACACACTGGGTGTTAGGAAATGTTCTTCATCCATTTTTACTCCACAGTAACTGCTACATAACTACTGAACATAAAAAAAAGGAGAAGTCAGTGTACTTAGGGAGGAAATCCCCATTGGAAAGGGCACTGTTTTTTTTTAGGCTGGAGAGTGTTGGAAAGTGAAGCTGTCCTCTGCCAGATGCATTGAGAACTACTCAATTTTGTTTTCTTATCCTTTTCCAGCCTGTGAGGATTTCATTTTACTCCATGTCAGGGGCATTTCTACGCTCAGGAGAAGTGGTTTCATCCATGGCTAATACTCTCCCACTGTTTTAAATTATATTTAAGGGTAACTTTTCAACAAGACAACCCTACTGCTCTTCCATGAACTGGTAATATAGATTATGACTGAAGAACAACACATTACAAAATGAGGCATCAGAAGAGTAAAAGGGGTCTCCTGGTATAACATTATGGCCCAGACTGGCAGGTGTAGGAAATACCATCTTCATGAATTCAGTGGAGGACAGAAGGATAAAAGTAGGTTTTGATCTTGTCAGAATCCTGTCTGCCAGCATTATGCACAATATTTGAGTTCATTAAGGAAGTCTCTGCCATTAGGGACAGAAACCAAGACTTAAACAGAGTTCTAGAGAGATTAAAGATAAATGGGAATAAGGAAAACTCTCTAGAAAGGAGAAAAAAAGATGTGTTTGTGGCATATGCCCTCTTGGTGTAGCAACTAACCTTAAAGAATTAGGAACCAGCTCCTCTGTGAGTGGGTTATTCCAGGACAGCCCTTTTGGGAGTGTTTTGTGCCTCTGCTGAACTGTGTTAGTGACTGCCATGGTCAGAGCTGCTCATCCTGATGGATGACAGGAATGATTTGATATGTGAGTTCCTATGAGCTGCCTTAATAGGTCAAAGTCTGCGCATCCCATTGATTCACTTTGCCAATAATTATCCTCAAATTAGGCAATATCTGTTTCCTATCTATACTCAGGCATATGCAAATGTGATGTGCTAGCTTAAGGACTTGGCCCTGGGAAGGGCTCAGCTGCCTTCAGCTCTTCCCAACAATAATTCTGCTAACAGGCCTTTTCATACACTGTTACAGGCCAGTTTTTATGCAGTAGTTTTCTGACTTTTGCTATTGCAGAGCTCCCAGTCAATTTGAACGTGTTAAAATTTGTCTCGTACGATGAACAGTTTCCAGCTCAACATTTTACCCTCCTCTCCCTCCCAAATGCTGTTCACAGGAGTTAAAAAATAACAGGTATTACATACTTTGCTTTAGTGACAAGACATTTGGGAAGGAATCATCCAACCTTGAAATAAAATCTTTATTGAAAGCAATTCTACATCCATGCCCGTCAGATACATTGTATGATCAGAGGAGGTGTCCCAGGGGAAAGCTCAGCGCGGTAGACAGGGTTGATTACTTGGACCTCCTGTCAGTTCTTAACTCATTGACAATGGCTGAGACACTCAGCACAACTTTGTTTCCTTTATTTGGAAGTAAAGTTAATATACTTACCTTAACTGTGCCAAATGTAGTGGAAAATAACCTGATAATAAAACGTACCGTCCTAGCAAGTGATAATGCCTGTGTGTGTATAAGCACATTTTGGCAGGGCTTTTGCAGATGGGTTTTTCAGTGTTAGGAAAGAAGCATGAGTACAACATGATGCACAGATAATCTATCAGGTTTTTTCCTCAGTGTATTTCCTTTCCATTTAAGGCCTGTTACATACTTTCCTGAGATACAACATATTACCGCAATGTCATTTTCCTCTGGGAATTTCTTTCAATTCAGCTACAGTAGTTGTTTCTCGGGAAGAACTTGAGTGGATTTTGGTGCTGAAAAGTGAACTACAGCTTTGAGAGTCCTCTTAAAGCACAAACAACAACAGAGGTCTTGTAACAGGTCAAAACCTTGAAGAGATATCCATATCCAGCTCGATACACCAGCTTAGGAGAGAAACACACCCATTGTGAAGGCAGAGTTCCTGTGCACTACTTAACTCCACCTTGGGAAACTTATGGAAGTAATTGGTAGTAAGTCAGCCCCTGATAACACAAACTCTATTTGTGTCAACTGTTCAATTCCTTGCATCGCTACGCAGACAAATTTAAAATTTAGTATTAAATTCAGATTCTTGATATTTTATGAATGCAAGCTAAACCTCATTACTATTTATGTCCTGGCTTTATAGGTGATTTGTTCAGTTGCATTACAGTGGTATTCACCAGCTGATGAAGCTCAGCAAATGCAAACATCATCAGTTGAATCCTCAGCTTGTTGTTTGTGAGATCCCTGCTCCGTCTTAGGAGGGGGGAGCTTGCACACAAACCTGTGACCTGAGGTTTGTGCTTATAAAGGAGCTCCAAAACACTGCAATGTCTGTCCTTTTCAAAATGTGCCATGTGGTTTCCTCTGCAACAAATAAACACAATCCAGGGATCACAGTGGACTAATGCAGTTTTAAGCTACTTGTATTTGCCTGTGTAAAACATGAAGGTATTTTAAATCCCTGTTTGTTCCATAGGTTGAATTCGAAACAATAGCTAGGCTGGTAATAGAGAAACCAGGTCATGGTGTATGATATGTTACAAGAGGGGTCAGAAATAGTTCAGACATACTTAAGAGCTTGCTTTTGCTGAAAATAGCCTCGATGGCTCCTGGCCTACAGAAACTCCATAGGCTTCCTGTGCTCTGCAGCTGTGGGCTCGTATTACAGCTCTTTGGGAAAAATCCCTTCTCTTCAGTTGCTCTGGGATACTTGATGCTGTCTTCTGCTGCAGACTAGCCTTTAAATCTGACCATTGGATGGCTATATATAGTACCTGGACAGCTGACAGGGCCCCGGTGGAGAATGGGCTTCCTCAGGGAATCCCCCGCATATCTCACAGCACGAGCCCTTCCCTGGATGAACTGCCTTGGAGTGCAGCCCTAAATGAAAATAATAACTAAACTAGCTCCGAACATTGCTTCACAGTTGGCTGAATAGACTCTGAGAAGCTGAAGAAAGGCATTTATTCTGGCTTAACCCGGTTTAATAAGAGAACAGTTAAAAATAAAGTGTTCTCAGCTTTGGGTGAACTTTGCTACCCGTATGACGTCCCCGCAGAAGAGCACATGCGCTCTTGCCTTTGCGCACACCTCACACAGTGTCTGTCTTGTAAAGAATGTCTTTATCTTCTGGGTGGCTGAGGCCAGGAGGTAAAAACACATTTAGATATCTAAAGATACTCCAGCCTCTACCAGGGCTCTATTCAGGAATTTGCTTTGGAGAAGTCCCGCTTGTTCTTCTGCACAAGGGGAGGAGCACTGAGGAGCTGTGAGCAGGGTAACAGTATATCTGCACCTCAGCCTTGGGATTGTTTGTTTTTCTGAACCTCTCCTGAGTCAGAGAAGGTCCAAAGGCAGAGGATGCACACTGGTGCATGGACAGCAAGGGCAGGAGTTCATCTCCATGTCCTGGTGGCTCAGCTGAAGACCCTTTTGTGGGCAAAAACTCCCCCAAACCATATTGTGTCAAAGAGATGGATTCATAATCTTTCCAAAAAATCTTCCCTATGACAAAAAGTCCAGGTCTTTCTTTTTGGAAAACTGACCCAAATGGGTGACCCACTAAATGCCTCTGTTTACTGACAGCCAGGGCTCTGCCCTCGCAGTTTGGCTTGAGTTGTAATTTTTTGTGAGTGAATGCAAACTGGTTCTGACTAGCACTCTTAGGAGGACAGATCTGGCTAGTCCGTGCTGCTATTGTGCCTGGAGTTTGCCTGTTCGGGGACAGCCTTTTGGTAGGAGTCAGCTGAAGGCCATGAACTTCCTGAAGGAGCACCCTGGACTCCTCTGGCTGCAGTTCCGTGCACTAGGCATTCATTTCTGCCCGTAGCAGCAAATCTATCTCAAACAACAGTGAACCCCTCTTCAAAAGCCACACGAGCACTGTGAGCATGAGCCTCTCCTTGGGGAGAGGATGGGAGAGAACAAACCCCCCCCCCATCCCCGTGACAGATGTTGGGCAGATGCTAATGCACTTCTTAGAGGTGTTTGGATAGTGGAGTGATAAAGGCAGCGTGAGACTACATAGAATAATATATGTTCAGACAGAGATACACCACGCAGAGGTCTTAAATGTATTTTTGGCTGGTGGTGTAACTTTTGCCATGCTTGATTTTTTTTTTAATTTGTTTTTTATTTCTATTTCTGTTTTTTTTTTCCCTCTCCAGAACAACTAGCTTATTGTAAAGACCAACCTGTCAGAGGTCCTGAATCTGTATGCTTTTGTGCCCTCTGTGGTTCAGAAGGCAACAGATAATTTTTAAATAAATAGAGCTTTAACTTTTTAAATTGCTTAAATATTTTTGTTCAAAAATGCCTGAAGCTACATTTCCTTGTAACATTAAAAATAAAAAGCAGTTAGTAACAATCTCGCTTAAATCACGAATTGTAAATATAGAACCTTTATCATCAGCACAGCACATCCAAAAATGTCTTTGTAAAATAAATCAAATTATATGAGTTAATTGATTCCAGGCAACATCAGCAACTGCAGGTGGAAACTGAATAACAGGATGTTTATTAATGAGGGACTATTAATCAAAATTGACAATATCAATTCCTGTTTCTTTTATTTGAATTCTACCTGCAAAATCCATGGACATACTCGCTGAATTTTAAAATAAAAATTTAAAAGTAAAGAAAACGCTGACACTTGGGATTTTAGCTTTAGTTGTAGGGCTATTTGTTTAAACAGCGAAAGGATATCCTAAATCCAATTTGACAGGCAATGCCAAAGATGCCAGTGGTAATTAATTAGCACTTAATTTAGACCACAGAACAACAGGATATGGAATTGGTGCTCAGTGCCATTTCCCCTTAGGCTTCATCTCATGAGGGTCAGGAGTATGGCTGTTGCATTGAAGGTCAGTAAATAAATTGGGGGAACACATTGACACTGGACTTTTCATGATAGATATCCTTCACCCTTATTACTGCCTCTGGCTATGGCTGATGAGAAAAGGACTGCAATTGTTCTGTGAAGAATGCTGTGGTGCTACACAGGCTCGAGCTGAGCAAGGTAGTGCCCGAGCTCACGCGTCGCACAGTCGCGGTGCTGGCAGAGAGAGCTGCCCCAACTTTGCATCTGGGCTGGAAATAAACTTCTGACTGCAGCACAGAAAGCTTCAGGAACTCTGACAGGCGAGAAAATTCACTTAAAAGCAGTCCGTAAGTTTGCTAGATTTGTGAGCTTAGCTTTAGATTAAGCATAATTAAAATCAAGGGAAGATTTTAAAGTGAGGTTAGAAACTAGGTCAGCAAGGGAAAAAACACATTTCCTTATTATCCCTCTTGTCTTTGTCTTAATAATATCTGGTACTCCTCCATGGAGCTAAAGGCTCTTAATAAAGGTGGATTAATGTTATTAGCAGCATTGTTTTCTTATGGGGACACCGAGGCTTTGATGTGCTTGATGATGGACAAACAGAAAAAAGCAGAGCCACCGGTTCTGCTGGTAACCCAGCGGTTTGTAACTCAGTGAAAGAAGCCACTTTCTGCAGCACACTCAAAGCAGAGGGGACATGGAAAGCACACAGGAGACCCTACAGAGCCTTCTTCCCAGAGGCACATCAATTGCAGTCTTTGATTCAGATTTACTGGTAAGAAAGATAGAAAGATTATGAGACTCGGTATTATAATTTAATCCTTCTGCTCCCAGTAAAATTAGAGCATCTGTCAGCCACTTCTGTGCTCCCTCTTCCAGTAATCTCTACCTGTCTTTCAAAAGAGAGGCTCAGGTGGAAGGTGTCAGCGCTGCCACTGATACCCAGTGATTTTACAGCTTTCTGAAAAAACTTCTTACAAGCTCTACCCTATTAAGTGGTCCAGTTCCCCAGGTCCCACAGGGTGATGAACAATGGGAACTTCAGTATTTACAGCAGGGTGGTTCCTGTTGCACGTCCCAAATGTACTTCACCAGCACAGCTTTATCCCCTTGGTCACCAGAAGGGCTGCCTGCATTGCTGCGTCAGGAAAACACTGAGCTAGACAGCAGTCCCTGCTCAGAAAATTTATTTTGGAAGCCCCAGGTTAGCAGTTATTTTAACTTTCACTTCATCACACCCTTTGCAGCATGTCTCTGGGCAGTGAGTGAAATTTTGATTACTCTGAAAGTCACTGACAGAAATCCCAGAGACTGGGAGCCAGAATGGAGTCAGAATTTCACCTCATATAAGCTTAACTTTTCTCATTTTGGATGATATCTACTTTTACTAAGTGGAATTACTGCTTTTGATTATGTTCCATCTATAACCTCTTGCAGCCTTCAATTATAGCCCTTTTGCACTACCGTAATCCAGCTGACAGCAAATAACTCAGCCCTGGATATGACAGGTTTACTTTCTGACTTAGGGCCCAGAAGGGGCAATTGGCTGGAATTTCAACCTGGGATGTTGAGCTGTAGACAACCTGCTGAGAAATCTTTGCTGGTGAGCCTAGAGCTGGTCTTGAAAAGCTTAGTTTCACTAGCAACATGTTGTTTTCGTGCAGTGTCATGAATTAATTTTTCAGTTCTGCAAGACCACCAGTAATTTTTGGTGTTGAATCAGACAATGTGGCAAAGAGTTCCATGAAAGTCAGAGAACAAACTCTCATCAAAGTTACCAGCCTTTTCTGTGAGCTCCTGTATAATGGATTCGCATAATCATTTAGTTTGGAAAAGATCTTTAGGTTCATCAAGTCTAACCATTGTAATTACTTAAAACTTTTTCCTTTTGTTTTTTAAATAATGAAAAAATATAATATTGGTCAATTAATTGCCTCCAATATAAGACCGACTGGGTTTAACCTGTATTATCACCACCTTGCTGTTTAAAATGAAAGTCTTTTTGCAGTGATCTACCCAAAAGAGATGATTTTGTATGGGATCTGACTTCAGCCAGGATTCCTGTTCTTCCAGGTTCAGTTCTGAACTCTCCACAAGCTACAATTATATACATAGCTATATATACATGCACTGCAATTGTATCAGATTTGAAAGATGCTTTAACATGCCTCCCAGCACCACGATTGCTTCAGCCCTGATACTCAACACGAGTAGGATGAATGTAGCTCTTAAATGCACTAGTGAGTATGTGCCATGAGTCTTTGATTTCTTTAAACTTATTTACATTTTACTCGCCCTTGAGCAACGAATTTACTGTGTCAGCATTGTCTTTTCTACTTACAGTTTGTCTGTCTTGTCCTCTCACCTTAGCTTGATGTTTATTTTTTTGTGCACGTGTATAGTCCATTGCACTAAATGCAGGAACTGCCTGGAGTGGAGGATTTTACATATATTGTGTTTTTCTAAGAAGCACCCTTTGTAGTACTGCAAGTTCTGCAATATTTCCTGGGTTTAAACTAGCTTTGAATTTTCTCTTTAGTTCCTTTAAAGTCAAATACCCATTCACACAGGTACTGGTCTCAGATGACTCGTCTAACTGCCTTAGATACTTTATAAAGTCTTTATTCTCTATAAAGGCAGCCCTACCGCTCTTAGCAGTTGTGTTTCTTTCACCTTTGAAGCTTCAAGTGACCAGGTTTGCCAATATCTGCTTCTGCCTGACCCTGATCAAAACCCACAGTTAGAAAAACTGTTGACAAATCATAGATGAGTCTCTTAGACCTCCAAACCCAAATCATGTCTGACAGAGACTGAAAAATTTAGGAACAACAGGTGAAAGACAGCAATCTTGCTGTTGATATCAAGGCGTAGTCATGAGTCTTGGGACAGCTCCCTCACTGAAAAGTTTCCAGAACACCCTTTTGTAGGTGCTGCATGGATCTTCCCCTACAGTAGAAAATGTCTAACGAAGTGAATGGTCATAGATGGATTTATAAGCTGAGAAAGTGCCTCTTTAGGAATCAAACATTGTAGTTTCAGGATGCAAAGCTCTATAAAAGTAATTTAATGTAAAGAGTAATGGAAACCTGTTAGTGTGTAACCCACAAAGGTTATGAAGTTCCTCACCGTAGTGGTCAGGTGAGATCCAGAATGTATTCACCAAGATTTGAAATTTGCTCTGAGTTGGAAATCTCTGGGTTGACTCTAAGTCCAGAGCAGCTGTAGTGGCTTCCATGGGTAGATGTTCTGAAGGAATGAAAACTCATTCCTCCAATGACACTTTTACGAGACCGTTATCCAGACATGGAAACAATCTGGGCTGTCTGAGGAGGTGGTATTAAAGTTGCCTGCTACTACTGCTGCCACAGCCCTGTGAAAATCCTCTCTGGGCTGAGAGTTTGAACAAGACAAACTGATGTTCCCAGTAAACTTTACTTACTGGAAAGCTTCCATATGCTATAGGTTTGTACCATAGTACCATATGCTGTGTGCTGATAGTGTATGGTGATTGCTGATAGTGTTTGGTGAAGGTCTGGCTTTGGCAATATGGATAGCAATGATCTGGAAAGTGGGAACAGTTTCCAGACAGATGAAATGCTATCCTGAGGTGGTTTGGGGAGGCTGAGTTTAGTGCTGACACACAGAACATGGTGCAGAAAGCTTGAGCTTTCTTCACAAAGGTGCTCAGAGAGCTACAGGAGAGGGGTTGGTGGGATCTGTAAAAAACACAGAATTTTTCTGAATTCCCTTTCCTTGAGTATCTCCATGGCAAGGGGTCTTCATTTGGAAGACCACAGCAAACCTCTGGAGAGGAGGTGGCAGTGCTGTCTAACATCAGGGCTGAGGTGGTGTAGAAACCCTCGGCCTGGAGGAGGTGACTGGTTGCATCTTGTGGTCCAGGGAAGGAGGCAAGTTGGCTGGAGTGAGCTGCTTCACAGATTTATGATTTTACATTGCACCATAATGCGTAATGTATGAAAAGATAAATATTTTCCATTCAGCAACATCTTGCTGTATTTTCGTCTAACTCTATAATTTTAATTATAAAGTGAACATAACCTGTATCAAATTATGATTTTGTTAGCATATTGAATGAGGACAAGAAAAATAAATACCAGATTTTATACTGTACAGGCACATGAAGGTATAGTGAAAAAATCTGGTTTCCTTGACCACATTGTCATAATATGCATATATAACTGCTTATTGAATCCAGGCTGTGTAGACAACAGAAAGAACACTGGCTCCATACCATCACAATGCATGCCCACAACAAAGAGGAGGAAAGAACAGGCTCTTTCATTGTGTGTTTCTAAGTATTACCAACATAAGGGCTGAAAACTACCTCTGTCTGAAGTGTATCTATACAGCCATGCATAAGTTATTAACTGGGCTCCCTCAGCACAGTTGCTGAAAATATTAATATATTCAAATTATATTCTAGCTACTGCAAAAACAGTAGATCAGAAAAATGTATTAAAATCTCTTCAGACAAAAGGAGTCATGTTTTTTATAAAGTTCCTTCCCCCGTCCCCCCCGCCTTACTGGAACACAAACCTTCATTGTATATAGTACATGAGAATGCAAGATGATCCTTAGATGTCAAAATGTGGCTTAGAGTTTGAATGTAATCATAAAACAGTGACTCCAGCGCTTGCCATAAACAAATTGTCACTCGAATTATGTAACTTAGGCTATTCACAAAGTATAAAAGATGGGAAGAATAAAAGGTGGCTGCCAGCCACTACGGGCCAAATCCGAAGGTTGTGCCGAACAGGACCAGTGGGCTGGGAATTGCAAACCCAGCATGGAATTCAGATTTGCACTCCTTGGTGCTTGGGCTGCTTAAATTAGCAGAGATGAAGACTGGGGTTTTTTTACTTAATTTGTCAGTAAGGCAGCGAAGCAGCAACCAGTGTTTTCTGCAGCCTCCCCCAGCTCGCTCTTAGTGCAAGGTGGGAAAGTGGGATAAAAGTTCCCTAATTGCCACAGGATGCAGTGGTTTTCTGGGATGCAAACAAGCATAGTCAGTCATCAGCAATGCAGCCTGAAAAGGGAGTCATCACCCTCAAATCTGGTGGTCTTGAATTTTTCGTGTTATCCAGAGTGTAGGGTTCCGCCTCTTAGGGCTGAGACTCTGCTCTTTGCTTGGACCCCTCTGGAAGGCTGATTAATGATGGAAAACCATACATGAAGGCAGAAGGCCTGGTGTGTGAACAACAACTAATCATTCATGGCCACTTCCCTTTAGTCCAGGCTTTAGGAGTGAAGTATTGATAATACATGCAATTTAAATTGCAGCTAATGTTTGTGTTAATGCCCTTTATCAGGGACAAGAACCAAACTATACGGCTATCCAACCCTCTTTTGCCCCCCCACACCTCCTCCTTTTAAAAGTAAAATGACATTTTTTTCACAGCCTGAAATAATTGCTGAAGCAGAGATACTGGTTTAACTCATTATGAATTATTAGTGGAAAAGTGGGTCTCAGAAGTATGTTACATCTGAAATATTTTTCGTCACTTGAACATGTGCCGTCCAGAACTGGCCCTGTTCTACCAGGCACTGGGAACAAACACTTCGCATTCACAGATGCTCCTAATTTGGTGTGGTTTGGAGTGTAATTTAGATCAAACGTATCCATGTAAATGAGTCAGGGTTTCTTAATTAGGTGCCTCTAAAGAAAAAACTTGGACCACATCAGTAGGTGTGGGTGTGGTGCCCACAGTACTGGAATCTTTTCTATAGATGAAGCTTGAGTTTTGTTCAGGCATACTGTAGGTTTTTCTTTCCCTTTTTTTTTTTCCTTCCCTCTTCTTTTTTTTTTTTTTTTTCTTTTTTTTTCCTACCCGGCTGTTTCATTTCATAAACAGGATTATTTATTTATTTATTTCTCCCCCTCTTCATTCCACTTTTTACTTACATTTTTTATTTATTCAACGCCACCACTTTACCCGTCCTCGAGTGTCCTTTAAAAGCAAGTTAAAAACCAAAGCGAAACACCCGAAACCAAGGGGAAAAAAAAAAAAACAAACCACGACAACCCAAACCAACCGACTCGCTCCCTCCAGCAACGTCTTGTGCTGCCACAGCTCTTTATAGGTAATTGAATATCCCAGAGTGCACCTGCTAATGCAAACTCCCATATCAATAAGCAGCAGCAGCGGTGAGGGCAGAGGCAGCAGCTGAGAAAACAAAGCACCAGCTCCCGGCAAACCCCGGCCAAGCTCCGGGGCTGCCCGAGGCTTTTTATTAGGCAGGATTGGATTGCTGGAGCCAGGCTGAGGTCCCAGTCCAGGGCAGGAGTAGGAGCTGGAAGGCAGCAGGGTTTGCAGGGAGGTGGGTATGGATTTATCCTCACTGCAGTGACCTACCTGGAGCCAAGCTAGGACAGGGCAGGGGGTGCAAAGCCCCCCAAATTCCCAGGGGAGACCCCTGTCCCCTGAGCCCTGGAGCAGCTCCAGCCCTACCAAGGAGCTCCCGGTTTTACTCCATTTGCACCTCCAGCAGTGCCCGTACCTCCTCGATCCAGCATCCTCCAGCAGCAGCCAGGGAAATCAGGGATGACAGGAGCAGTTAATTCGAGCCTGCAGAGGCCATCTTTCCGTGCGAGCGTTGTTTTGTTTCCAAATAGACTTTTAATAACTAATTTCAGATGGTAAAGAGAAAAAGCTTCGTCCTGACCTCTTGAAATGCAAATTGCCTTTCGCCCTGGGAGAGATGAAAGGCTGTTTCCTATCTGAGCTGTTAACAAGGGGTGAGATAACGTCGCCTGGCTCCCTCTCCCTGCTTTCATTTTGAAAATTGTTTTCGGGTGAGAAGATGCTCGGTGTGATTTTGCCGTGCTTGGTGCCCATACAGAGCAGGGGGATGCCAGGAGGCATCCTGGACCCTGGAGCAGAGTCCCCCCATACCCTGATGGTGCACAGGGACACAGCCCAGGGTCTGTATTTCCCTACACACCAGCTCTGCTCCAGACTCAGCCAACAACAGAGGTTGTGGGGCCAGGTAAAGCCTAGACTTTTGCCTTCCTGCCTCCTGCCAGGACTCGATTTTTGGGCCCAACTCCAAAAGCTGCAGTACTGTTTGTTCAGGAAAATGCAGCAGAGCAGCAGCACATCCACACAGCTAAAGCCAGACCCACTCTGCTCCGGCCCCACCACCGTCCGCTCAGCCAAACACAGTTGGATTACACTCCTTCTCCAGCCTCCCAGCAGCTTTCCCAGGCACACACAGCAACCAAGAGCCCTCTACCTGTTTGAGCAGCTTTGGCTCAGGATCTGGGTGAGGGCACACACAGACCAGGGGTTTTTTTCCCCCCCATCTTATGTTCTGCTCCGAGTCCTGGAGCACCAGTGCAGAGCAGGTGCCCTCAGCCCACATGGAAGGTGCTGCAGAAGTGGGTAGAGGGATGTTAAGGGAGTAAACAAGGGAAGGAGCAGGGAAGCACCAAGGAGAAAAGGGTGGGATGGCTTTGAGGGATGTTTTAGCAGGGAGAAGGGTGAGATGGTGCCAGAAAACGAGTAGGGAGGTTGTGGGAGGAAAAAGACTGGGACGCTCCTAGGGAAGATGCAGGGATGTTCTGGAGAGGAAAAGGCTAGGATCCTCCCAGAAAAGGAAGGAAAGAACATGGGTTTTCCAGGAAAATGTTGGGATGGTCCCAGGGAAGGGAAGATAGAACATGGATGTTCTAGAGACAGAAGGCTGGGATGCTTCCAGGGAAGGCACAGGGACACTGTGGCCCTGCACATGCATCCAGCAGCTGCACAACTGCACAGCACACTCCCCTTGGCCCACAGCAGCCCCCTCCCCTTCATCAGCCAAAGGCCCAGGCTTCCTCTGGGCTGTTGCTCTGCCTGCCCTCCACAGATAAAATGAGTTATCAGCCCTGATCTGGAGCTGCTGAGGAGCAGCGGGTGACGTGCCCAGACGGACTTTGCCAGTGTCACCAGCCTGCCCCGAGCAGGGAGGAGGGGACAGCAGTGACAAGAGAGATGCTGAGCAGGAACCTGCCAGGCTGGCACCCGAAGGTGACTCTGTACCCGCCGTGTGGACAAGGTGGATCCGATCACATGGATGAAGTGGATCTGTGCCGCTGCGGTCACTCGGTGCTCCCCAACTCCCGACCAGACCTGTGCGGAAACAACACACTCTCTCTCTCTCTCTCTCCCTAAGGCCTTCCTTGCCCCTGCAAAAGAGAATCATAATATCAAAATACTGCCAAAATCCTCTAGCTTTACTCTATGGGCTTACCTGGACATAGTGATCTCCGAATCCTTTATTATAACCTATAACTCAGGAAAACTCACTGCTAAAAATCCCAACCCGAGACATAACACGGAGCTGGAAGAGCCGGCATCGCAATTCCTCAACTCCAGTAGGATGGGCACAGTGCCCTCATCAGCCCTCAACTCCAGTAGGATGGGCACAGTGCCCTCATCAGCTCACAGGGCATCACTAATGAGCCAAAAAAGCCCCTGCCAAGGGCCCAGCTGAGACTTGTCCAGGTCAGATGTGGCACAGGAGAGGCGTGTGCTGGGCACTGGGGAGCGTCCAGCTGGGAGCGGGTGCTGCAGAGGGACAAGGTGCTCCCAAGCACAGGCAGGATCAGAGCGGTGCTGGTGCTCACCTCTGTCTGCTGCTCCTCCCAGCATCTCTCTGGCTCTTAAATCTGGTGGTGCTGCATCAGCCTTGCAAATTGGCCAGGCCAGGGTCAGTGAGACCTCGGCCAGAGCCGTCCTGTCTGGTACCCCACTCCTTCCTCTGCTCCCAGCAGGGTGTTCAGCTCAGCTACAGCCCGTGAAGCAGGGCTGTTCGCACCAGGATTGTGCGTCTGCTCACAGTTGTTTCATCTTGGACTCGAGTCCTGCATAGCAAAGGATCTCTCTCAGTGCCTGAGCACTTGGTAGATCATCACAGCACAGCTAAATTCAAAAGCCTAGTCAGCACCAAAACAAAACATGCCAGGAAGGACATAGGGACAAGCCCACGTTTACCCTTGTAATAAGATAAATAACTGGAGAAGAGATTGCCCAGCCCCTTTCCTGGGAGTTCATGCTCAGTGGGCCAGACTCAGTACCAGCAGACACGAGACTGCCAGTCTGAATCCATGGCTGCCTACTTCAGAGCTGGGTTTGAGCCATTATTAACAGTTTTTCCCGGGCTTACTGGAGAATATTCTGCTTTGCTCCCCTAGGGCAGGAGCAGAGGGGCTGTTGGACCTCCCAAAACATCAGTGGGTCTGGATGACCCCATCCATTTTGGGGTGTGGGGGACAGAGGGGTTGTTGGCACCTCTGCTGCAGCTGGAACTCGCTGCCGCTTCCTGAATCCACTAGCAGCTTCTCAGATCTTCAGTTTGCTCCAGGCAGGAGATGGAAACGTCACCAGCAGCTGAATGAACAGTTTAGAGACTCTCATCTGAGCTAACACAGCCTATTTTGCCTGGAGCAAAGGGAGGCACAAAGCAGCAGTGATGGGGCAGCATTGCCCTCCAGAGCTGGATCAGGAGAGGAGGCGCCTGCAGCTCCACAGCCGAGGCCTCGCCATGAAACAGTCACACAGGAGAACAGGGAGAGTCTCATCTCGTCTCATCCTCGTGCGCTCCACCGGTGCCAGCAAGAGCAGAAAGGCTTTTCCTCCTCTCGTCCCTCCTGATCAAAGCACTTGTCGCTGCTCTGCAGAAGGAAGGACAAGCAGAGAAGCAGGAGATGGCTCCTCTCCCATCTGCACGGGCTCACTGCAGATCGTCCTCCAGGGCTTGAAGGTGCGAAGAAACAAGCTTGGAGCGACAGCACAGGGTGGGCATGAAAGCACTGCTTCAGATGCATCCCACGAAAAAAAAGGAATAAAGGCAGTTATCAAACTTACCTGAGCAGTAGGAGAAAAATGCATGAATGCAAGTCCTGGGAAGAGCAGCTTTAAGGAGGAACAAGAAGGAAAATTACATTTGCAAGCAAAATGTGCCAGGAAAAACTCAGCTAGTCCTTTCCCAGTCCCTGCAAAGGCCAAGCTGACAGTGCCTGTGGAGAGCAGCTACAAAGCACAGCTGGGACTGAGGGCTTATTACTGCTGGTATTTTCGTTTGGGCCACACAGCCTCACCCTGATCTTATCCGGCCCCATCTCCAAGCAGCAAACAAAAGGAAGAAGACACAGAATACTTATCACAACACAGATTTAATTTCTTAGGCAGTTATAAAATTACAAAGAGCGACGGGCTAGCAGTGAGAGCCAGACACTTGGTGAGGTGGAATGTTAGACAGATTTTTCCACTTATCGACACAGATACTGAACAGTCAGTGAGCACTGCAGGATGCAGGGTTTTTCTCCAGGTAAGGAAGCAAATGCAAGAGCAAATAGATCCAGGTAGACACAGGGCCGAGTCAACACCCCACAGAGACCCAGAGCTACAGGTTCAGGAAGAACTCCCCGCTCCCGAGTCGGACACATGCAGGGGAGCCAGCGCAGGCCCCTGTGGCCGCATGGCCAAAGCCACAGCACTGACACCTGTAACGAGCACAACGGCAGCTGTTTGCAAGCCAGAGATAGAACTTCTTGCCCGTTATTTTCAAAGCGGTGTGAGATGAGATTTGCCAGCCGGAAGAGCATTTAAAATGAAGGCATGTCATGATTAGAAAAATAGGAATTTGCTGAATTCCTTTGGTTGTACAACTGGAATCTGAAAGGGTTTATTTACAGTCAGAGCCATGCTTTCTTCATTGCAAGCCTTTCACGGGGCAGCAGATTCCAGAAAAAGAAAGGCCTGCTCTGCACGTGTGGAGAAGACACTCGGCCTTGCTCTCAGATGTTAACAGGTTAACTAAAGTTGACCGTTGGCCAGGACAGCTGGAGCACAGAATAAAAACTTCCCAAACCTCTGCAGTGATTAATCCCCACCAACGCTTTGGACAAAGACTCCTGTCGCTCTGCAAACGGCAGCGGAGCATCTGCACACACCAGTGGGGTACTGAACAGCTCAGCAACCCACAGGGAAATAAATTCTACTGTGCTGCTGCATGTTGCTTTGGTGCTAATGCCATTATTGGAGCCAAGAAAGCACAGCACGGGACGTAAGAACAAGCCCTCTGCTCGGGGCTCTGCACTAACCCGCTCACCCAGCCTGTGGCTCCTCAGCTCGCTTCTCCCTTCCTACTGCTGCACACAGGTCAGATGGAGCTTCCCCTGTGCAGACACCTGTCACTGCATTAAAAGTCTTCTCAGGTGTTTATTTGCATTCAGGCAGACTTGCAAAGCCACCACCTTTACCCCCACCCTCAGCAAAACACAGAGCCAAGAAACTCGCTCCCGAAGCAGCAAGGTACAAGCACACACCTGATCCCAGAGGGAGCTCTGGTGCCAATGCCTTGCTGAACAGGGCATCAGAACAAACAGCTTTTATTAACCTCTTGATGCTTTCTACTTCCTCCTCCTCCTCCGCCAGGCCCTGCCTTTTAACTGCTAGATTTGTATCTATCACTTGTATTTTGGAAACAGCGACATAAGAAGAGACCGGAGCAGATAAAAGCTTTCTGCCTCAGAACTTGAAATAGAGAGTAAACAGACAGATGGCGAGACAGCAGCTGAGTACCTGCACTCGCTGCCTATTTGCACATCAAGAGAAACAGCTCCTTCCCTAATTCACTGGGAACTGATCCCACTGCAAGCTAAGACCTGAGTTTAGGATTCCAAGTTTTTCAGTGTTCCCCCCTCCCCAGCTTTGGTTGTTTCAGTTCTCTCTGCCCCAACTCTCCACCGAGTTAAAAGCTATCAAGAAGTGCAGCCTGAATCAAGAGATTCAAGACAGGCTATACAGATCAAACACTGTCCTTCCAAGGAAGGTCAGTAACTCGAGAGGGGCCATAGTTCCCATATCCTAAACTAGAAGCCCATGGTCACAGCACAGGGCTAGAGCCTCCTTGGCTTACCCTGGGCTGTCAGACCACCAGAACAGAAATGTTTAGACAGCTCCTGCTCCACAGAGAACAACAGTGCAGTCACATGCTCCATACTCAGGAGAGGATGCAGCTGCAAACAGCATTTCTGGTATGCTTAAAGAAAATAAAAATAAAAATACACCTTGGTGTCACTGGGATGAACCCCCAACCTGAAAGGCTTTTAACTTTGGTAGCACACCACAACAGAGTGGTTTCTGAGGGCCTAAGGCCATCACAGAGAAGTTATATTAGTCATATTTTATCTGAGAAAAAGTTTATATGCTCATGCAATGAACTCAAGACAAACTACTGCCACCACTCTTAAAAACACAGCCAGTGTGGACCAGAAACCACCTGCTCCACCCTACTGCGGGTCACTAACCCCAGAACACTAATGACTCTGCTCTCTAAAGATTTCCCCAGTTACAACAACAAAAAGACACTTTAACTGGCTTCCAGCTTCTACTCAGGAGTGAACAGAGTAGGGCACAGCAATTCCACAGTGTGTGGCTCAGGAGCAGGAACATATGGAAGACACAAATACAGTGAACATGGGATCTCAAACTCACCTGTGGAAAATAAGGTGTGAAAGGTAAGGAGGGGGTAAAATTCATACAATAAATTTTACCCATTTTTAGCATTAAGGTTAGTAATTACACTTAGGGGTGTGTCTGACTATGTAACATGCCCTTTGTTACACTCCAGAGTTGTAAAGCTTGTGTGCTTAGCAGACTTGTGTTGCTGGTGCATGTTTACTGCTAACTGTGCTTGTGGAGTCTAGGCCAAGCCTCCAAGGATGTTATCAGGAATGTTACCAGCTTTAGTCTGGAATGAGCAGACATCTGACAAGCTCCTGGGTGGTTCAGTTTGCCAAAGCTCACTGAGCTTGCACTCGAGATTTGTATTTTACTCTGCAGCTCAGAGCTCCCCAGCAAAGCTGAGAGAGCACTTGCAGTAAAAAAAACAGAAGAAAATAAATAACTCCAGACCGTGGAATTGAATTATCAGCCAGATCCTAAAGTCAAGAGACTAAGCAAGATTTCAGCATGACTCAGGGGTTTGCTGTGAATGTGCTGGGTTCTGGAGGGGACACCACAAGCCACTCCAACCAACTGCTTAGGACAGTCCAAGGTTTCAGTGAGTAAACAAGCCTGATCCCTTCTCTCCCACACGGTCATGTACAAACCCCTTCCACTTACAGCGACTGACAGCAGCCTCACTGACAGAGAGGTCTCCTGGCAGGGGCTACAACCTTCTTCTGTACTTTAGAGGCAGGGGAAGCCCACCTGCCCACACAGGCTTTGGGGACAAACCCACCTGCTACTGCTCAAGAGAAGAATTAATAGTACCAAGTCCTAAAAGCACATCACTGCCTGCTGGTGGCAGGGAGCTCACGTGTAGCTGGAGCACTCAGCCTCTGTCCTCCTTTCAAGATCTGCAATTTCCTTGTCAGTTTTTATTTTTACTTCTTTGCAAGCAGTCAGTAAAAAGAAAGGAAGCAACCTACATTGCTACACAAAAGGCAAAGGAAGGTAACACTCACCAAGTACTTCGCTAATCACTTGCTCACTAACTGTTATCCAAGACTTAAGAGAAGGCACATTTACAACCCTAAAAATAGTCTGCAGCACTGCTCAGCCTTGGAGAGCTCTAGCCAGGGTCAGGGCAGTTATGGATTTATTCCCAAATCGCCAAAGAGACAACCAGTCCTTGAGTGTATCACAACAGGTACTCCGATGAGAGGGGAAAATAGGGAAAAAAAACCCAAAACACCAACAAAAAGAAAAGTATTGTTATCCAGCAGAAGAGAACCCAGAAGAAAATTAATGTTTCAAAATCATTTATATTTACATCAGTATCCTGAAAAAAATCACGAACCTTCACTGTTAGAGCAGTGCACTCAGCCCCAGACTGAGCAGAAGCAGGAACTGAGAGCTATGCCTTTCCAGCAGAAAACCTTAAGGCTGTTTTATAGAGTGGGGCTGCCAAACTCTACAGGGACTTCCCTCCGGCCTGACAGAATCCTTGCTTTGGATAATTTAAAAAAAGTATAAAAAAAGGTTATTGCTACTCTGCCAAGAAAATAGGACAATCTACAGGAGAGAAAGAAAGTGCATTCCAATTCTTCTCTAAAAAACCCACAAGCTTATCAGTCACTACTACAGACACCTGAGTACTAAAGGTGCACAAACAAGACTCTCTAACAATTCTTCCCTCGTTCTAGCTTTCTTCCTGCAGCAATTCCTTCCCTGTAAAGGCACTTTCCATATTCTATATCCTTACGCAGGGCAACACTTCCAGTTTTTCATCCCAACAAACAGAACAGTCCCACAAATACACAACATTCAGAAGGAATTTTAATTAACAAAATGGTCCAGGAAAGGGAAGGGAGAACCCAAAAAAACAGGCCATTGCATTTGAGAGGTTGCATGTCAGTCACTAGGTATGCCTGCAAGCCCATGCACAGGAACCATTTGGACCTTTGTCAGTGCAGAACTAGTCTCAGCTTCCAGAACCACTTCTCTACTCCTTCTTTATATAGGCTAAATATTATGTACATATATAAAAAAAATACAAACTTGAGTTTGTTATAAAGTGGCTTCTCTCTCTCTCTCCCCCTCCTATGCTTGCTTGGCACATGAAGGCATGCAAAGCTAGTAGGCTCTGAGGGCTGCACAAACAGCAGGTTTTGGCAACAAAAAAAAAAAAAATAGACACAGCTAAAATAGATAAGCAAGATTAAAAGCCACTGAATTGAAAACCATATATTTTTCCAATTGTATAGAATTAGAACTACAGCTACGACTTAAAACTGTAAGAGTCTGTCATCCTCTCTCCCAACTCATGTCAAAGTTCATAGCAGCATAACACGAGGTTCCTCAAGAAACATCAAGCCAGTGTTCTCTGCTTCAGGAGTGAGTTCACAGGTCCAAGTTTAGTCTGTCCGAAGGATCATGGGGGGATGCTCACTGTCTTCATCCAATCTAAGTGAGTTGGTTTCATCTTCCAGGCAAGCTCCACCCACAGCACCCAGGTCATCCGTATAGGCTGGAGAGAAAGGAACAAGGAGTTGGGGAATCAGCAGCAACAAACTAAGGCTTGGATCCAGAGTGAATGAGTAGAGCTGAAGTACCAGGCACTACTTGAAATAGTTTCACTGCCACCCTATGTTTGCTTTTATCATGACTCTGTTTCATGATTGTGTTTCTCCAAGCCAAGAGCAATTCATGATCAAAATTAAGCTCCTCTGTGCATGTGCAATAGTGGTGTTTTGGGCAGGCTGATGTTTTTTAGTCTCCACAGACGCATTACAGCTGCAGGTGCAGTACAGATGCAATTGTTGTTCCTCTGCAGCGAGGCTCTAACCTGAGTGCCAGAGCTGGCAAAAGCTCCACTGACTCGGGAGAGCTGCAGCATTAAACAAGTTCTCATCCTCTCGATTTAATAAAGCAGCAAATCAGACTAAAAGGTCACCGTTCCCATAAAGGAACAACTGCAGCATTTATCAACCTTGCTAAAAAAAAAAAAAAAAAAAAAAAAAAAAAAAAAGGGAAAAAAAGAGAGGGGGGCTATAATTCACATGCTTTGCACAAGGTCTGGGTGCAGAACTGTATGGAATAATTGGTTAGGGCGTCTCAAGAACCATCTGGCAAGTACTAAAACTATCACTACGGTCATCAACCACAACTCAAGACGAAATTCTACCCAGAAAGTAGCAGAGACAAGCGATCCATCTACAGAGGGCTACTGCACACCACGAGGGCTCTTCTCCTACTGCTCACCAATGCTCCACAGCGCACACGCAGTCACGCAAAGCTCCGTGCTGCCGTGGACCAGCTCACGCAGCCATCTAGAACGAAGCGACACGCAGAGGTGCTCTCTGCCCCATTCCCAGCCTTCTCCTTACCATGCCTTGTGGGTGAGGAAGGCACATATGTACCTTTAGTCACAGCGGCACTGTACGTCTGCGCTACCAACGGCCGGTCGTGGGATGCAGACTCGAGGATTTCGTTGGCTGGCTCCATGCTGCCATCGAGCCTGCCGAGAACAGAGAGGTTACCTGGAGAGCTGACCCCACCTGGGCACCTGGCAGCGCTTCGTATTCAACTCTAAAGGCTCATCAGCATCCCGTTTGCCTCTGACACGGCATCAGGATTTAAACAAGAGTGTGTGATCAAAAAAAAAATCCATTCCAATCAGCAATAGTATAGATTGTCTTGAGCTCTGTCCACCACAGAAGCAGTTGCTTCATACACAGATATTACAAAACCCTCTAGAAAAAGTATTAATACATTTCAGAGATTAAGAACTTGATAAAGGCTTCCCTCTACGAGGCTTCACTTATTCTGTAAGTGAAACCAGAGGTCATGCCTTAAAGTGTTCAGATAAATGTATGATTTTTGACCATTATTACAGCCTGATCGAATCTGCAAACCTCAATTATCATCATGAGTTACTGTCTTTAACTCGATGATTGATCAAGTAATTTGACTATGTTACCCTGGCTTTTCCTTATTGAGAAACACAGTGCATTGTCACAGTGTCCTACAGTACTGCTACAGAACATAAGCTGACTGGCCTATATGCAAGGAATTTTAGTAAGGAGAGAGAGAATATGGATGATTTCATAAGCCAGATTCCCCTCTGTGAAGTCAGAGTAACATCTCGTTCTCATGTTTGTAACCACTTCATTTATTGATGAAGAGGGTGGTGTCAGTCGTTTCAAGTTCTTGTTTAAGTAACTCAACTCAAACTGCCAAGAGGAAAGAGGATCACAGAGCAAACAGCGATTGATCCCTCCCTGCACTCAGGCAGTGTTAAGTTTCTGATGGTAAAGCGGAGCTTAGTGTAGTGGATACTTGAAAGGAAGGCTCAGGGGGATTCTGAAGTTACTCATTCATGTCAGAGGCCTGGAAGAAGATTAGTTTAAAGAAATGAGCTGTTCTAAGTCAAACTTAGTTCTGTTCTGCAAAAGTCTGAGAACAAACTGGATTTTCAGAAGAGATAAAACACAACAATCCTCAGCTACCGTGGACTTACTTGTGCTGCTTCATTAGTGTGCACTCGCCTCCTTCTTGGGGGTCCAGGTTGTACATGTAGAGATACCCATCGGCAGCTCCCACCAACAAACGAGGGATCTTCTGGATTCTAGACAGGTTTAGGAGACAGATTAGTAAGAACAGATAAATAACAGATTATTTTTAACAACAGAAGAAAGCACACTCTCCTCGCTTCCCATGATTTAATGGCTGGACTCAATCTTAGTTTTTTTCCAATCTAAATGATTTTATGGCTTTTAAGGCATTATTTTCCGCACTTCGGCTCCTAGACAGGGAATGCTGTTAACAGTTAGAGCACCCAGGAAAGAACTGTCTATTAAAAAATTATGGCACAACCACATTTTGGGGCTAACAGGATGCCACAGGAATCCAGCAATTATACGTAACTCATTAAAACAGATTCAGAAGTCACCATCCTGTTATCAAGCTTTGTGCAACTCCAAAGACAAATATTCTAACGGGAAGGATTTACTTATTTAGGAAATGTTGCAAAGCTTAATTATTGCTTAAAGGGTGCTTTGAGATCAGAGGAGTGAGAGCACAGACATGAAGTCAATTTAGCATAAAAACTATAAAACCCCCACAAAATAAGTTTACTACTGCTCAGCTTATTGCTTTGGTAGCTGTGCCAAATGGGACCTGCCTTTGAGGAAGACAGCATAAAAGATTAGATTTAGTCCTAAAAATTAACTTTAATGAATGCTATGCTGTTTTAGAGACAAGAATTATATGAACTTGCTTTCAAAGACTTCTTTAATGGTTAGGCTGGATTGCCTAATTTTGCAATTTGCTAACAACACAGAGTATCTGTCACTCCCCACAGCACTAATGGAAGCAAATGCCATAAAAGCCCATGGGTCTGTTCTCAACATTCTTCTTTCAAAATTAAAAGACATCTTTAAACAACACTTGGAAATTGGGCTATTCCCATCCAAACACGATGCCTTTTCCTCCTCCCCTCACAGGACTCTGTCGGCTCTGACACGTTGCTCTTACACCAGAAAAGGCTTTTCAATGACTACAGGTGATCAATCCACTGCTCTGCTGCAGATCGGGGTTGTGTTTTACAGTGTCAGCCTCTCCAGAGCCCAGACCCAGCAGGGGTGGGGAGTCCAGGTTCCTCTGCAGTACTCACGTGGCGAGCGCACAGATGTTTTTGTGCCCACAGAAGGGCAGACGGACTGTGGCAAAGGCTCTACCCTGGTTGAACATCTCTGTTACTTGAGAGGGCAGGTAGCTCGTTGAGGCCATCAGCACTTTCCCAAAGTAACCTGTCCAGGTCGTAGGCTCTTCCTGAGGTCTACAAGCCAGAAGAGAAAAGTGAGTGACTTTGCCTTCACCTCAGAGAGAAAAGAGCATGAAGGCTTTGAAACATTTTATTTTTAAAAGATATCCAGCGAGCTATTTGTTTCTCTTCAGAAACAACTGACACCCTTGAGAATTCTAACACAATTTATGCTACAGGGCACAGTGTGTCCTACAGTACCCTCAGCCTGTTATTTAAGCATGTTTGATTGTAAACTGATACTTCTGCATAGAAGACTGCATTTCATAACGTTCATTATACAAGAGCAAAATCCAGTGGAAAGTGCTACGCTCTGAGATTTTATTAATCTGTTTATCACTAAGCAAATAATTGTTTCCAATGACTTCCACAGAAATGCAATAAGACTGTCCTCTCAAATCATAAATAGGAACATTTTTACAACTTGGTGCCTTTTAAAGCCCTATATGCAGCTGGAAGGCAATGATGAGATAGTTCTTCTCATATGGATGTCAGAGGAGGTGAAACAAATGTAACTGAAAATGTTAAAACTGCTCCACGTTCCTGTCAAGGATGGCCAAGTTCTCTTTGGCAGAAACATCTTTTCTACTCAGTGGGAGAATAGTACACAGCTCAGCTGCAGTTGCTGATTCATAAGTGACTTCTTATGCCCTCTACTTTACAGAAGTGTTCAAAAGAGTCTGTTCGCGCTTCGGAGAACTCATCCTGCTGACAATAATCAATTTTAAAGCCTTTTCCTTCCAAAATCTAAGGCACGTCTGAAACCTACTTTTCTTTCACAGTCTCAAGTTTGAAGATATGCACTGTCTCTGTGTTACTGGATGCAGACAGAAACATGCCATCCATGCTGAAGGCCAACGAACAGATGCTCACACACCTGGGGGGAAAAAAAAAACCGAAGAAAAGAAAACCAATGAAACCAAACTATTTGGTTTAATTCAGCAGATTTCTCAGTCACCACAACTTGGCAAATAAGAAAAAAAAACCCCAAAACTTCCATAACAACCACTGTGAATTCTCTGATACCTCCCTGAAGCTATTAAAGCATAAGATAAATTAATGATGTTCAACTCTGATGCACACCAGATATGGAGATCAATTAGTAACAATGTGAGCTCAGTCTTACCTCTGTATAAAGCACAGCTGAACTACAGAGTTACTACTACCATAAACCACAGCACCACTTCACCATGGCTGTTAATGACCACAGCACTAGAAGGACTTAGAGGAGAGTGAGAATATTAGATGTACTGCCTCCAATTGCCACAAGAATACAATATATCCTACAAAAGGTGACCCACTTCAAACAAGTTCCCTCACCAATAAATTTTTAAAAGGCAAGAGGGAGTACAATTCTGACAGGATTGATTTGTAGTATAGTCAAGTCCAAAGGAATGAAATTGGAAGACATTCAAGCTGAAACTGTTATAAGCACAGAATGCAAGGATGAATGAAGATGAAAAGAGGCAAAAAAAGTCCGGATGCCAGCTCAATGGCAGAACATACTGGAACTCAACCATAAGGAATGAGTTTCAGGTAATTAGCCCAGTTGAACTTTACCTCTTCACTCCCCTTCGGAATTCAAAGAGTTTCTGCCCCTCTGGAATGGAAAACACTCTTATTACTGTCCCCTGCAAAGAAAAAATAAATAAATCATTTTTCATTTCAAGTTGATTCATCTTGTATTAGCTCTAGTGAGCAGAGTACAACTGGAAGCAGCAAACCACTTTGCTGTTAACTTATTGCCGTGATGCACCCCAGATACTACATGAAATATTTATGGAGCTTGTTTGTAGGATGTGTTTGAAGAGTACCGAAACAAGAGGTGGGAGCTACTAATGTAGAGAACAAGCTGTGCATCAAAACCAGCCCTTCTTATCATATTTGATCATGCAAACGACCACATTAGACAAGTACCAGAATGCAGTCACTGGGATGTCTTTACGCCTTTATCAGATGCAATCAGTTACAACCTTTATAGCCTAAGCTTATTACTCAAAGAGCAGAGGCTTCAGACTCTCTAATTTATACATTTTACATGAACGATTTGTCATCACATGCCAAAGACTAGCAAGGCGCTTCTCCCTATGCTGCCTTTAACTGCCTTGTTTTCATTAGGAAGACAGCATCAAAACAAGACAACTAATTTCTAATAAGTCTCCTGCATTAAAGGCAGAAAGACTTCAAGGACTGCCCTAATTACAGCCAGATTAAAATGTTTAATTTAAATAACCTTATTATCCCATATTTCACAGCATGGAAATTGTGTCAAATATCATTAACAGTTCTTAACTTAGATTTCCCATTGTAGCTAAGCCTTCTTTTTTGGCACTTGCACATGGAACTGTGCACATTTAAACTCCCTTAAAATACCTAGTGACAGATTTGATTTTTATCACTGCTGGGGAGTCGATCAAAAGCCCTCTTACCTTTTCTGAGGCAGTGGCAAGTTTAGTACCACTTGCATCAAATGCCAAAGCAGCCAAGGGACTATCATGAGCCGGGATCATATTAGCAGCTCTCTGCAGTGAATCAATAAAATAGAACCTTAGCACAGTACACGTTAAACAGCTACACATGTGCAGTTTAAGACTGCATATTTAAGCACACTCAAGGCAAATATGGGTCTTCGTTTATAGACAACAGCTTCAATATTTCAAAGTTTCAGTAACTGCTAAGTACATGAAATTATCACTGAAGCACGTGCATAGAGAGTACAAGCAGCACAGAGACAACTCAAATAGAAATTACTTTACTTTATTCCACCCATTTGCCCAATTCTCCTCATTAAATCTAATATCAGCACCTGTATTTTCTTTGCTGACATTCTGAGAGGCCTGGCTATAAGAGATACTGCACCTGATGCACAGGAACCTAATTGTCCAGTAATTCCTCTCTGCGCAAATTAAGTAATTTCCAAAACCTGCCTCTTTAGAAATGGAAACAGCATTCAAAGATCCTCACCAGATTGATGGTGTCAAAGACTTGTACTTCTCCAATAGTTGCACTTCCTGGGTAGGCCAGGTAGCAATTATCATTGTTTATTGATAAAGCACACAGCCCTAGAAGGGATGTAGAAAACAGAATTAGGAAGAGGCAAATCCCAAGATTTAAGCAGCAAAACATTCTGATTCCGTATTTGAGTGTCACAAAGATAACTCAAGTTATCAACAGAAACACAACAAGGACGAGTAATCTCAGAGTCAACCTGCAACATATTCAACTATTTAGCATAAGTTAAAATTTAATATAAAGTAGAAAGGGAAGAATACCAGCACAGCTAAAATAACTGATTAAGCAGTAGAATTTCCCATGCCTGCCACGACTCCTAAAGCATTAACCTGACAAAGCCTTTAACTACACCAAGTGCTGTCAAAATCCAGTTTTTATCTCTACTACTTCTTTCTAACATTTCAACACATCCACTGTAGGAGGCCCAACTGCTGGGAAGATGCAGTTTAAGGCAGAGTCTGCTATTTGTTCTCAAAAAGCCCTCTCCTGGATCAAACACGTAGGCTTTAAGACAACACTCACGTGTTTAATTGTTACTTTTATTTGAAAGTGGAATTAACAACAATACAGTTCCCTGTGGGGAACATCATACACTGACAGCACTTTTAAGTTCTGCTGGATTCTACCAACATACCTGCAGGATTGGGAGGCGTCTCCCTGATTGTATGTAATACCTTCATGTCTCGTATGTTGTGTATATAAAGAGACTCTTCCAGACATACTATCAGCCTCTAGAAAAGGGAAAAAAAGGACAAAATGCTGACATCATCTGGAGGACTAACAAGATGTTACTTGTTTAACACTACCTCAGAAATCAAATTAGCCACTGTTTCCCTCGTGATTTTAAAACAGGAATCCCATCCTCCCACACTCAGTTTCCGGGGGCAAGGACAGACATTAAGAAAATCTTTCTGCTTCAGATGCCATACCCTCTACTTTGAATGAACTGGCTGAAGACAGAGGAGTCTGTATTTGCTGAAGAGCCTACAGATGATTTGGTAATACAGCAAACTACGCTTCCAGGTACTTAACAATTTCACCAGTTTAGTGACACTTTTAAAGTGTTATTTTTTTGAAAAGAATTTAGCAAGCACTATTTAAAAACATAAGAAGTTAGCAGATAACTATGTTCAGGCTTGAACAGAAACTGTCCGTCTCACATACTCTCACATTAAGGATCATGGGATGATTCACACTGGGAGAGACCTTAGGAGGTCCAGCCTCCCACTCAAAGCATGCCCAGCTTACTCAGGGCATTTCCCTCAGTAAATACACAAACACAGAACCAAAAATACTAAATTAAATAGGAGTACTGAGATGCTCCATAGGAGCAACAGTTGGAAAAGTACATTTCAAATGGCAATTCTGTCACCAAAGGAAGAGACACTGATCAGCAGAGGAAGTGCCCAGAATAAGATCCACAACCCCTTTCCCAGGTTTTCACCCAGGAAAAAAAAATAAAATCACTGCTCACCTGTCTGTTGAGTTTGACAGCCAAGATGGTGTTGGAGTAACTGTAGTTGCAAATCTCTGTCCCCTTCTTAAAGTGACAAACTTTCAGCTTGCGTGGAGCTTTAAGGCTGACTATGGCCACCAGGCTGCTGGAGAAGAGCCTCTCCACAATGCACACATCTTCTGTGTCAGCTGGGGAATCACAGGAACGAGGGAAAAACACAGAGGGAGATTTCAGGGAGGAAGAATGATGCACAGCAACAGGAAATACTGTCTAAGAAAATCATAGAATCACAGATTCAGTCTGTGTGAAAATACAGTCTAACAGCACAAACATTCTGCCGCAGCAGCTCAGAGTCAAGGTGGGACACAGGGCAGGTTTTTGAAGCAGAAAATGTCCACAGTGAGTGCTGATTTGCAAAGATTTCCTCCCCCCAGCCTGAGGTGTCACACAAGTTTACACTTCACAACAGAGCACCTACTCACCCATGCTCAGAATCCAACAGAGAAAAATCCCAAAGGTAACAAAAACTGGTAAATTGTCAAATGACAGAATGTTACAACCTTCTTTTATCTCCGTAGAAACCTAGGAAAGTAATTTTTGGGCCTTTTGTTTTGTTTTGTTTTTAAAGCTATACTAAAGCATGAAGGGTTTCTGACAACCAAAAACCTTGGCATTTCCACACACCTCTCCACAAAGAAGGAAAGGTTGTTGTACTCAAAGAAGCTGTAAACGTAGCTCCATGGTTAACACATTCCAAACCATAAAACTGCCAGTAAAACAAACAAACAAAACAACAAATGAAAGAGCTTGTTTCGGAAGGCTTCTCTTTTGGCCAAGAGACACATTAAATAATTAACTTGCACTGTTCTCATCACCAGTGAGAGAAATTCCATGAAAAAAGTTCTGTTCAGCGTTCTCAGCATACAATGCTGCCATCACTGTGTGATATGTCTGCTTTCAAAGTGCTTTTTCTGGGCAGTTATTTCAAGGAAAAGAACACAAAATATTTAATGTTCTACATTCTTTTGAGAGAAACAGCCTCCTTATGGAAAAGGAGCAGGTTTATACTACGTATTTTCAGTACTCTATGCAACATAATTGACTTTTATCTACATCTTGTATTTAATATGGTACTTTTCCACAGAAGACAAAACAGCTCACAGAGGCTTTGAAAATTCAATTTTCTCATGCAATAGGGATAATGCATTTTAGTAATGACTTTGTTTTCAAGGAATTGTTCTCCATTTTCTTGATACTGCACGAAACACATGAAAAAGAAACACAAAAATCTGCTTCAATAAACGCATGCAGAGACTTTGAAATGTGGAGGTCTGTGTTCCTTGAATCAGACTAGTTGCATAAAAGGCTCTCAAATATTTTAGAGGATGGGTTATATCAGCTTTCCATCTGAGCCTGGAGTCCTTCAAAAACGATGACATCCTTTTACAAGAGTCAGAAGACCAGCACACAGAGACCCCAAGCCCACAGCCTGACTGCTCCCTGCTCCCAGACAAGCACAGCTTCTTCCCCCGTTCAGGGACAACTGTGTTCAGACACAGCTTCTGGGATTTGTCACTCTCCCAGCCACGAGAACTGGTATTTCAGAAGAGGAACAGCATCAGAGAACCAGCTGGAAAACCTGCTGTCCTCTGCTGCACTGATGGGAAGGGTGGGCAGCAGGGAAGGCACGCAGGGAACAGCACTATCAGGAACTAAGCAGTTGGACAGAAGAAAAACATTTCCAACAAGCAAAATGCTTCAAAGGTATTGATAATCCTTCAGTCTCACCATAAAAAGACTATAATACAGATAGTTACTCTCAGAGAAAGGCTTTGTGATGGGCTTTTAATTACATTCACTTAAAAAATACAGGACGCACCTCTGGTCCTTTGTCTTCCTCTAACAGGAAGAAGAGATAAAATCTCTTCACAGCTGCCAAGTAATTTATGCTTCCCAACAGCAATGCTCAAGTGAGTACCAGGCTATCCTGCCCATCCTATGTTCAGCTGACCTGAATTAATCATATGTTTAGCAGCACTAAAGCCCTATAGCAATGCTGTTACTCACAGGGTTGTGTTTTTTTTTGCTATTAGTATTATCTCCTTCACGCTACACAACCGAGCCTTGCCAGCAACTCAGATTCAAAACACCGTAAGAACAAAAAGAACTGCAAAACAAATTAAGTACCAGCAGCGAGGGGAGAACAAGCAACTACATAACAAGATTAGTTTCATAAACACAAGCATGTAGCATCACAGACAAGAGCTGGTTAGAGCCAGCCAGATTATGATCAGCTGTGCCTTTATTCCATTTTTAATCCAAGAACATGAAGCATGTTAGAAGGATTCATTAAGCCTTAAATCACCCTTCAATCTAATGCTTGTTTTTACAGGGGGATCAACTGCGCAGGGAGGAGGAGATTTGTGCAGTCACAGGAGAAGTCAGTGACGGGAGCAGCCAAATCTTCCATCTTTTCAGTTGTTCTCTCAAACACAAGACAGCTGGGGCATAATCTGTAGTTTAGTTTAAACACCTACACAAGAGCTGGCAGATCAATCTTCCAGATGGGGGGGGGGGGGGAAGTCCTTAACAGATCTCACTCAAAACAACACAAAGTCTTTAGAGCCACTTAAAAACTAAACTGGGAAGCAGGAGGCACGTGGCTGGGAGGCTTCAAGATACCTTTCCTTTCGGAAAGGAGGTACCCAGTACACAGGAAGCCCTCCACCCCCATATCAAGTTTTAACAGGCATGGGTTGCAAATCCAAGACTGAAAATTATTTAAGTCGCATAAAAAATAAAGGTCTCTAAATATTTAGAAGTGCTTTGAGCAAAGGTTGGCTGGCTCACACAGGCCAAAGCATTACATTTTCTGTATCACGTTTCCTGTGATAGACAAGGACTAATGGGTTCAAATTGAAAGAGGGGAAATTTAGCTTCCCTGTGAGGGTGGGCAGGCCCTGGCACAGGTTGCCCAGAAAGGCTGTGGCTGCCCCATCCCTGGAAGTGTTCAAGGCCAGGCTGGACAGGGCTTGGAGCAACCTGGTTTAGTGAAAGGTGTTGCTGCCCATGGCAGGGGATGGGACTGGATGATTTTTAAGGTCCCCTCCAACCTAAACCATTCCATGATTCTGCTAAATGTTACCTTACACTCTGTGCTCTCTTTCATGGACTTAACACTCAGAAAACTGACAATATCTACACAGGCATCCCAGAACAGTCCGAGGACTGGAATCAGCAGGTCTAAATTCCAATTCCAGCTGCTTTATCAATTTATTGCAAGATTTTGAACAAGGCACTTTACCCAACCTGTACTTTTTCTTTCAAGCACTACCTAGAAGGTGCACTCCTGCAAAGTGCAGTTGACCTCTCAGTGTATTTATTCAGCCTCTTGTGTAACAGGAGTCATCTTCACTGAGTCTCCTGGGGTGGTATCAGGCCAGATACTGCAAGTGCCTGACATACTACTGAGGTCAGGTACCTAAACTCAACAGCAGAAAATGGAATTCAAGCCACTTATTAACCAGTAAAACCAGACCATGACTCAAATAGGAAGATGGAGCTGCAGCACAACTTAACCTGACCACAGGTGCCTAATTTGAACCTCACAATTACTTCTCGCATTGACTGTGTACAGAACCAGGCTGTCGCTGCAGTAATAGGTGATCTGAATCACACACCATTTCCAAACTTCGGATGCCACAGGGTCAGGTCACTTTGGGAATGGAGTCTGAGGACAACTCTGTCATGGGATCTCACTATAAATGCTGACATCACAGTTACTGGTACCACCTGCTCACATGGAGTTTACAGGAAAGCGAGGATACTCACACATAGCATCCATTGTTTACTTATTAGCACCTCAAAAAAGGGAAGTCTGTGACCTGCTGGCAGAACAGGGGCTACCACTTCTCCCCCAGGCCTCCAGCCATGTCATCTCATATGCCACTCAACTGTGACCAGTGCTGAGAACCTTCAGGAATGTGAATTATTCACCCTTCTGTATGAGCAAACCTGCAGCTATCATGCTAAAAAGTATTTTTTTAACAGCAAACATTAGGATAAAAAAAAAAAATAAAATTAAGGCTTTGTTTTCTTATTTGACAAAGGTATATCAGTGCTTGCCTGCCCCAGCAGCCGGTATAATGACTCCAAAGACACACTCTCTCACAGGAGTAAATTAATATTTTTATGCCCAGCTGGCTAATGGACATAAGATTAGAAAAGCAGAGTTCCCACAGCCACTACCAAATTTCACAACATCCCAGCTAAATTTGAATACAGAACACTAAATATACAGTTTTACCCTGCCCAGCAATGAATTGCTTTGTATTTGTTTGACATTTACACCTAAGGTTCCTCTTACATCGATTTCAAACAATCTGTGAGAAAATGCCACGTCTTACTCTTCCCACATTAAGCCAACTGAGGGGATTTAAAAAAAAAAAAAAAAAAAGAAGAAAAAGAGGAGATACTCACTGCATTCATAGATCTGCTCTAATTTGTCCACAGAAGAAAGAGAGAAGAATTTGTAGCCTGATTTACTGCCAACTGCAAGGGATCTGCAAAAGAAACAAGCCAGTCAGGAACACAAACTACATCAGCTGTGATTACCCTTGGACAGATTCTTACCCTGTTCTAACCTCCAGCTGGGTTAGTTTGGTAAGAAAAATGATAAAAAGCTTTTCCAAAGAAGCCACGACAGACACAGACAGCGCTCCTCAACTCTGAGCAGGCCAAACAGCTTCAGAATTACAGAAACTCAGAATTGCAGGATTCAGGTGTGGAATTTTGCTCCACACTTAATGAAACCAGAGGTCACAGCCCCATGTGAGCCGACTGCCCAATTCTCACTGGTGGTTTCTCCACACAGCCTAAAAGCCTTAGCGTGGAGGAGAGATGATGGGCTTGAATAATGTAATGCAAACCAATTACATCATTGCCTCATCATTAGAGGTGACCTCCGAGACCTTTCCAACTGGGCCGTCTGGGGATTTTCTGTTCCTTACAGTGTAACCGTCACCGACCATCCCAAAAGAGTTTTCATATTAAAAAAAAAAAAAAAGTAATTAAAGGCTGCCAACTCTAATTTTCTCTGGCTTTATGTGATGATGTTCTAGCATCTCCATTGTTCCGTCTCAGTCTTACAAATACTCCCACCGAATCTCTGATCAGAGGCACCCTCTTAAAAATGCTAGTCACTGATGTTAAACAGATTTTAACAATAGCAGAACACTAAAAAACTGACGACAAACCCTTCTTTCCTCCATTACTCAATTTTCACACTTAGCTCACAGACCAGTTAATTGCTTTTCCAGTTAGAGTCAAAGACAGGTCTTAAATTTTAAGCTAGAAAAACCTTTAGCTTGTCTTGCGGGTCTTTACACACCAAGGCAGCAGACAACGGCTCATTCTTGTTTCCCCTCCCCATGTGGAAAACAATTTTATGCCACAGATTAAGAAAATTAAGAGCCAATACAGCTGTTCAGAAGTGCATTAGTATGCCTATAGTTCATACATTTCTTACTGCCAGGACACGCTGAGAAAAAAACTAATTAAATTCCGATAAAACACATTTCAATGTGCCCAATTGTGGCAAGTCATTCAATACAAGGCTCAAAGCCAACCCTGCCCGTCAGCCTGCCAAAAACGCCCTTCTGAACTCAGCAAGATGATTCTCAACAATTCAGATGCACTAACAATTAATTCTGCCTTTGGAATACAATGCAGATTCCTAGATTTCATGTTCTTCCCGTATTTTCCACTCGTGGCTCCAATGTGAGCCCTTTTTAAACTTCAACACATCCAGAAGACTAAAAATTGTTCCTCAAGTGGCTTATCCTCTGAAATTAAGATCTCAAGCTATAAAATCAAATTCTGTATGATGGTATGACCTTCTCTTCTAGAAAAAAAAATACAACTGGCACAATCTGGTTAAGAAATTATATTTGAGAAGGTTTAAGCTTTCAAATTAAAATATGCACCGTGCAGGCAGGCAGAAGTCCCCAGATTCAATAACCAAGATATTAAAAAAGCGTATTAGGCTTAGAGACAGAGAGCAACCATAAACCAAAATTTTGTTGCTGCTCCTCTAAGTCACCTCAGAAATACTGAATTTAATTTTACTCCAGACAAAGACAGTATGTTCAGCAGACTCTATCTGATTAGAGGCCAGAAGCACTGAAGTGTTTTTGCTCAACTACTTTTGTCCAACTCAATGAAAAACCCACATTCTGTGAAAAAACCCGTGAAACTCTTAATTTGCTAAAACAAAGCAATGAATCAGCTTCTCTTAGATCATTTATGGCTTCCCTCAGAAGAAAATTTAACAAAGAATGACATTAAAACTGTCACTTTGCAAAGGTAAACAAGCACTCCACCGAGTTAAAAATAAATGGAGTCACAAGACTCCTTGCAATATAAACGATCCACAAAAGACACGGGATGATTTCTTCCCGGAGAATTCCACGCAGCAGCTATTTGTGAGTGTTATTACTAGGCAGAACTGTATTCCTGCATTGTACTTACAGCTTTAAACACAGAATATTGCTGAATCACTGTTTTGCTGACAGTATCACTGAAACCAGCTAGGAAGCCCATTTTTCTAGTCCTACAACTACCTATACCTCATTTAAATGACCCACAATGGCAAAAACGAGTTGTACACGTGATAAAAATCATCATCAGCTGAAGCCAAAATGAAGAAGCACAGGACAGACCTTTCCAACCACGGCAACTGCTTTTTGTTATTTCTATCAGGATCAAGGTGATGAAACCACAAATCATTTGTTTACATAGAGCAGTTCAAGTCAGCATAATTAAACCCATTTCAGAACCCAAGCATAACTGCAAAATAATCCCTTTTTCTTCTAGAACAGCATTCCCGCTTTTGGAGGGTTTGTTTTGTTGGGGTGGTTTTTTTTAATGTACTCTCGAATTACTTCTTATGAAACTACTGGAAAAAGGCTTTTTATATGTAATAAGAACCCGCTAGGCTGAGTTACACCAGCATAATCATAATGATTTAAATCTCCCATCGTCCTACGCACTGATATTACACTTAAGCCCCTAAGACACCCAATAACCACCTCAATGGCCAAATCCACAAAACAAGCATCCAGCCAGAATTACCTCACCTCCCCAAAAATGTGCAACCATCTGGGGAAGAAATATGATCAATAAGCCATCCGGCTCTCGCTCAGATAGACAGTGGCCAGCAAGAAGCTGCTGTAGTTATCAGAAGCTCCTTTTACAATGTGGGTGTTACGCTTTATTATCACCGATTTTCAAAGGCTGACGGGCCTGAAATTGAAAATAAATATTCCCCAAAATTGCCTTTTTTTCTTCCAATATTATGCTGTACATGTGCGGTTTTTTAGCTCTATTATGTGTAGCCACTATTACACACCTTAGACTGCAGACTTTGAGCTATTTCATCATCAAGGCTGTCTCTTCAGTACAAAATTATCAATACAGCCATGATTTATGGAACTGTGTTTACCCACTTTTTCCAGAGATAATACCGCAGTCTGATCCAAGACTACATAAATCTTGATAGTATTTTCAAGAGTGACTGTCATAAATAATTAAAACTAGCCTCACAAGAGAACAGTGCTGTGAGATATTTCACACACTCATCTGAAGATGCTGACATCCACTCTTAAGTGCACTCACCTAAAGTGGAATATCAGCTGCTTCAATCTCTCTGGCTCTTTAAAAGCAAGTTTTTTCAGATGGATTAGAACGCTACAGGTTTGCTTTTGCTTCTTTAATATACATACAGAAGGAAGAAAACCAGTTTTTCCCTTTCCATATCGCAGAGGACCTTAACTATTAATCAGAAATATTTTACACTAATCAGGAATATCCTACTAAGGGCAGCTCTCTCAAAGATTAAAATCAATTGCAGCTGCAGCATAAACATGACTCCAGAAGTCATTACTATTTTAAATAACTGGCTAATTAAACCTACTTTCATTATGATACAGTCTCATTATACTAATGTCCCACCTCATTTCAAAACCAATGTAAATTTCCACAGACAAAACATTTCATGAACAAAGGCTTATGATGAAGAGGGGGAACATAATAAAATAAAAATCAGTGAAATGACATAAGAATTGCTAAGGAATTACTAAGGAAATGTACTTTGCTTTATTCCACCCCTCCCAGAAGCGTGCTGAAACCAAAGCTGTAGCATCTTATGGATATGTCTTAATATTAAAGGTCATTATTTTGGGCAAAAGTCAGATACAGAAATTCACACAGTGTTTTTGTCAGCAACGCTCTGACAACCCACAGATTTTCCTGTTATTTTCATGTTAAAAGAAAGCCCACAAACTTAAAATCTGCTACAGCAACAAGAGACCGCGCCTGCTCCTCCCTTAACACGCAGCGTTAGGCTGGGACAACAAAGAGTCCAAAATCCAAGTAAATCTCTCTCCTCCTGGGCCAAATCCCCATCCAAATGGTCAGGAGCTGAGGAACAGCTCCTCTGGCCAGCCCCCCTGAGCTGCTGTGCCCACTGCCACCACAGCAAGGAACACAACATACGGTTGTCTCTCTCAGCTATCCTGCCTGAGCGCGGGAGCTACGTGACCGCTCTTGCCTTCCTGGGTTTTTTGGGGTGTGTGTTTAGTTTTAAAGCCTCCTTGGAATACAGAGCTCTCCTGTCCTCAAGGATCACGGGTGAAGGACACCTGAACCTAGGAGAGACAAAGGCAGAGGAGTGAATGCTCAGCACCTAACCCTTGTTCCTCCCACCACAAGCAGTTTTCTACAGAGATCCAAACACCACAGGGCAAGGGAATTTGAATACAGCTTCTGGTGCACGAAGCAGGCTGGACATATTCTGAGCTATAAGCATTTGCCCAAAATGTAGAATGAAATTATCTGGAAAATAACGGGCAGAATTAATATTTGGACTGATACTTGTCACGTGTAACTCCACACACAAATGAAGGCAGTCTGAAGAAGCCCTTGAAAATTAAGGCACGCACCAGTGTTTTCCTTAGAAGTCCAAACAAGGTTTCCTTTCGCCTTTCATCAGGGCTCTGTTTTCAAAACTGCAGTGACTACTTTGTTTCCAAAGATTGCCACACAATTACTTATTTAAAAAAGGTGACTAAAACTTTTCTGCAGTCTATCCACTTGCATTATTCCACAAGCAGGTTCTTTGGGGTGGTGGCTGGTTGGTGTCTTTGGGGGGAGTGGGGGTGTGCGTTTGTAAATTGAATCTGAACACCATTTTTAAGTACTTCCAAAGGTACTTCTGTGGAAACACCTGTGTAACAATTTAGAGACTGAAAGTTTTACCTCTTATACAGATACATGCAAGGTGAGATCTTGAAGCTATCCTTAGCTTAAGAAGTTACAAACTTCTACGCTATTGGCATTTCCTTTATGAGTTTTAAAGCTTCTGCGAGTTTGTGAAGTGTTTAATTTTTCATAAATGTACCTGTGCTCTAGTTTTAGTAGTTCTCCCAGAAGTAATACAAAGAGCACTCAGGTTTTTCTTCCCAAGCATCCATTGTTAAAGATTTCCAACTGCTAAAACCCACCCAGCACAGAGATCACCCACAAGCTTCCCCTGCATGGTTTGGCTGGGACACCCGAATCCTGACGGGTTACTCCACTTTGATCTGGAGAGCTGGAGCTTGTGCCTCTCAATCAGGGAATGCCAGTCATGCCGAGTTGTGCAATGATTGATTCACCTGGGGAAAAGGGCCAGGCCCAAAACAAGCACACCAACATCTTCTGAAAATGCCCCTTTCCGTGTTTTTACTTAATGAAAACATTATATCAAAGAGAAGCCACAAACCGGCCGCTTCTGCTGCATTATAGGTGGAGTGTTTTCAGGCAGAGTTCCAGTCCCAGACAATAATTCAAAACTCTCATGTAAATAAAGCTTAGGGCAATGTGGAATAAACAGGCAAGACAACACTAGCAGTAACGTAGATACTGTTCCAAGAGACAATGTCACTACTTACAGCATCAGTGAATGAGCATTTCAGAAAACTTAAATCTGGGAAAAACAAGCAACTAGGGGCAGGATAGAGGAGATCTGCTTCAGTCACCAGGGACTGAAACAACTGGGAAAAGCAACAGCAATTTTTATGGTGACAACGTTCTTCTGACTACCAGCAACCCCATTTCCCAAGATTAAGAGCCACTATGAAGCTCATCTTCCTACAGGAGAGAGTAACTAATCACTAACTCTTCATAAAACCAAGGAAAAGTTGGCTTGATCCTTATTTTTACCAGTAACAAGCACCGTCTTTTCCTAACACCAGGCCGCTGGCTCTGCTGTGTAGGTAAGGAGGATACATTTAAGCCCGAGTGGAACTGGCACCTTGTTAAGGTGAAGGTAAAAGCTTTAAATGCAGTAACAACATGCCCATGTCATTCATTTTCCAGTTCTGTCTGTCAGCAATTTTTCTAATTACTGAAGCACCTTTAAGCATGATGTAGCTCTACTGACTGGGCAGACATAAATAAAGCTTGTCTTTCATATACTGCCTGAAAGAATATGCATGTTTACCTTGCCTGTCTGGAGAAGGGCTCCAGTTACCTGTAAAAGTTGAAACAGGTCAGCTTTCTGAGGCCTGGCATGGCAAAGTGTAAGTCACTCCTAAGAAGTTCTTTTCAGCTCTTCTCACCTGGTGAACTGTCATCTCCCAGATATATAGAATAGGATACTATAAACCCAGAGAGCTGGCTTCTTTTTTCTCTATTCAAACATGAAACTAGGAGAGATCATGAGTGGGAAAAAAGAAGAAAAAAT
Organism: Pseudotriccus pelzelni; assembly: GCA_035584735.1. NCBI lineage: Eukaryota > Metazoa > Chordata > Aves > Passeriformes > Tyrannidae > Pseudotriccus > Pseudotriccus pelzelni. The sequence continues at coordinate 13,109,902 of JAWMRA010000033.1, read as the reverse complement.
AAAAATCAAATAAACTTCAGTTTAAAGACTGCACACAATCACTAAATTCTACTCAGTTTAGGAACTTGAATGCAGCTTGGTTATTTGGGCCACTTACCACACATGACAAGTGTTTCACTAAGAAGCTGCTCACAAAGACATCTGCAAAACTTGTTTTATACTTACTACTTTTGTTGGAGAGATTTATTTGAGGCACTGCTAGTAAGAAGTTATTCCACATCATCAACCACTTCATTTGTCTCAAAGTAAGTGGCCTTTTAAATTATCCTCAGAATTTTGAGACCAAAAAAAAATGAACAGGAGCCTGTTCACATTTCTGCTGTTTCTGTAATGAAGACCTGAAATGCATAAATATTCAGAAGTGACACAAAAGATCCAGCAGCCCAAGACCTGGAATTGCAAAGATCTATGGGCCAGGTCTGGATCACATAAAAGATGCAGCACCAAAATTCTCATCAACTAACTTCAAGGTGATTTATATATAAATAATATTTTTTTAAAAAAAGTAATTTATTCACACAGTGGACATTAGAACGCTGAATAAAAAAATAAATCATCTGTAACATAGAAACTGAAGAACACTTTCTGGTCATTTATGAAAAAGAAATAGGAAAAGCAGCCCAGTAGCACACAGTTGAGGAAAGAAATCATTAGCCAGTTGTCCCTTTTTTCTCCCCATAAACTTAAAGGAATCAGCTTTACTCTTCCTTGAAGAAAGATGTAATGGTGTACAAGCCAAAGAAAACTTAGATAAGTTTGTTGCATTTGTTTTTTACTTCTGTTTTGGTTTGTTCTCAAGTCAAACCTGCAGCTCTTGTTCAAAACAAGTGGGTTTTTTGGTCACAATTCAGTGATCTTCAAGCACACACATCTCTCCACAAAGCTAAGATGCAACTGAAAATGGGCAGCTGCTTTAAGGAGAAATACTACCACTTTTGGGTCTCCCTGTGGGACAACAAAGCTGAACTTCAACAACTCATATAATGCCTTTATAAACTGCTAAAGAAAGAGGTGGCAAATGATGACTTGTCTCTTTTTTTCCAGTAACAGGTAAAAAAAATGAATGGTATCTGAGTAAAACCTGGGCATGTTTTACATGCGCAAGGACAGAGCAAGCTCCGTACGGCACTCAGTGAAAAAGTGTGAAAAGTAGTTGCAAAAGTCTTTGGCTCGAATGGATACATGGATAATGATTTACTTACAAACACACAGAAGGCCACTGCTTCCCCTCATCATATACCATCAGTTATCTACTGCTAATGCCTCTTTCTCAAGCCTATCCAGCTCCACTGGCTCATCCCTTCACCCCCAACGAAACCTACAAAAGCAAACAGTGTCTCCTGCTGTGATGTGACCCTCCCAAATCCTGGCAGTCACCAGAAATAACCTTCTCACCTTCACAATTCCCAGACGCCACAGGGCGTGCTGGGGGCAGTCACACATCTCCCTCGTGAGGACGAGGTATTTTTGCTCACGAAGAGAACACGTTGTTAGAAGAAAAAGCCTCCACCACACACGTGGATCACGCTCTGTGATGCCAACCTGAGATCATTTCCTCTTACTCACTTCCTAAATCAAAACTCCTCCTTTCTCGAGTCCAAGTTCTTTCGGTTATTACCCCCCTGCCAGTTTCATCTCTCAGGTATTTCAGACAGCCAAATCCTTCTTCAAATGATCTTTAGTGCTCCAATCCCAACTAATAGGGGGTTCTTAAATTAAAGATACTGCTTTTTAATACCCCACATAAAAATTAATATGCACTAATTAATCTAAACATGCTGCAACGATTAAGTAATTTGCAAGGCGTGCAGCTTGAACCATCTTAAGCCTAAATAAGTGCAATCTCAAGGACCAGAGGAAGGCCTCTTTTTTTCAAAATCAAAACCAAAAGCAGCATAAGGCTCATAAAAACACCTTCGGGCCTCAGGCACGCTGCTTCAACACACCAGGTGAAAATAACACAGCTGGATCACACGATCGGTGTCAGAAGGATGATGTAGACTCTACACCTCCTGGAAAACTTGTCCAGGTCTTAGGAGGGCCTGGCACGAAGCCAGATCACCGAGAAGCAGCAGGAGCCCTCCTTCTCCCACTTTCCCAACGGGACAGCGGGCGATGCGTCCCGAGCAGGAGCAGCTCCCCATGGGCAGCGAACGGGGCGGGGAGGGAGGGAGGCGGCAACAACACGCTGCAGCCACCCCAGTGCCCGCTGCCGCCGCTGCGGGGAGCGGCCCGTCCCCGCACCTCTCGGGGCACAGGGGGGCCGCTCCCACCGCCCTCCCCGCGGGGGACCCCGGCCCCGCTTTCGGGCCCGAACCCCTGGGAAGGGGCGGCCCCGGCGGCACAGGGGAAGGGACGGCACAGGGGGGGGAACCCCACCATTGCCAGGCCTCCCCAGGGCCCCCCTCACGTCCCCCCTCACGCCGCCCCTTACGTGTTGTCCTGGTTGAAGTTGGCGAACAGCAGATGGCCGCTGCCGGCGTCGCCGCTCTGCCCGGCCAAGTTCATGGCGGGACGGCCCTCGCCGCCCCCGTCCGGCGGGGGGGGAAAGGACGAAGAGAGCCCTCCGGGAAGGCCGCGCCGCTCACCCGCGGCCGCCCCGGCCCCGCCGCATCCCCGCCGGGCCCTTGTTTACGCGGCGGGCGGCGGAGCGGGCCCCGCGCCTGCGCCCTCCCGGCCGCCGTACGCCCGCCGCGCCTGCGCGCGCC
>JAWMRA010000033.1:13069813-13107094 GCA_035584735.1 Pseudotriccus pelzelni | reverse complement strand
CCCGGATGGGTGACTCGCCGCCCGCCCCGGGGGGTGCCCCGGCTCGGGCGCGTCCCCGCTGGCCCCGACTCGCCCGCGGCTACCACCGCCCTCGCCGCGGTCGCCGCGGGGGTCACACCCCCTCGGTCCCCGCCCGCCGGTGCCGCTGCAGTTCCGCTTCGCGCCGCGGGATGTCCCCGGGGCTCAGCGGATGAGCGTGCGGGGGCTCCGGGCTTTGGGGGAAAAAAAACACAACCCAAAAGCTGGGGATGTTCGGCGCGGAGAAGAGAACGGTGGGAGACCTCATAGCGCCTTCCAGGGTCTGAAGAGCCCGCAGGGAAGCTGGAGAGCAGAGCTGTAGTCATATAACAAGGAGTAGTGGGTTCAAAGAGAGCGGGGAAATACAGGTTAGATATACAGAAGAAATTCTTCACTGCGGTGATGGCGAGGCACTGGAACAGGTTGCCCAAGAAGGGCGTGGATGCCCCATCCCTGAGTGTTCAAAGCCGGGTTGGATAAGGCCGGAGGTGTCCATGGCAGGGGGCTGGGATCTGACAATCTTTAAGGTCCGTTCCAGCCCCTTAAAATGATTCTATGACTCTGCTCCTGGCACAGCCTCTTCCAGGGAGCTCTCTGTGTGCAGTGGCCTTGTCGTGGCCTCACTGGAGATACTCCAGAACCGTCTGGATGCAATCCTGTGCCATGTGCTCTGGGATGACCCTGCTGGAGCAGGGAGGCTGGAGCAGATGACCCACAGAGTCGCAGGCTGCCAGATCCAGGGAGCAGCTTGTCAGGAGAGAACATAAATTGCAGGAGAAAGAGAAAAGGAACTGAACTAGGGATGTCTGGAAATGGGATCAAAACCAAGGGATTGGTACAGAAAAGAGTGAATCTTGGGAAATGAGCCACTGAGTGTTGGTTTGTGCCTCTGGGGCCAGTTTGTCCTGGAGGGTTCATGAGTGATGCACATGGAGCAGTGGGGAGTGATGGGTCCTCCTTTCTCACCAGCCCCCCGAGGTATCAGGGGCTCCCTGGGGTCCCCCACATTTAACCACCATCCAGTTGCTGACCAGGGGACTCCTCCAAATGGCTTAAACCCGAGTGGCTATGCCCCAGCATCCTGCAGCCCTGTGTCCACCCTGCAGCCCTGTGTCCACCCTGCTGCTCTGTGTCCACCCTGCCACGGCCACCCAGAGCCACTGCTGTCCCCTACACTCATCTCTGCCTCCGCTACACCTGCTGCCAGCCCATCCATGTGTCCCATAACTCTTTCTACCCATCCAAAGTTTACTTTCTCCTGGGGAGACTTTTCGCGCTAACGGCTGATTTTAATCTCAAGTTGTCTCTTTTCTTGCCTGTTGTCTCCGACATTTTAACGTGCAGGAAAACATCCCTCCCTGGAGAGGTGGGATTACAGTGTGCCCTGCCAGGAGAGCCCAAACCCCCCATCATCACACCCAAAGGTGTGGATATTCACACCCTTCACAGCTGGGATCCTGCTGGAGCAGCCAGGAGCAGGGGACAATGCACAGAGGTGTCTCCAGCTGGGGAAATCCTGTACAGAATCACAGAATATCCTGAGCTGGAAAAGACCCACAAGGATCACCGAGTCTGACTCCTGGCCCTGCACAGGACAATGCCAAGGATCACACCATGTCCTTGAGACCGTTGTCCAAATGCTTCTTAAGGTCTGTCAGGCTTGGGGCAATGACCACTTCCTTGGAGAGCCTGTTCAAGTGCCTGAGTACCCTCTGGGAGAAGAACTTTTTCCTAATATCCAACCTAAACCTCCCCTGACACAGCTTCAGGTCATTCCCTTGGGTCCTATCACTGGCCACCAGAGAGAAGGGATTGGCAGGAAGGAAGGAAGCATCCCTGGGCTTCATGAGCTATTTCTCCTCTAAAGGAAAACTCTGTGAGGCATCCCTGTTTTGGTGGTATTAAAAAAGCCCTGCTGCATTCAGGTACCCTTGAATCTTGAAATCTCTTCTTAAATTCGTTACAGTTACTCAGATCTTTGCAGGAAAGTGGGGAGAGCACCAGGGATCGGAGAGGAAAGAAAAACAAGGTGGGTTCATGGGGAGAGTGCACGAGGAGAGCTGCCATGCAGGGAGGGGACACATCCCGGTGGGGTATGGGTGGTGTGAGCATGGACTTGTGCACATCCCACCTTGGAGCAGCCCCCAGCTGCCTGTGATTCTCTGTCTGCCGGGTTTGGAGGCAGTGCTGGGGCTGAAGCCATTCCCCAGCACGATGCTCGAGGCTTTGGTTGCCATAACAACTGGATTCAGGCTTCAAAAATAGTAACTTATTTTTCATTCAATTTGCCTTTTGCCCTCTGAGGCAGATCTATTTCGGGACTGATGGTTCACTTCAGGTGTCCCCTTGCCGGCAACCCCCACTGTGGGCTGGGGGCTTCAGGGCTGGGGGTTGTTTTGTTAGATGTGATTTATCGCCTTGTTCTCTCCCCCTCCCTGTTCAGGCCCAGAGAACAGGTACAGCAGGGCACAGGCATCAAGAAGCCAAAGCTCGTCATCTCGAAGGCTGGGGAAGGAATTTGAAAAAAGAAAAAATCTCCCCGGCTAAGTGGCAAGAGCGTGGGAGAGGTTTTCGGAGATGATCTCACTCTGCATCTCAGCTTGGACCTGCCGCTCTCAGCCCGGGCTTGGCTGTCCCAGATATGCTGGGAAGGTCCTACTGAAGATGGGGTTTATTTTGTCCCCCCACCCCACCCCATACCTCCTGGATCCTGCTGTTGCAAGTCTGGTCCCCGCTGGTATCTTCCATCCAGGATGGGAAACGTTCAGGAAGGCTGAACCCACTGCCTGCTCCCGGCACTGGGGAACGGGGGTGCTTTTTGCGTGCGCTGGGGACACCCCACAACGAAGCTGCACCTGCAGCATCACCTCTTTTGCACCCCCTGGGGGGATTAGCCGCTTTTGGAAGGGGTTGCAGAGGGTGCCAGGATTAAGTCATGCCTTGAATTAAAGGATTCCTTCCTTTTTGGTCTGTTTTTGGGCTTTGGAAGATGTGTGTGTGCTTGATTTCCCATGGAAATGGCCATATGAGCATAACCCTTCATGCTGAGATGATTTCAGCTGTCCTACCTTCAGTGTTGCTACAGCATCAGCAAGGAGAGGTTGTGTTGGGTTGACCAAGACTCTCCTCCTCCAGTTGCTGCCAACCTTATGTCACCTTTCTTGTCACTCACCCGATGGCCTGAAGGTGCCTGCAGTTTCTGGCACAGGGAGGGCAAGGAAGATGCTCATCTGCCCCCAGACAAGCCCCCATCACCTTTTACGTCCCCTCTGTGAGATGCCCAACGTCCCATGTACATTGGGATGTCACCTCCTGTGGGAGCCTCCTCGGGTGATGCAGAGGATGAAAGATTAACGGTGGAGATAGGGGGGAGGATTTTGGGGTCTTCAGTCCTTGCTTTGCTGTCGTGCTGCTCTGTCTCCCCTTCTCAGAGCAGGGAGGGACAGTGGGATGCTGGTGGGAGTTGTGTCCCCACCCAGGGCCACCCTGCAGTGATGGGGCTGGGGCAGAGCCCCCCACCCCTGCTGGGGCCTCTGGAAAACACTGGGGAAAAAACAAATCATTAAAATCAAATAAATAAGAACAAAGCCAAACAAATCAGCTCCCGGGGGATGGCCCTGCCCCGAGGCGGGCAGGGATGGCTCCGGGACCCTCGGGGGGACCCGGCCGCGGGCAGCGGCGCTGGGGGGAGCGGGCTGGCTGCTGGCACTCGCCGCTCTCCCCCGCCCCGATGCTTTAATCACATTTTCAATTCAAATCTGCTGCTATTTGATCCCCCGGGGGTGGCAGCGGGGAGGGTGGGGGATATTTTTAGCTGTGCTTAAAGCTGCCGGGGGGCGGAGGGAGATCGCGCAGGTTGCCGTGGCCGCGAAGAGTTGGAAGGGATCCCCCCCCCTCCCCTTTTTTCTTCCTTCTCCTCCTCTTTGCACATCTGAGGGCGGCAACGGGGCTGGCTCCCCCCTCCCGGAGGTCGCCTTTGTTTTCCCCGTGTCGCTCTCCCGAGCAGCCGGGGGGGCGGGAGGGGCCGGGGCTGAGCCGGGCTGGGCTGGGCTGGGCTGGACCAGCCGCCTCTTCTCCTCCTCGCCCCGCCGGACCCCGCTGAGTTGGTGCCGTTCCCCCGAGCGGCACTTTCCCCCCCGCCCCGGGGCTGAGCAGCCGCCACCCCCCGGGACCTCCATGGCACCGCCGCGATGTTCGTGTCCCGGGTCCTGGATTTCCAGAAGACGCGCTACGCCAGGTAAATCCGTCGGTGCGGCGGTCCCCGAGCCCCTGGTCGTCTCGGAGTCCCCGGACAGCCCCAATCTCTGCCTGGGCTCGGCTCAGCTGGGATGGAGCCCGAAAGGACCTTCAAAAGCTGCTGAGTGCCCCAAAGCTCCGGGCAGGTGCTGGCTGGGCTCTTGGCTACCTGCTTTTCTGCATCCCTAACGGATTCTGAGCATCCTTGGGAGCCCTCGCTGCCTTTCTCTGGGTCTAACTTCACGGTGGTTTTTCCCCACTGCTGGGGCACCTGGAACCTGGCTCCCTGCAAGAACAGATCCCATCACTGGCTCCAAACCCCCCTTGGAGGGATCAGTGCTGTCCAGGGTCCCACTGCACCCACGTGAACCTCCCCGGGCTGGCTCCCCCAGCCCAAACCTGGGGGCTCACCAGGGCTCCCATGGGATGCACCGGTGGTGGATCCTTCTCCCCTTTCCATGAAATCCCCGGGGAGCTTTTCCAGCAAGCAGCAGGAGCACGTTTCAAAAGCTCAGGTGTGTTAGGAAACCTCACGGTGTTACCTGTGTCAGGGGAAACCTGAGGATCGCTGGGCACGGGTCAGAGGGCACTCGGCCGCGTGGGCTGCTGCGGGATCAGATGTGGCCTTTAGGAGGGAGCTGGCAGGTGACACGAGGACAACGGCCACCCACAGCCCTCTGGCTCGCGGGGTGGCCAAGGAGGAGTCAGATCCCACAGTGGTGGGGGCTGCACGGCCGGAGAGAGATCAGGGAGTGCTGGGGTGCTCAGTTTTGCACCGAGGGTGGGCTTTGCTCCCAGTGACTTGGGGTGGTGATGTTTCGCTGGCTGCAGAGGGTCCCACGGGCTGGCGCAGTTCCTGGGGGCTCTCAGCTCTGTGCTGCCACTGCCAGACTCCCACTGGTCCTGTTAGGGGCAGATACCAGAGAAAAACTTGTGTGAAAAGATGTGGTGATGGTGTTTCTTGCCTGCACCGGGCAGGATGATCCCTGGGGGATGTTTTCCTGGGTTGGGTAAGGACAGGAGACCACCCTCTTACCGTCTCAAGCCATGAGCTCCTCTCCTTCCCGGTGTCCCATTGGGAAAATCCATTCTTGCATCTCCAAAAGCTGCCTGAAATGTGGACACTTGCTTAAAGACCTTGCTTAAAAACCTTTGCCTAGGGGAGAGGCTGGAGGTGCCCAGCAGGTCTGCACAACACATCTGGTAAAGGCTCCATGTGAAAACAGAGAATTCAAGACTTTCTTCCCAGCTGGCGTGCAGAGGACAGGGCTGGGGGAGAGGGACTTGACCAAAGCTCTGTACCCCGAGAACAGGAGGAAAACCACAGCTTTGCAGTGATGCTGAGGCTGTTTGGGAGCTGGGCAGCAGATCAGGGGCTGCCCGCCCACCTCAGTCTTGCCCAGCAGAACCCATCTGCCAACCTGTTGTGTGATTTATCCCGAATCAGCAGGCTCCAACCTTGTTGTGGTCCTTTCTGGAGACAACTTGTTAAATGGGGATGAGGCACTACAGAGAGTCCTGCAGGGACAGAGCCCCTGTGCGGGGCAGGGGCTGTGGGGCACAGGAAGGGTCAGGTCCACAGGGTATTCTCCACCTCTCGCCGTGTGCCAGGGCTGCATGGGGAGCAGGAGGAGATGGGTGATCCCTTGGCTTTCACCCCAAGGCAATCACCAGCACGTGATGCAAACCCAGGACTTCCCGTATCACTGCAGAGATCCTCTTAGCCTAGTGCTTAAAAATAACAGTGGGCTAATCTCCACCCACCCCCCCGTGCACACCAGCTCTCCTCTCCATGGAAATGCTCTGCTCTGGCATATCCCAAAAGAAACCCTAAAGCTGCTGCTTCCTTTGTGCCAGGGATGCCCTTTCAGCTGGGCTCTGAGGTGGGGACTGGGGTGAGCAGGAGCCAGAGTACCTTATGGCATCATGTGTCTTTCGAGGCAGCAGAAGCATCTCAAATTCTGGGTTCAGTTTTGGGTCCCTCACTACAAGAAAGACACTGAGGTGCTGGAGCATGTCCAGAGAAGGAGCTGGGGAAGGGTCTGGAGCACAAGGCTGTTGAGGAGCAGCTGAGGGGGTCAACCTGGAGAAAAAGAGGTTCAGAAGGGTCTCTTGCTCTCTACAGCTCTCTGATAGGAAGTTGTTGCCAGGTGGGGGTCATGCTCTTCTTCCAAGTAACAAGTAATAGGACAAGAGGAAATGGGCTCAAGTTGCACCAGGAGAAGCCTAGGTTGGATATTAGGAAGGATTTCTTCACCAGAAGGGATGTCAGGCTTTGGAAAAGGCTGCCAGTGAAGTGACTGAATCACTATCCCTGGAAGTTTTGAGAAGCCCATGTAGATGTGACACTTGGGAAAGTGGTTTAGAGGTGAACATGGCAGTGCTGGGTTAATGGTTGGACTCCATCCTAGAGGTCTTGTCCAACCTTAGCAATTCTATGATTCTGTCTTGCAACAGCTTTACAGAGAATGATACTCTTGCTTGCGGCCTTCGTTAAAACAAACAAACAAAACCCAAACCAAAACAAATCAGAAAGTTTTCCTCATGGTGGAAAAGCCTGGAACAGCTTCATTTTTCATGTTGTTTTATCTAATTTTGAGCAAGGACCAAGAAAGGAGAAACTTGGCCATTGATACACCCACCAAAAGGAATAAATAAAACAGAGCATGGTGATGAAAGACCTGTTGTGTGAGAGCTGCAGTGAAGGCACCGGGCTTTGAACAAAGAGATGAAAAGCAGCGATCAATGTGGGAGCATTCTGTGAACTGCCAGGAGAAAACTCAGGGCTGGAGGGGCACCAAAGTGTCCCCAAATCCCTCCTGGCTGGGCTTTGGAGATGGAGCATTAGAGCTGGGGCAGAAAACTGTGGGAGTGGTCTGTCCCTGTGGTGTCACAGGGATGCAAAGCAATGGCATTTGAGCACCTTGTGGTTATGAATGAGGCACTGGGTGGTTTCTGCTCTGCTGTGGGGTCCGGGAGGCTCTTCCATCACTGACACTGTGGGGAAAGGGAGTTTAAAAGCGCAGTTGCTGCAAGACTCTCCCTGTCACTCGCAGTCTGCACCCTGATGAACAATATCCATCTCCTGCCTGACAGGCCAAATCCAGCCATGACGCCAGCACAGCACTCAGTGACAGGGTACAAGCAGATGTGACTCCTCCTGCTTTATCCAGCCACCAGAGAGTTATTACCCCAGTCCCCCTTCCACTCTTCCTTCCAGCTCACAGAAGTGCTGCTGGGTTCCCCCCAGACCAACAGATCAGTGTAAGCCCCATCTTCATCACTAAACTCATTGGTCAGGTTACACTGACCTGGTAACCAAACCCTCCCTCCACGCCACCACCAGCTGTGACCCCTTTTTGGCCCACTTTATAAACATGGTCTGGTGTCTCCCGCCCACGCAGCTGCCATGGGGCTGAGTCTCTCTCCCTGCAGGGAAGCAGAATGCTTCCCAGTCTTTGGCTATCCAGAGCTGTAATTGGAAGGAAACATGATTAAGCAGGGAGCTGCTGTATCTGGTGAGCTTCAGCATCTCTGGAGCAGCAGAGAGGGGTTTGCTGGGAGCTGCAGGGCACTGAATCATTCCAACAAACTGATAGCAGTTCACCATTTGATTTGTTCGTGCAAAGGGCTCTAAATCTTACTGTTTGCTTGTCTTGCCCTGCACAGAGCAGCCAGGAAATTCCACATTAATGTCTCGGCCCAGAAGCAGTGGGATCAGTGGGGGTCTCCGTAGGTTCGTGGTCCAGGCTTGTCCTCACCTGCCCTGTGTCACAACGTAGGCACTGCCACCTGTTCACCAGCATGAGGGGACGGAGGTCTGAACTCTACACTTACTCAAAACCAAATCCTCTAAATTTGGGGAAAGGTAGCTGGAAAGAACTTCCTTGTTGCTTCCTGCACCTGTAGTTACTGAGCAAGGAGACATTCATCGACTCCTCCAGCATCTCCAGGAAAGAGAGGGAGAGGAGAACCAGCAGGAATAGGAAACATGGGAATGCTCAGACCCCAAACACAAGGAAAACAACTCCAGGCTGACAGCGTGGACAGAGGTCCCACATTGGGAAGATCTGGTCCCCGTTTGCGATGAAAACATGAGTAGCCCTCGCCTGCTCCCACACACGCTGAAATGCCTTCCAAGAGCTCTGCTTCTCCCACAGCCCACGTGGGATGAAGCGGTGAGAAGGGAAACACTTTCAGTGTTAGTATCACAGCTTGAAGCTCCTCAAGATGCAGGAGCTCCTCACCGTGCAAGCACCAGCCCCAGCAAGACCTGCCAGTCTGTCCACAGTGGAGCAGATCCCCTTGACGCCAAAGGAACTGCTCCAAGAGATGGGGAGGCCCCCAAAACAGCGAGGGAAAACCAGGATCAGCTGATGTCACCGACCAATTCCGTGTTGGTTGCTCTGTGGGGCCAGGTTGTCTCAGATTCCCTCTTAAGACAGGACTGGTAGGAGCCATCTCATGTAGGTTTAAATGCCCAGGGCACATCATTGGAGCCAGGTATTTGGAAGGCAACAAGTACTTGGAGCATCACTTTTGATGGGATAACCCCTCAAACTGCCCCGTTCCCTCCTCTGGGAAGGTCAGGGAACCCAGCAGGACAGGCTCAGGTGGGGATCACCACACTGGAGATGGGCACTTGTGGGCAAACCAAGCCCCATGCCTTGTGCTTTTGGGGGGAGGACGGTCTCCTGGCTGCTTGGGAAACACAATGATCTTTTCCCTCCTTGAGCTGGTGTTGGATATCAGCCTGATGTGATTCCTTGGCACAGCTGACTGTGGCCAGCTTCATGAGGTAGCGGCCAACACAATCCATGGGAAATTCAAGCCACTGCCCAGCACAGCAGGTCAGTGAATGCGAGAAATGGGGCTCTGCCAGGACTGCTCCGGGGCTTGCCTCCCCTCCTCCTGCCTTCCCACACCCCCAGCTCCACAGCGAGACAAAGCAGTGCCAACCAACTACAACTCCCAAAGAAAGGAAGGGAAAAGAGCACAACTTAATCCACTTCATCGCTCTTGGGGGGTGCTTGGCTGCAGCTGCACAAGGAGGTTGGTTGAGTACCCAGAGAGGTGCCGCGAGGGGATGGATGCTCAGAGCAGGGGCTGAGCAAGGCAGAGGAGACATGGCCAAACACACAGAGCTCGGGGCTCCCTTGGGGTTCTCCAGGTGTAACTGAACCTCAGCATTTCCATGCAGTGGGAGTCCAGGGGACTCTGATACACTGCAATCTCTCGTGATAACACGACACCACGGGCATCGTATTCCTGGTGCACGAGTCAGATGCCAGCGACTGGAGCCAGGCAGTGCTGACCTTCAGGACAATTTGGCTCCAGGTCTGTGCTCCTGTTCAAGTTCACAGTTGAGGTTTGCTGCTGCTGAGGAAAGGATTTTATACAGAGAAAGATCATCAGGTCAGGGCAAGCAGTTCCCTCCTCTCTGTGCTGAGCTGCGTGGCTGGCGCCATAGCGTTAGACACAGCCCTGCTCTCTGTTGTAAGTAATACTAATGGAAATCTTACTATCTGCATGCCTGGCCGGTGAAATACATGATTTTCCTTCTGTGCCTTCGCTGTGCGGAGGCATTTGCTGAATAATTTACAGATATGATTTGTACTTGAGCAGCATCCAGGAATCCCAAATGAGAGCCTGGCTGTGTCTCTCGGGCCGTGCTGTGGGGAGACGTTATGGACACGGGACGCTGTCACCTGCTCATGTTTTTCACAGTCACAGCCAGGGTTAGAAACTGGGAAGGCTCCAGCCCCCAGACTATCCAAATCCTCTGCCAGCAGGCTCAGGTTCTGGTGGTCACGCTCACTCCTGCCCACCTTGTGCTGTTGCAGTTAAGCAGCCAGAGGCAGCCGAGGATTTATCCCACTGACTTAAGGCAGCAAGGAACATGCACGGTGACTTTCCAAACAAGCAATTCATAGAGGATTTTCAGTTCTGGAAACAGCCCTCCTAATATTCACAAAACACCTGGGACATCAGAGTAATTTTGTGACTAATCAGCTGTTGTTGGAGGTCTCATGAGTACCAAATGAAACAAGAAGTCCCAGCTCAGAAAGTAATTTGGGAAACACTCACCAATCCCATCTGTTGTGAATAAACAAACAGCTCTGCTGTGGCTGCAGGGTCATGAATTGCCTTGGAACAGTTAGAGATACCATCTACATAAAGAACAGAGCCCACCAAGGAGAAAAATAAATATCCCTGCACAGAGGATGGGAATATGGGCAGTTATTCCTGCTGAGTTTCCACCACCAACCAAGCCCTCCTCGGTGTGTATGCGCTCTCATGGGTGCAGAAATGGTCAATGCCTGCATCTAGCCTGGCTTGGAGCCTCCTGTGCTTGTCCCTGCTAGGATGAGGAGCAAGGAAGAGGAATGGTGTGGTCAGGGGAATAGCAGCATATCCCCTCCTGCCTTCCTCAGCCCCTGATGCACCCCCGAGGCAGCAGGACATGTCAGGGGGTTGCCTTCTTTGTCCCTTCTTGTGGGACATCTGTGCCTGTGGCTCAGAGCCAGGTGCAACACGGACATGGCTGAGCACACAGTCCCTGCCTGGGAGCACCTCTAAGTCAGCAGCAGCACTTGTTCAGCATTTCTCAGGGCATGCAGATTGTATCTGGGAGGGTCTATGGCCAGTCCAAGGTGTTAGTACCTGTCAGAGTGCTGGGAATGAGCAAAACCAGGGTGGGAGCAATCAGAGATGATGAATGACTATTCTGTCTGCTGCCTGTTTCGACTCATGTTGTGGAAGCAAGTCTTGCACCAGGGGCATCTGGGTGGGTTACTCCAGAAATCTGGTCGTCTGCTTATTTAGCCACAGGAAAGATTGAGAAATGCTGGTTTAGATGAAAAGCCTTTCATTTCCTGCTCCCTACCCAAGCTGCCAGCTCTTTGCATGGTGCCAGGAAGAGGTGCAAAAGAAAACACCGCCCTGTCTTGCTCCATCCAGCCCTCCTGCCCTTTCTCGTCTGGGATGGGTCCGAGCCACAGGAGCAGCCCATGGACAGGCTGCCCTGTCTCCCCCAGTCCAAGGAGCTGACCCACGAGCTTCCAGCACGTACAGCTCAGCTTTCCAAACCAGGAGCACCGTGTGTTTGCGTAGGAGCGTGCAGGAAGCGAGGAAGGGGCATGGAATGGAGGTTTCAGCTCTTAACGGGGTGCCGCGCATCCGTGCACGTGCCCGCGTGGGTGGCTCTGCAGATGGCAGCGCTGGGCAGCGTCAGCCTTCGCGTTTCTGCTTCCCAGTGGCAAATGCTCCCATGTCAGTTGGTAGGAAGGAAAAGCAGGATTTCTCTCAAGTGCTCCTGGGCTGGATAAAGCAGCAGAATCTCGGTGGGGGGCTCTGCACTGGGAGCAGTAGCCATAGGTCAAGAGGAAATGGCTCCCGAGCTTTTCTCATGTTCCCAAACTGCAGAATTGATGGCCTGGACTCAAGGAGGGGGTCATGGGTCCCGCTCAGTCTCCTGAATCTTGTGATTGTGTTCCATACATAAGCAGCCATCGGGCTCCACACCATCACACTCAAACCTCCGAGACTGAGCTAATTACAAACCACAGAGGAGCTCAAGGGGATGAAGCCTCTTACCAGGGATGCAGTTGGAGCATTACCAGATTAGGGGTCAGAGGGCAGAGCACACACCAAGCCCCAGCTTGCGAGGATGCCACCGCAGCAGCTCACATGTGAGCATGAGCCTCAGGACCAAGCCTGGGCATCTGAGCTGGGTGTGCAGCCTCTGGGCTCCTCAGGGCAAAGCCAGCCCAAACACTCAAGAGTCTGAAGCCAGCCTGCCCTACGGGAACACATCTGCTCCACCACTGTCACCTCAGGCATTACAACACTTGTTCTATCAAGGGACAGCTCAAAGGGCCCAAGCAGGACTTACCACCACAGCATCCAGCAAGGTCTTCCTCCATCCTTCCTCTCTGACCATCATCAAGATCCTCTTCTGTTACTCTAGAAGCAGCTGTGACATCCAATCACAAGAGGAAGGAGAAATCTTCTCCTTTTGTAGCCAGATCCCAAGAGCTGTCCAGAGGGGAACACAGACTGGAACAGCACCAGCTCCTCGATCGGGAAGGTGGATGTAAAACAACCAGCATCCCACCTCCAAAGGCGTTGGGCCAGATCCTGACCAAGCCCAGCCCTTTTATAAGCCTTCTGCAGGTGAAACCTATAGATGTGAACTGGTCTGGGGAGATGCATATCACCTGGGATAACCCTGGACGTGCTGACTGCTCCTTTGTCACTGTGGCACCGAGCCCACTGTCCATAGACACAGCCACAAGTACAGTCTGATGTATGGCAGGATTGGGGGTGGTAGGTGTTGGACTGGCTCATTCCAGGGACAGGGATGAGCTGCCCAGTGGGAGCCCAGCTCACCCCTCCCCATCCATATTTTAGTGGTGATTTTACACACCTCCATGGCTCTGCTCCTGGCAGTGTGTGGTCACCATGGAGCAGTTGATGTAGGTTCTCTTAGTGCCCTCAGGAGAGCTCAGATGGTCCCACGTGAGCCCTCCTGAGGAATAATCTAACTTAATCCCCTTTTTACCTTCTTCTTCCCACCCTGGCAAAGCAAGAGCCAGGCAGATCTGTACGATTTTTGAGGTTGGAATTTTGTTCTTGGATAAAAGTCTTTTAAAACCTCAGTAAAACCCCCTGAAGCCACAAAAAAACCCACCAAACAAACAACAAAAAAACAAAAAACAGAGTGGGAGAAAGAGAAGGAGAAAGGAACAGGCCTGGGAAGCCAGCTCTGCACTTTGCCCTGGCTGCCAGGGACAAGGGACTCTTTGTTTCCCTGGCCGGAGCCTGCTGCACTGGCCCTTTTCAGTCTCCCTCCCTGGGAAAGGGGCCAGGGGGAAGCAAGGGACAAGCAGGGCAGGCAAAAACCCCGAGGCTGCCGTGAATAACCCCCGCTCAGCCCCCCAGCAGCCCCCCATCTTCATATAGCCGGTTGTAGAGAGTCTGCCAGGAACAGCACCGGGAGGAGAAGGTGCCCGGGAACCCCTCGGTTCCCTGCTTCCCACGTGCCATCCCTGGAAAAGAACACGCTTGTGTTCCTGCCGTGCGGGAGGCTTTGAACTTCTCCATGTCTTTTGGACTTTGCCTTCCTAAATCACCTGACAAAAGGCACTGAAGCCCCCAGTTGTTATGTGATCACGGACCGCAGCAAGGGAGCCGCATCTCCGTGGCTTTGCTGGCGTTGTGGCTGTTGGGGCCAAGTCTCTCCCATCTCCTCCCACCCCAGGGACACGGCCAGGCTGTCCCCAAGAGTATGGCTGCAATGACACTGAGCCGGTGATGGCTGTGGGTTCAGCCAGCCGGGCAGGAGACTTGCTGCAGGGATCAGATCTAAGTTTGGAGAGGTGTTTCTCATCTTCTCCTTATTTTCCATCATTGTAAAACCCTGGAGCTCTGCCTGGCCACCAGCAATTCCCCCTCTCCCAAGCCCAGTCACACGGAGCTCCCCCTGCAGCTCTCTGGGCTTTCATCAGCTCTAATGAGACTCACAGGTGCCCTCTCCAAGCATATCCATCCATCTGTCCAGGCTGGGGCTGTGCTTTGAGGCTGGTTTTGCACATTGGTATGGCAACTATCTACATGAGAGGAATGATGCACGGCTTCCAGTGCCCTGCCCTACACCCACGCCAGTGTGCACACGGGTGACATGAGCTGGATGGATGCTTGGCACCCCGGGATGGTCTGAGAGAGAGATAAAGTCCCAGGAGAGGGGAAAAGGGGAGGAAGTGGCCTCTGCACCTCTGGGGAGCAAGGTGCTGCAGGGCAGCTGGGGACTCATCCTGCCCTGCTGGGAGATGTGCAAGCATCAGCTGCTCCGGTTTCTACAGAGCACAGAGGACCTCAAAAATGTGCCAAAGTAGCCCCAAAATGTAATGCTGGCTGCTGCAGGAGGGGCCCACTGTGCCCAGCTGGCCCAGCACTGTGCAGACAGGTCCCACATCCATGATGCTCCATATCCCATCCTCTACAGGATGATGTTTCTAGAAAGCAGGGCAGGAAAACAAAAGCAATCCCCAGGTCAAAAAGAAGTTCGTCCTCAAGGCTATTTCTCCCTCCAGGAAAAGTAGGTGTTTACTTCAGTCTCATTCCACGGGGATGGACAGGATAGCCCTTCTTGGCCTCTCCATCCCTGTACCAGAGCTAGGGAGGATATTGTATCCCAGGGATTCCTTCCCAAAGGGTCTGGGTGCCCCACAACCCAGGGGAGGGGGCTGTGGGAACTGGCCCTGCTGCTGCTCCCCCTTACTGCTCTGAACAGCACTGCCAGAATGGAGGGGAGACGGTGCAGGCATTGTTAAAATAAATAAAATCTAGGAAAACGCCTTGAACATGTTTCCTCAGCAACTGTGACGTCATCTGGGATGTCTGGCCTCCCCCCTTCCCCCCCTCCTTCTTATTATTAAAAGGGAGAAGAAAGGGAAGCAGACAGTGAAGGGGAGCTGGGGACAGTCTCCTGGCAACGCTGGGGACAGTAAGGTCCTCCTGCCAGGGGCACATGGCTCCAGCGTGGGGAGCTCTGCCAGCACTCATGGTTGGAGCACTGGGATGGGGAGGGCATCCCTGGTGTGCCCGGGGACACAGGTGACAGCACTCTGGGCACTACCATATCCCCAGGGATGCTCGGCTGCTTCCCGGGCAGGGCAGCCTTGCTGAGCCCTGATTTACCCAGAGAGGGCCCTCGGTTTGCAGAGCAGTGGGAGTGTGGCCCTTCCATTCCTCCTCCTGATTCCAGACATTTTTTGATGATGATGGCCACGGAATCTTCCTGAAGTGCCAGGGTCTGTCAGCAGGCAAAGCAGGGGCTAGGGACAGAGTCTCTCTGTGGGTTGTCACTGTCACCTGTTGGGGAGACCCTCACACACCCGGGCCTGTTCTGGTCACACTCTCCCAAAAAATCCTTGTCATCTGAGCTATTTAATCTGCCCTGGCTCACTATTAACAGGCAACAGCAAGTGGCTCTGGCAGTGGGGCTGAGCAGGCAGGAGATAGCAGAGGAGTCCACACAGATGTGGGTGGCTCAGGGATGGGGAGAGACTTTTATTGCCTTTCCCAGCACTCCAGACCAAGGGGTCACCTGTGCCCAGCAGCAAGGTCCTGCCAGCCCCTGAGCCCCTTCACTGGGCACAACTCAGCTGTGAAACACGCTGCAGATGGTGCAGGAGCCGGGGGCAAACAGGGTCAGGAAACAATTAGCCCGGGTCCTGCAGGGCAGCCCTGCCGGCGCCCACTCAGCTCGGCCCTCCTGACCTGAGCCACGGCAGGAAACGTCTTTAAACCCCTGATTCTCAGGACCAGGGAAGGATCCCTCTCTGTTTTCCTGCTTCTTATTCCTTTTGCTCAGCCTCCACTGCTGGCTCCTGCCAGAAGAGGATGGTGAGCGAGGCTTTGCTCCAACCCATTATCACGGATGCACATTTAATTTGCTGTTACGTACCCAGCATTGGACCAGCCAAGCCTGATACTATTTTTTATCACTGTGTGCCAATCCAACAGGGGGAATCGATACATTCCTGAGAATGCCAAGAGCAAGCTGATACCCGAGACTGAGAGAAACGGAAATAAAGATGCAGGTTTCCAAGGGAGAGCAACAGGGTTGCTCCCCACAGCAATCTGTGCTGGGATGCGTGGCCCTGTGGATAGGGGGTGGTTGCAGGTGGTACCCAGAAACCAAAGGCATGATGGAGATACCCTTGCTGGAGCTGGGCACACTGAAGGTGTCACCACGGGATGGGTCAGGGACCCACAGGCCCGCCCACTACCCCGTGTGCCCTCTTCACTGCTGAGGCTCTTCCCACCCACTGCCTGCAGCAGCAGCCAGAGCTGGATCCTGCCTTCTGCTCTCCGAGCAGCAGCAGTTCCTGCGAAATGCTTTGGCCTGAGCTGTGGATGAGAAAGACCTGGGGTCCTGGCATCTGAGGACAGCCAGATGGGCAAGCTGCGCCCTGGGGCCACTTCTGCAGGGCAGCTGGAGCACAGCTGAGCTGCAGTGGGGCTCCAGGCTGGGGGGCCTGGGGGTGTCCCTGCGCAGACCCCTCCGAAAGGGTTTTGCCCTCAGCCCTGTCCCCTGAGCGTGTTTCTCTCCCGGGTTCTCGCTGCAGGTTCATGAATCACCGTGTCCCGTCCAACTGCAGGTACCAGCCGACGGAGTACGAGCACGCGGCCAACTGTGCCACCCACGCAGTGAGTCCCTGTCCCCACCTCAGGGTGAGGGAGGATGGAGCTCATCTCTGCGGGGATCCCCTGAGGAACCTCAAAGAACTCAAAAATCTCTGTGTTCGGCTCCAGAGCGGTCACTGGGGCTGCTGGGGGCCGTGATGAGGCAGATGTGCCCCAGGGATTGGGGTGCTCTCCTTCCTTCTGCCCTGGGAAGCTGATGTGCATCTCCCTTGCTCTCACCCACCGTGGCCTCACGTCCCTGGGGAAGGTGGCTGTGGGAGCCAGTGGGGCAGCAGTATTTTGCAAAGCTCCCTGAAAATGGAGTGTTTCACAGCAGGAACTGTGACAGGTGCCCATGGGGCTGCCTGCACAGCCCTGGGACTGAGCTCTCCCCACATCAGAGCTTCCCTGGGGAGCTGGCAGCTCCCACTCTGAGTCCTGGGAGATGACTCTGAGGAAGCCACCCTCCTTGTGCCTTCCTCCTCCTCCATCTGGAGAAGCTATTTTGAAACTGCACACAGGGAGGGACCCTGCCTGGCCCATGGGGGTGGCCAGGCTGCCCCTTATGGGTGGTGGCTTTGATCAGAAGCAAAAGAAAAACCAAACCCACCTAAAAGGAAAAGTGGAGACTGTGTCGTAGCTGCTCGATGGAAATGCAGAGTCAATAGGGGGTTTACTTCTCCCTTCCAGTTCTGGATCCTGCCCAGCATCCTCGGCAGCTCCATCCTCTACATCCTCTCCGATGACCAGTGGGAAACCATCTCAGCCTGGATCTATGGCTTTGGCTTGTCCAGCCTCTTCATTGTCTCCACTATCTTCCACACCATCTCCTGGAAGAAGAGGCATCTCAGGTACCATCCCTGATTGGTCTGGGTTTGGGAAGGGGCAGATGGTCTACAGGCCCCCAGTGCTGTGACCTGTCTGTCTGTCCTTCCCACAGGACTGTGGAGCACTGCCTGCACATGTTTGACAGGATGGTGATCTACTTCTTCATCGCAGCATCCTACGCTCCCTGGTGAGTTGGTGCTGGGTGGGGGCCACCTCTTGGCCCCACTGGAAGGCAGAAAATCAGCCCAGTTCCCATAGATAGGGTTTCCTCTTTGGATTTGGCTCTGCTTCAGGCTGTACCCTACCCCCTTTCACAAAACCTTCATATCCTACAGATTTCAACCTCTGTAAGTTGAAATTACAGATTAGGGAGACCGTTTGGTGCGACAGTCGTGGGAGTGGGGGCAGCATTTCCCTGTCACCTTGCTGTATTAGCCCAGACTGGGGTGCTGCCCGAGACCCTACTCACCACAGACCTGGGTCTTGCAGGCTGAACCTGAGGGAGTTGGGTCCCTGGGCCTCCCACATGCGCTGGATCATCTGGATCATGGCATCTTTCGGGACTGTCTATGTTTTCTTCTTCCATGAGCGGTGAGTGCCTGTACCTGGCCCCGGGCTGGAGGCTGTGTGGGACCAGGGATGTGGAGCAGGGATGTGAAGGAGGGACGTGGAGCAGGGACGTGCTGCCATGAGTTGCTTCTTCCACGTGGTGGCACCAAATAAAAAGCCAAAGGCCCCTGATTTTTTCCTGAAGCCCCAAGTGCCTGGCCCTGAGCTGGAGCTCCCAAGCCAGAGTGGGGGTTCCATCACCCCTTAGCAGGGTGCCAGTGTGACCCACAACTGAGGATGTGGGACCTGCCATGATGGCACTGCCACCCCTTTTCCTGTAGCCTGGCCGTGGACATTATAAACACAAAACTCGACCTCCCTCTGCTCCTTCCTCCAAGCAGCTTCTCTGTCGGTCGCAGGTACAAGCTGGTGGAGCTGGTGTGCTACATTATCATGGGCTTCTTCCCTGCCTTGGTCATCCTCTCCATGGTAAGACACTGCTGGGAAACACTTGGGCTCAGAGCAAGGGACAAATCCCTGCAGGGCTGGTTTGTCTCTGGTGGGTTGGTGCAGTCTCCAAAGCTGTGTGATGGATAAAACCATCCCCAGTATGATGTGGGCTGGGTTGGTTTTGCAAAGGCTTTGGGAGCCCAGCAGATACTGTGTGCATCTCCACCAGACCTCCTGCCTGGGCTCCGTGGAGTTGAAATCACAGAGTCACAGAATCAAAATGGTTGGGGTTGGAAGGACCTTAAAGACCATCTAGTTCCAATCCTCCCAGAAAAGCTGGGCTGCTGGGCCCCCACTGCCTTGCTGGAGGGGAGGGGGTAGCAGGAGGCAGAGAGAGGATCCTGCCTGCAGCCGTGGTCGCACTTCTGACCTGGATGGGGTGGCGGGGAAAGGGCAGACGCGCTGTGGCCGCACTGAGCCCTTCCTCCCTGCCTGCTCCCAGCCCAACAGGGACGGCCTCCCGGAGCTGGTGGCTGGTGGCTTCTTCTACTGCCTGGGCATGGTGTTCTTCAAAAGCGACGGCCGCATCCCCTTCGCCCACGCCATCTGGCACCTCTTCGTGGCCATCGGAGCTGGCATCCACTACTACGCCATCTGGAGGTACCTCTACCGGCCCGGAGCGCTGGAGACCAAAACGTCCCGGTAGAAGCCTTAAAGACTTTGTTTGTGCCAACGGGCACGAGGGGGCACTGAGGGGAGTGGGGACGGAGCCTGCACTGTGGGCTTACCCCAAACTGCCCCCTGGCCCCGCCGGCAGCAGCCGCTGGTGCCCCTCCCGCACAGACAGGAGAGCCTGGAGGTTGATTTTAAGCGTTTTTCTTTTTTTAACCTCGGGAACTGTTTTATTTTTTTAAGGCAAAGGTTTCATAACAAGGTGACCGACTGATGGGCTGTGGGCAAGAGGGGCCTTCACCTACTGGACTTGCCAGGGGCTTCACTCACTCACTTGGTCCTGAGCATCCCTTGGGAGTGAGGACCTTGGCCCCACATGCCCCTGGCTGGTGACACCCTGGGTTTGGCTACTGGAGTCCTTAGCACAAACCATCCAGGGGACTGGAGGTGTCAGGATGGGGGGGAAGACCCAGTGGTGGAAGGGAGCAGGGTGACAGCCCTGCACCACCCGGACTCAGCTCCTAAGTCATGTCATTAACTGCTCCCTCCCAAGTGCTTGACAGGAAGATCCTGACTCAACAAGCCTTATACGAGATTGAAACTTGAATCTCCTCCAGGGTACCCCAGTCCCTGAGCACTGGGAAGCCCTTTCTCTAAGCCAGTCTTAAGTGCACAACTCGGTTCGTCCTCCTAGACAGGCCCTGGAAGCCCCCACGGACATTTTCTCCCTGGAGTGCTTTGCTTTCCTCTTCGGCCTCGGTGCTCGTGGCAGCCCAAAGCATGGCCCCCTCCCAGGCTCTGCTGCACGTGTGCCTTTGGCAGGGAGCAGAGCTGGGATCCAGCTCCCGGCATCCCCCTGAGTGGGGCCAGCCCACCCACTTCAGGGGATTCCCTTTCTCCTCCAGGCAGGGAAGTGAACCTCCTTGGGCTGGGATCACAGGGCTGTCTGCCTTCTCTGCTCCCAGTTGGATGATAAGCCTGTTGCTCATCAGATTTAATTCCACTTTTGGGAGGATTCCTGACATTCCCAGGATCGCTGATGGGAAGGAACGCATCCTCATGATGTTTGGAGGTGAGCTGGGACAGGGAGATCCTAGTCATGCTCCATTTTTAAAATGCCTAACCATGGCCACAAAGTGCTAACACAGGAGAACAAGACATGGAACATCCATCTGGTTGTTGGGAGCAGCCTTGATGGTGCTGGAAGGGGAAACCCACACCTGGTGTTGTTCCCCAAACACACTGGCAGAGCTGCTGGAGCCAGGAGGGTCTGGTGTGTTCTGGCTGTGGTACGTGCCGGGATCTGCACCTTCCCTGTTCGCCCTGAAAACATCGATTTCCCATCATCTCTTTCTGGCCTTCGATTAATCACAGCTGCAGAGGTCCTGGTGTGACGTGGCAAGCGAAGGAGATTTACGGCCACCATCCCACATCTTCCATTTCTCCGTCTCCAAGCCGAGGAGCCGAGCTCCTGGCTCTGCCCCCCCTCCCACAGAGCTGAGGCCTCCCCAGCCTGCAGTGCCCCGGGAGCAGCTCTGCAGGGCTGTGCCATTTTGCAGCAGATTACCAAAGAGGAATCTGGATATTCATCCTCTCCTGGCGGTGTGGTCACCAGGTCGGCAAAGAAATCCAGTGGGTTTTCACTTCCTATAAGGGGCTCTGGGTGCTGTGCTCGGCACCCCAGCCCGGCATGGGGCTGCTGGGGGTCTCTGCCCAGGGCTGGGGTTCCCCTTGGGGTGACAAGTGGTCTTAGGGACACGGGGTGAATGAGCTCGTGTAAGCCCAGGCTCTGCTGCTGCCTCTCCCGGTCCCCCACACCCCAGCCTGTGCTCTGTCACTTACCACAGATGGAGGGGTGGAGAAGGACAAGCTGTGAGTAACCAGCAGTTGATGGAGCATGTCTGGGGTTGGAATAGCAGGATATAGAGGTCCCAGAATGGGAGATGCCATATTTTCTGTCTGACAAGTCATTATCCTTCTCTGTGCCTCAGTCTCCCCATCTGTAAAATGGGGGTGAAGACACCAACCTACCTCACAGGGCTGATGTGAGGACCCTGTGAAGCACTTGGAGGGCAGGCAGTGCTTTACAAACATGTGCTTCAATTTTCACTGGGCCTGGGGGACTGGATTCCCAGGGCCACTGTGGGCCACAGTGACAACTGTGGCTCAGTGTGCCTGGCCCTCCTCCCCCTCCACTAAATCCATGGGGAACCACCCTGGGGACAGACCATGCAAACAGCCATAGGCAAACGTCCCCTGGCAGGGCCTGAGGATGCCCAAGGACCACCATTGTGTTTTGTCTGTAGGCTTCATCCCAATGGATTTAACTTGGAAACCATTTTGCCATCAGCGACTTTTGGCTCTAAATCTGTCCCGGCGGCTCCTGAGGCACAGGGAGGTGCCAGAAGGACCTTTCTGGGGCTACTTCATTTCAGTCTCCTGCTGAAAATCCAGGGCAGGACAGATGCCCAGGCAGGAATGGGTGGTGGGGCTCCATCTAGGACATCACCACCTTCAGCCTGAATTTGCTGAGCAGGCTTCTCTGTAATTGAGAACTCCCCCCCTCTACTCTTGCTCCTAAACCCTCCCCTTGCAAAGCAGGGTGGGGAGGCACAGAGCAAGTTATTGGATTGCCCTCCTATTTTATACTAATTTTAAGTGACTCTCAACATTCAGGATGTCTGCGGAGGAGGGCTTGAGGGAAGTTTTTAGCGTCTCATGTTTTTCACTGTCCATCCTTGTTCAATCAGTATTTTATATTTAACACAGTATTGGGTCAAATACAAACAAACGTAAGGAAGATAACGCTAGTGAATATTGTTTCCTGTGGAGTAGGATTGAAATAAAAACTCAAGATACCTCATTCTTGCCTGCTTGTTAAATCAAAATTAGTTTCTCTGCAGCATCTGGAAATAAACCCATTTTCTACCTGAGTCATCCCACGTGGCGTTGCTCCCACTCAACCCACTGCAGGGTTGCTGAGCACTGACTCACCTCGATGCAGGGATGGCTTTGCCAGCTGCTGGCTCTGCGCAGGGAAATTTGGGTGGGGGACAGATCAGCTCCAAGCTGCAGAGTTTCCTTTAAAATAAATAAATGTTGAGTTTGCTGGCAGTGTGCCCCCATGCCCAGAGGCGCCGAAAGGCACATCAGCATCTCACCCAAGCGGCTCCAGCGTAGAGTCCTCCATGCCAGCTCCAGACCTGAAACTTCCCCTCCTGCGTGGCTGAGTTGGAAGTTGACCTGTGGAGCCCAGGGGCTGGCACTACAGGGAGGTGAAGGATGCCAGACCCACGGAGGTGGAAAACCTGTGGCAGACTGGGCAGAGGGTAAGCACAGCTCACTGTGGACCCCAGAGAGGAAACCCACCATCACCCAGCATCTCCCACCAGCCTCTCCCACGGGAGAGGGAGAGTTTGCCCCCCGTCCAGGGAGTTGGGCAGGTGGTGCTGCCTGCCCTGGGCTCTGCACACCCACCAGCTGCCCTCTCACCTGCACTTCTCTGTCATAATTACACAGGGCTGAATCCCTCCCAGGCTGCGATGCTCAGCAGCTTTCCCAGAAAGCCAGGGAGGGTTCTCTGCTTCCAGGGGCAGCTGAACTCACTCCAAAACCTGACCCACAACTTCCACCTCGCCCATCATTTCTTTGCTGCTGGCAATCAGGCTGGACTGGGAGGCCTCCTGGCTTTGCTTTGTATTGGTGCTGTCATTCCCAGAGGGTGTCTGGGTGGCAGAATCACCTTCCCACCCAAAGCACTCCAGCACCACTGGATATGGAAACACCCCTTTAAGCAAAAGCAGATATTTTCACCGAGGGAAGCAAAGCATCAATGACATCTTGAACAGCTCCCTGTTGCAGTCATGATCCATCCCTTCCTGGTTTCAGCCACCAGCCCGTGTGCAGCCTCAGCAGTTTCCAGGTCAACTTTGGAGCTGGTTTGATAAAACCTGTTTGGCCAAAGCCAGCAGCTGCCTGTGCAGGTGAGGTGCCACTGCCAGTGCAGCCCTGCTTGACTGGCATTTTCACAGAATCCTGGAAAGGCTCAAGTTGGAAGAGACCTTAAAGCTCTTCTTGTTCCAACCCCTTGTCACGAGCAGGGATACCTTAGACTAGACCAAGTTGATCAAAGCCACTTCCAGCCTGGCCTGAAACACTTCCAGGGATGGGGCAGCCACAGCTTCTCCAGCCAACCTGTGCCAGGGCCTCACCACCCTCGGAGGGGAGAATTTCTTCCCAATATCCCATCTAACCCTGCCCTCTGTCAGTGGGAAGCCATTCACCCTTATCCTGTCATTCCACGCCCCTGTCCAAAGTCCCCCTCCAGCTTTTCTTGGAGCCCCTTTAGGCAGTGGAAGGGGCTTTAAGGTGTCCCCAGAGCCTTCTCTTCCCCGGGCTGAGCACCCCCAGCTCTCCCCAAGCCCGGCTCCACGGGAGCATCTCCGCAGCCTCCCCCGGACTGTCTCCAGCACCTCCGCATCCTTTCCGCGTGTCGGGGCCCCCCGATCCCCCCGTGGGTGTTTGGGTGGGTGTTTGGGTGGGTGTTCGGGTGTCTCGGCCGCGCGGGCGGTGCCGGTGGCGGTCGCGCGGGGGCGCGCGCGGCGCGGTCGCTCCGCCCCGGCGGGACGGGCCGAGCCGAGTCCCCCCCGCAGCCCCGGCGGCTCCGGGCGCTGCCGCCGCCGGGGTCGCGCCGAGGCTGCCCCGCTCCGCGGTGAGTACCGGGGGGGTGGCGAGGGCAGACCCTGCCCAAGGGAACCCCCTTGTTTTGTTGGTGTTGGTGGTGGTGGTTTTTTTTTCCCACCCCAGCATCCCCCCCTTGTTGCGTCCCGGGACGCCCCCGCCGGCTCCGGGAAGGGAGCGTTTGTTTCTCGTCCCCGCTGGCAGCGGCCGTCGGGAGGAGCGCGGCGGTGGCGGCTGAGGCTTGTCCCGGTTGCCGTGGGAGACCCGCTGCCCGGAGAACCGCACCGGGAGGGCTGTGCCGGGAGCCGCAGCGCCGGAGGGTCCCCGTCCCGTGGCCGGGAGCGCGGGGAGCCTTCCCCGCATTGCCTGACCCCGGGGATCCGTGTTCCATGCACATCCCTTGGGATGCTTCCCCTCGTTGCATGGATCCTTCTCCCCCTTGCTTGACCCTTGAGATTCTTCTTCCCATTCCATACCCCTTGGGATTCTTCTCCCGCTTGCACACCCCTTGGGATCCTTGACCTATTCCATACTCCTTAGGTTCCTTCTCCCCAGCACACAACCCTTAGGATCCTTCTCCTCCTAGCACACCCCTTGGGATCTTCTCCCCATTCCATGCCCCAGGGAATCCTTCTCCCCCTTGCACACTCCTTGGGATCTCTCTCCCCGTTCCATACGCCTTTGGATCCTTCTCCGCACTGCACACCCCTAGGGATCCCACTGCTATTCCACACCCACCATTTCACCTGTATTTGGCTGCCTGTGACTGTCGTGGTGTCCCAGGCTGTGGCAGGGAGGTGCTGGCATGGTCTGTGTTCCCGGGAGGCTGGAGCAGTTTCATGCTGAGTTGTAACTTTAGCAGAGAAAACTCAGGGGAGTTTGCTACTTGCTCGGGAAGTGCTTATTTTCAGCTCTCTCCAGGACCAGTTAATTATCTCTGGAAAAAAAGAATTATTGCTAAGATCTTATAATTAGGTAGCCTACAGAGACTCTGCAGCTCAGGAGGCAGCAGAAAGCAAATGCTCTTTGTGCAATGTTTCTTGTCTGTGTGTGTGTGAATAGAGCTGCCTGGGCAGAGGGCTGGCATCTCTGCTGGCACTTTACTGGAGAGCTGGTGCACGTTGGCGGCTCAAAAGACCTTGCAAAATAATTATAGGGGAAAAAAACCCCCAAAATGCAAGAAAAGAAAACCTGCTGAAAGGTCTCCTGTTGTCCTTGTAGAATCGGGTCCCCAGTTGTTATAATGTTTGTGGAGCGACAGCTGCCTTTGGGACAAACTGTCTGTGTTTTGCGGGACCGGGTCTGCCTTTGTATCCTGTGTCAGCAGTCCCGGGGCCGTGGGGTCCAGGGTGCTACCACAGGGTGCCTGCTGCTAATAATAACATGGTAAGGAGTTTACCCGCCCTGATCCGGCTAAAGACGGCACCGGGGCTGGCATGGACATCATCGGCCTCCGATCTGTCCCTGGATTAGACGGATGAAACTCGCACAAGGAAAGGCCGGGCTCTGAAGCGGAGACTTGATCCCAAGTGGAAGGGAGTGGGAGCTCCGGTTCAGAGCAGAGGGGCTTGGGCTCTGCCCCGGGGATGGGATCTGCAGAAGGGCAGGATTTGGAGCCGAGGAGTGCACGTCAAAGCCGCCGCATTCAGGGTGTTCTCATTTCCTTTGCTCTCCGAGGTCTAATTTGTTCCACATTGCAGTGCCGGGGCGGCCTCTCCCTCCGCTCTCAGCATCCAGGCTGCGGATGTTGCCACTACACCAAGGCTGCAACTCCGGTGGTTTCCATCCAAAAAAAAGAAAGGGGAGGGAAAAAAAAAAAAAGAAAGAAAGAGAAGGGAAAATTTTCAAACAGAGATCTGAGGAAACAGCTTTTCTGGCTGCCGTTTTGGGATGGTTGTAGCCGAAATCTCACTGCCCATCCGTGCAGAGCTGCGTCTGCTGCGCCGGGACGGGCCCTGGGGAAATTCCAGGAGATTAAAAGGTGTTTTAATAGTATTGCTGCTCTTCCCAAAAGGGAGTAAGATGACCTGGTAGCTACAGGTTGATCGGCTTGATAGCATCCCCACAGGGAGAAGAGGGAGAAACCTGGCTCAGGCTTTAATTGATTAAAGACTTCAGCACCAGGAATAAATTCCTGCCATCCAGCGTGGCTGTATGGAAAATAACTCCTGGCAAGTAGAAATGATTTCAGTCTCCAATGTGAGAGGTGACTCTGGCTGTAACACAATTCTGTGAAGCATTTGAGTTATGGGAGGTGATATTCTTGTAAAAATCTGCACTTTCCAGTATTAAAAAAGTCAGTCCAGTCCAGTATTTAGAGCTGACATTAGACAGTGTCAAGAAAGCCGGTATTAAATAAACGTGATCCATTTCCAAGGCAGTTATCAGGGAGATTATCACTGCTGGGCACTGCTAGCTGGTAACATGCATTCAGTGTTTTTATCACTAATCTGGAATAAAGGAGATAGAAATGATTTCTGGAGAAACCTGGGGCTGACCCAGAGCAGCAGAGTGTTAATATTGTCTGCAAATCCGGATGGTAAACTGGGCAAGTGAAAGGCATCCCAACTGGAGCAGAGCGGAAAATGGAAATCTTTTTACACCCAAAAATAATAACCGGAGTTGTGTTTTTCCTGTCCCTAATCTGGACAATAAATTTGTGGCGGGAGCTGCTCTCAGATGTTGAGAGAGGCAGCACAAGGACTCACCGGGGAGCTGCCTGGGGGGTGGCTGTGTGTCTGTCCCAGTTTCAGTGCTGGAGAATTGACAATTTTCAGGGTAAGGAGAAGTTTTGCTCTGGAAAAAACCCAGCAGTTTGCGTTTTTGGTCAGAACCAAATTTGGGCTTGTGGCAGCCAAATCCACTCTCCATCTCAACCGGAGAGGTGTGAGATCCAAGGGGAAGGGACCAAGAAGCTGCCAAAAATGTATTACAGCAAGAGAGGAGATGGCCATCCAGTTAGTCTGCTCATAAATCAAATTAAATAGGAGCGAGGAGGGGCTTGACAAAAGTATCTAAATACTCTCACAGAGAAGAAAATACATGGTAACCAAAAGCTTGTTAACTGGGCAGTGAAAAGCATGGCAAGAATCAATGGCTGGCAGCCGAGGGGAGACACGTTGGAAATAAGGCATAAATATTTAACGAGTGGGAGAGATTAATCATCAGAAGCAGCGTGGAACAGCAGAGGCGGGGTCAGCATCTCTTTGCCCTTCACATCACGACCCATCACCTTGCACAGAGTCGCTCCCATAGCCCCAGCCCTGGGCCAGCAAGAGGAGCTGGATCGAACCACGCTGGGGCTCTGATTAGGTGATTTAATTAGATGATGCATTTATCTTTAATCACGGTGGAGCCATGGAAGAGAGTACTTGTGCCCTGATGGCTCTTTCTGAGGAACACCCAGGAAATCACTGCAGGCACTTTGCAGGTGCTTCTTTTGTCTTTCTCTCTCAATTACCACTGGTCTTGATCTCCCAGATCTGTGGCGGGGAGGGTGAGGGGACGGTGCTTGTTGTCTCTCCTCAATGTTCGGCAATAAAGGGTGAGATTCAGGAAACTAGATCTTGGTGAGCATCCCGGTGTGCTCTGGCTGCTGGGGGGAGGAGCTGGTCCAGGACTTGTTGTCCACGCAGGGGTCAGAGAGGTCACCCAGGCTGGTGTCCCTCGGGACACATGTGCTTGGGAGAGGGAAATAAACGTCACGGGGCTGTTGTTGGTCCCATCTCATCCTCTTCACCTTTCGGATAGCGTTTCTTTTCGTACAGCTGTCCACAGTGGGCAATCCCGCTGGTGGGCATCACCGTGGCTGGGTTTGCTCTGTCTCGACTCCCAAGGCCGCCGAGTTCCTGCTGTGTTGGGGCCTGAGCTTGGGCCTGTGTTGGTCTTCCCCAGCTATGGGCTGTGGTGGGATGGACATGTGCAAACATGATGCACATTGAGAGCGTACTTGCAGAACCTCTGAGCCCTCCAAACCCACGACACTGTGAATAGCTGATGTCTGTGAGCCGCTCCAGGACCACTCCTCCTCTTCCTCTTGCAGAAACACGACGACGGACGCCTGCCCGGGACGATGCACAACGAGGGGGAATGGTTGTTTTGAGGAGGAGGATGAATGGAAGGCAAAAAGGCACGTGAGAAGGATGGCAAGGTAAGGGGAGGCTTTGCGTGGGCACTGGGTGGGGGCACTGGGAAGGAGCTGCTCAGCCGCTGTGGGAGCGGGAACCTCAGAGCCTGCAGGAAAGCCCTCGGCACTTGCAGAGTCGGTTGTGGTGATGGCGGGACACGTGGTGGCCATGTGAATACCAAAAGCATTTGTCACAGCTCTGCAGAGCACGTACAGACAGAGCTGGCTGTGGGACAGAATTGGTTTTGGTGTGGTCAGGCACGGCTGTGAAGAGGTGAAGGGTCCCTGATACAGGTCCCGCTGGGAGGCAGTCACAGGCTTTTTGCTAATTCCTGTCTAATTGTTAGCAGGGACAGTGTCACTGAAGGCTGGACAAAAGGAGCTGTTTGAAAAGTCTGGATCACGCTCCATAGCTGCAGGCACGTGTCCTCCAGTGACGCAGCCGGGACACTGGGAAACAGGGCTCACTGCAGCGAGGAGGGGGCTTGTCTGGGCCGGGGATGCCCAGGAGCACCTGCCCCACTGACCTGCAGGAAGGTGTGCCCAACACCTGACGCTCCTGCTGGCATGTCCCCAGGCAGGTGGGGCCCGCTGGAGCATCCCTGCTCCCACAGCAGGACCCAGCAGGATTGCACGTACCACAGCTTTCGTCCTCCTGGGAGATGCTGGTGCCCAGTGTGCCTGAGCACACGGATGTGGGAGGAGCCCATTTCATTATCGTCTTATCATCACGTCCATGAGAGTACTCAGGGGTATTAAGACCGTGTGTTCTGCTGTCTTCGGGAGAAGGCTGCAATTTCTCATGTGATCAACCTGGTGAAATCACACCAGTGTTGCTCCAAATGCTGAAAAATGGGGTAACCAGGCTGGAAACTTCTCCTGATCCAGGCTGCTTATTTTTTCCCAGTGAAACGTCTTTGCCCCTGAACTCTGCAGGCCGTGTTTGATAGAAAGAGCAGGAAAATAGCTGAGCTATAAATAACACATTCAAAACCAGGCAGGGACCTGCAAGCAGTGAGGATGGTGTCTCTGTCTGTGACGTGAGCTTGCAGGAATGATTTTGCCACCAGCAGATGTTAAAAGGTTTCCTTTTTGTGCTGGAGGTAGTTCAGGGTGGGGGAGATTAAATGCATGAGCTGAAACTGGTGATTTGATGACAAACTTTTGTCTTTTGCATCCTTGATGACAAGGTCCTGTAGGGACACTGGGGCACTTTTCCTTCTGGTCAATGGTAATGAGGGCTGGTGTGGCTGTGCTAACAGCCTGGAGCAGCTGTTCTTGAACCTGTCTGCCAGTGCCCTGACCTGCTCCCCAGGTCGGGTCTCTCCCGGCATTCCCAGGAGATGTCACACAGCAGACATCAAGGGATGTCCCCAGGGATGTCCCCAGCAGGAGCAGCCCCCCTGGGCTCAGCTGGAGGAGGAGGAGCAGCCCTAATCTCATCCCTGCCTCAGTTTCCCCACTTGCAAGGTGGGAGCAAAACAGCCTTACCTGAACTCAGCGAGCTGAGGTGAAGCTCTGGAGCCAGTGCTCAGCTGCGGAGGTATAAAAACCAAAACACTAAGCCCTGCTGTCCAGGCTGATTGCTGAGCCTAATTTCAGGCAGCAGTGATGTGCCAGGGCTGGAGCAGCTGCCAGCTCCCCTCCCTGCCCTGCAGCACCCTGACAGTTGCTTTTGGAGCCAGCAGGTTGGGAAAAGGACAGAACCCAGCATTTTCACAGTCGTGGTGGGGCTGGGAGGGGGGAAAGGAGTGACTTGAGGTGCAGCAGGATCACAGGATCACACAGCTTCCAGGCACATCCTGAGCACTTGGTGCCTCAGTTTCCCCATCTGCAGCATTCAACGGGGCCTCTGGTCCTGGGATGGGGGGGATGCCCATCCTGCAGAAACCTTCCATGCGCATCTGGGAGGTGGTTTCTGGGTTAGAAGGTGACCTCTTCCATTAGCAGCAGGGATGCTCTTTTTTTTCCTGAATTGGATGGTGGTTTGGAGGCTTTCCAGGGCCGACATCATTCTGCCTGATAGCGCTGAGCTTGCTCGGAGGTGAGACTGTGCCCGGGCGAGACGGGGCTGCGGAAAGCTGCCAGCACGCCGCGTCCCCCTGGCCACACACAGCCGGATCCTGCCGACCGCTGCATCCAGGCGCTCTGATAGCTGTGCATGGGACACTTCGGGGCTCCTCTGTGTATGCTCCAAGTCCTGGCACGTTCTAAATCCGGAGGTGAGGGTATTCCCAGTCCTTTCTGAATCAGGAATGCTCAGATTGTCTTTCCAGACCGTCCCCGCCAGCGGGTCACGGTGCAGCCGTGGGTTATCAGCTCTGTGCAAGTGCCAGGTGCTGGCGCATCCGGGCTGTGATTTCAAAGCCATTCCCAGATGCTGGCAGTGACACTGGGCAGGACCACTATCCACCTAAAGCCAGAAGAGCATCGTGGTTCCCAGTCCGTTCCTGGGGGTTGAGGAGCACTGGGAGCTGTCACATGGCCTTGGCCCCGACTCCTCTGGTCATTGCGTGCCCGGGGCTGCCCCGAGCAGTCCTGCCCCTGCTAATGTGACACGGGCAGCCTTGTAAGCAATGCACCCTGTGCTTGAATGTCCTCACAAACCAGCAACAGCCAGGAGATTTTCCAGAGTCAGGACATTTTTAGAAAGGCTAATTAAAGCCCATTTTCACCCTGCGCCTCTCGCTGAGCAAAAGCATTTAGCGGTGACCTCAGACTGAGTGAATTTGCACTTGAGCTTTCCGTTTCACCTCTAAAAAATGGGATTGCTCCGTAAACTCGTTAGTGAAAGTAACTCCTGATGCATTGGATCTTGACCAGCATGGGCTTTGCCAAGTCCTGCTGGGCTCTGCTCTCCTCCCACTGCATTTTGCCTGGGTAACAGGGACCTCTTAATACATATGGTGGAGAAATATGGGGCCACTCCAGGCTATGTTTTCAGGGACAAATCCACCCAGGGGCAACCGTGCTGGTGCCAAGGAGCCTGGCTGAGCTTCTCCACTGGTGTTTTGGGTTACACAAGGGAAATGGCCCTCTCTTGATCTGTCTCTTTCCACCATGGAGGTGACAGCAGCTCCTCAGCTTGCTCCTCCCCGCTGCACATCTGGCCTCCAAACCACTGACCTTCCCCTTTCTGCTCTTCCCTGCCCAGCTGTGCTTCATGACGACCTCACGCACGATGTTTTATGGGCCCTCCTCCACCATGGCTCCACCATCCAAGAACAGGCTGAAGCGCCAGAGCCGACTCTTCTCCCAAGTCCTGTACCGGACACTGAGCTACAAGGACCGGAGCTCGGCCTCCGCCTCCCCGGCCGCCGGCGAGGATGACCCGGCCGAGCTCTCCACCCAGCTCTCGGCCCCTGGCATCCTGAAAATCTTCGGGGGCAACATCTGTGCGGGCACCAACTACAAGAGCGTGCTGGTGACGGGCAGCTCGGGCGCGCGGGAGCTGGTGAAGGAGGCGCTGGAGCGCTACGGGCTGAGCCAGCTCAGCGCCGGGCAGTACGCCCTGTGCGACGTCATCGGCAGGTTCGAGGGCCCCGAGAAGCAGTGGCAGACGGAGGGGCTGAGGGTCCTGGGGGACCACGAGAAGCCGCTGCTCATCCAGGACCTCTGGAAGCCCAGGGAGGGCTTCTCGCGGCGGCTGGAGCTGCGCAGGAGGGCGGAGGTGGAGGAGCTGGCAGCCAAGGATGTGGACACCACCACTGCAGGTCAGAGCTGGGTGTGGGTCTGGGGAGCTGTGACCAGCCCTGAGCTGCCTGTGGGAGATGCACCCCCACATCAGCAGGTTTCACACGTGGTTTGGGTTCAGGAGATGGTGCAAGTTGGAGGGGTGGCCACATTTTACCTGCAAGGCTCCTGAGTCGATCCGTAGTCTGCACTCGGTACTCCTGCATAAATTTGGTATCAAATTTATTTACCTCAGGTATTTACCTCAGCCATTCTAGGGGTTAATACCAAACCCCTGCTCATGGCTGGGGAGCAGCAGGCAAGACCATCAGTGCTTCCTGCTCTTCCCATCACTGGACCAGCACCATGGCATCCCCAGCTTCGTGCCTGGCAGAGCACCACCCTGCTCCCCTGCACCCCCATCTCCCCGTGGGCATCCCCCAGGCCAGACACCCCGGGCAAATCTGCAGGAGCAATTAAGGAAAATGAAAAGCTAATGAAGAGAGAGCAATGTAGGGCAGGAGAGTCCCCGCGGCAGTGCCTGATGGAGCCCAGGGCTGGCAGGAGGAGATAAGTGCATCATTAGGAACCAGCAGGTTAATAAGTGACCCCAGCACAGAGTAATGAAGTTTTCCTCCTCCCACCCTAAGATAAAAGCCCCGGGAGGATGAGGGTAGAAAGGTTTAAAATCAGATTTTTACTTGCATGATGCCCTTGCTGTGCTGGACCTGCTGGACCAGGTTCTGGAGGTGTCAGCCAGGTGGTTTTTCTGGGATGGGCTCTGAGTGGTTCCTCATGACTGTAGGAAAGGGTTGTTACTCTCAGAAATAAACTGAGGATGGCGCAGGATTCCCCTGGGTGTCTGGAAAACGAGAGCCAAGGTTCTCCCCCCAAAGCAGCAGAACAAATGGCCCGACCTGTCCCACACCAGCGAGGACACAGCTCCTCTCCCACCAATTCTAACAAAGGCTGGAAGGAGCCCAGGCACACACGTGAAGGCCACGAGGATTTCAGGGGAGAGCAGAGGCAGCTGGAGCCTCCTCAGCTGCAATTTTCAATTCTGATTTCACCTGATTTCATGGGGCTGCCTCCATCCTCGCATGTCCAGTTTCTGGGTCTGCTCAGGGAGGGGATGCAGAGAAGTGGTCCCAGCTCGTCGTATGTGGGACACAGAAAGAGGCAGCTGCTGCTGGCACCTGGGCCAGGGAAGTAGATGCTTTGCTCTGCTCTTCAGCTTTTTCTCCAGGCAGGATCAGAGAGCAGTAAAGCACTTTTGGAGAGCAGTGACTCTAAAAACAGCTTCTGTTGAATAGAGGAAAGGGCAAGAGCCAAGCACCGTGGTTATAGCACACAGTTGGGAGGGCCACGTGGCAGCTCCCTGCCTGAGCCCAAGGTCACATCAACTCGGCCTCAAATACTCCCCCTCAGATGCAGAAAGCAATGTTCCCACCCGTGACCTGGATCTGGGTGGGCTGGCAGCCATGGAGAGGGTAAGGCTCCCACACAGGCGGGGGAAGCAGCAGGAACAGGCTCTGGGCTGCCCAGCACAGGCAGCTCGAGCTGGCCTGGGATTGGCACCCTTCGGTGATTTCCAGTGGAGGAACAGTTCCTGATGGCATTGCGTGCTCTGGATCTGGAAATAAGCCCGTTATGCTTTCGTTATCACTTCATTTGTTTCAGCACTCCTGGGTGGGGCGGTGGAAACTCTCCATTTTTAAGCTTTGGGCATTTTCCATAGCTGACCAAGCTCTTCCGAGACAGAAAACCTACACCCATGGCCATTCAGGCTGCCTGCCCTGCAGTCTACACAGCCTGCATTTGTCTTACCTGTTAAAATCTCACTCCTGCAGCCTTGCCTTTTGGGGGCAACAGGGGCTCTGTCACTAGTCTGACCCTGTTTTGGTGGCACAGCCCAAAGGGATACTGTGGGGCTGGGATAACACTTTCCCACCCATCCACAAGCTGGCAGGGATTAATGGGTGCGATGCAGCATGCGATCCATCACCCCAAAAAGACTCAAAATTTCTGGTGTAACGGGGTCTGCCCGTGAGTGCCCTCCAGCAGGGTCACCCTTCCCACCAGCCCCAAGCTGGCACAGGTCCCCTTGCCAAGCAGCAGCTGCCCACCCAGGGTGCAGAGGCACTGGTGTGGAAAACCCAACATCTGTGCAAAAACAAAGGGGCTTTAGGCTTGCAGCTCCCCAGGAGAAAAGCAGAGGGATGCTCAAAGCAGGATCCCCAGGGCAATACCTGCAGGCCCTTCCCCAGAGAGGGCACCACTGGAGCAGGAGGACTGGGACGGCTGGGAACACTGGGGTCACACAGGTGCATCTCTGCCTGCTGAGCTGGTGGCTGGGGGAAAGGCTCCACATCCATCCGTGACCTGTTAGCAAATAGCTTAAGAGTTTTATCTGCTCAGTTATCCATTATCCTAATTAGTTTATTAGCTGCTTCCCACTGGGGAGGACGGTGCTGGCTCCTCATGCCACTAATTAGCAGCAGGTAGAGCATCTCTGCAGCAAACGAGGCAGACCCCTCTCTCGCTGCTGCCCCTGGCCCTGCTTCTTTTGGGAGTGATGAGGCAGCAGTTATGGAGAATCTGGGGAAAACACCCGCAGACTGGGTGGTGCTGGAAGGGAGGTGCAGCACTTGGCATCTTGGTGCCTTTCGTCTTCCAAAACAGCCCCATTTTGCACCGTGTCCTGGTGGCTGAGGCTTCCCTGAGAGGCTGGAGGCTGAACTGCACACACACCTCCAGAAACTGGGGAGTTAAGCCTATTATACTGAAAGATGCTCTGGCAAGTGTCTTTGAGGATCTGGCTTTGATATACCTTAGCAAGACTGCATCCAGGGAGGAATCCCTGCAGAGTCTGCGGAGCAATTACATTAGGAAGGACTAGCCTGGTCTTAGCCCCTCCTGGGTAAATTCAAAGCGTTTTCTTCTTTCCTGGGGCCCACAGATTTATTTGTTGATTTATTTCTCAGCTAGGAAAAGCGAACCTCTTCCCTAGGCTGAAAAACTGAGGCAGATCCCAGCCAAGGTCCCAGGCACCACAACTGGCAGTTTTTCCCCTGGGATGCAGGACGGTTTTAGGGCCAGCAGCTTGATGGGGTCTGGTGGAGGCTGCCAAGGGCTGCACGGTGCCCCTGTCTGGGGTGCCCAGCTCTCCCCCAGGGTGTGATCCAGCCCTGTGTTATCTGATCTGATTAGTGAGAGATGCCTCTGCCAAAGTCCCTCGTAGCACTGAGTGTGAGGTAGAGAGATAGAAAGAAATAGAAAAGAGGGGAAAGCTTTCACTTGTTCTGAGTTGGTGGGTTTCTTGGGTTGGTGGCTGCCGGAATTACCTTTTACCCAGTCGGAGCTGATTCAGCACAGTTGCTGAGTTGGTTCTATTAGTTTCTTCTTTATCTTGGGAATTCTGCCAAATGGCCTGTGGCCTGTGAATTCTGCATTCTTTGTGCCCACTATCAGTGGTACATCCTTTTTCCCAAGCTTTGTTAACCTCCCACTAGATCTGAGAACACTGAAGTGTGCCAAGCCCTAAACTTTAGCAAGGCCTAACGCCCAGGCAACAGTGTCACCTTTATCCAGTCCAAGTTCTGGGTATCCAGAGAGGTATATTCGTGGGGCTTGTGTGGTCATTGGTGGTTGTAGACGCCCCATAACTCGGGGTGATCTTTGCTTGACCCGTGATGAGCATATGAGCGCTTGCTTCTTTTCACACAGCTTGCCACAGTGAGCATTTTTGTCCAGGTGCGTTACTTATGGCCAGTTCCTTCTGTGGCCTTGACAGTGTTTGAGACAGGCAGCTGTGCTCTTTAACTCCTTACACCCTGTTCCCATCTGGATCACCACGTGGATTCAGCAGCTGCTGGCGCTGCACTGCGCTGGGGATGCTCAGGCAGGGTTTTGGGTGGGATAACCTGCACGTGCCTGGGAGGACAAAACAGTACCAAAGGATTAAAAAAACCTAACCCAGTTTTTGGAGGGACTTAGTTATGCTCAGGAAAAGAGCTGTGTTTATCTTTCCAGGGCAGCTCCGGGGTTAGCAGGAGCCTGTGACGGGGACTCTGTCGGCAGTGAAAAAGCAGCTTTTTCCTACACAAAATAAATACAGGAGCTTCCTTTCCTGTCGATAAGGGATTGGTGATGGCATGTCTCTCCAGGCAGTGGGATCCCAGTCCTGGCAGCCTCTGCTCCATCCCAGTGAGCTCCAGCAATAGCTGCTCCCCAGGATCTGGCCCCACTCCTCCCTGCTCCCACGGGTCTGGGAGCTGCGTTGCCTCAGCCGTCCTTCATCCCTTTGGCCCATTTCCATCCTGTGGCTTGGGAATGGTGCTGTTGTGCAGAGCCAAGGTGTCCTGCAGACACATTTGGGGTGGCCTTTGGCATCTCCAGCGGTATGGCTTGGGCAGGCTTGTTGTACTCCGTGGATTTCGCATCCGTGGGATGCAGGCGTCCCATGTCGTGCCGCTGGCCGTGATGGGAATGGGAGCAGGGTTGATTGCCTTTTTAAGAAGGACATGGGCATGGGACTGCCCGGGGTGGCTTGACTGTGCCTTGCCCTAATCCCAAGGCATGTAAACAGCAGGGGCTATTTTCTCCCTCTCCCACCCCCCTCCCCATCCCCACCTCTTTGATTTTCCCAGCAAAGGAGCGCTCCATTTAAAACAAACAAACAAAAAAATGTGTTTCAGAACTGGCAGCCCGTTCCTCACCAAATAAGGCAGATTACATTTTTTTTTGGTTGGGTCTGAGCTTGTGAGTGTCCCTTTAAGCAGTCCTGGGCACCAGGCTCTCTGCTCTGCCGTCCCCAAATCCCGGCGGCTGTCCCCAAATCTCGCTGGCCCAAGCCTGCTCCCTGGTCGGCCGAGCCGTGAGTGGCTCTGGCTCTGTGCTGCACTGACACCACTGCACTGCTGCTCCTGCAAGCA
The DNA here is from genome assembly GCA_035584735.1 of Pseudotriccus pelzelni. NCBI lineage: Eukaryota > Metazoa > Chordata > Aves > Passeriformes > Tyrannidae > Pseudotriccus > Pseudotriccus pelzelni. The sequence goes on along the minus strand of JAWMRA010000033.1, from coordinate 13,070,737 downwards.
AATCCTTTAGGTTTTTTTTTCCCCTCTCTTCGTCCTCCCCGAATGCCAGTGACCTGCTCCCAGGAGGCTGCCCGTCTGAGGTATGAGCATCGCCCTTCGGACACAACAACTTCTTATTTCTCCTGCAGAGCTCAAGCCATGCTTGCAGCACCGAGGTTCGCACGGGGACCCTCTCTTGGGACTGGGGGTGCCATGTGAGGGGCTGCTTTGGCAGCTCGGCCAGGCCTATTCGTTCCCCTCGGCTCCTGTTTGTCTTGCGGACAGCTCTGCTCAAATTGATGCTTCAGAGAAGTTAATTACAGCTTGCTCCTGCTGCAGCCGGGCTCCACTGCAGCTCCCATGCCTGGCTGATGTTCAGAAGGATTTTGGGGGGGGGGTGTCCCTGCTGCTCCTGCTTGCTGCTGGCCACCGAGTACTGAAGGCCTGAAAGCAGCATCCAGGTTTTTTTTTTTCTTTGTAGCAAAGGTTGACTGAAATGTGTTTTTAGCGGAGATTTCCTCTGCCCTCAGCCCAGCAGGGTGGCCAGGGCAAGTGGGGGATCCTATGGACTGGCTCCCCTTCTCCATCAGTCGGTTTTTGGTCCGGAGAGGGCAAGGACACCGCCTTTTTGGCGGTGGCATCGGGGCAACAAAACTCTCCGCGCTGGTGTCCTAGCGTCACCTTTCGGGGAGGGCAAGGGACCGTGGGACACCAGCCCAGGGTGGGTGCGCGGTTCCGGGAGGGGTGGGTTTCATCTGCTCCGTCCCCTCCCGGAGCTGCAGCATCCCTCCAGCCGCGGGGTGCTGCGGCTGGGGCGGGGGGTCCTGGGGAGGCTGCGGGGGCTGAAAGCCGCTCTGTCTCCCTCCCCCCCGCCCCCCCATCCCCGCAGGCATCAACGCCCAAGCGCGGAAGCTGCAGCGGCACCGGGCGCGGGGGGCCCGGCGG
>JAWMRA010000033.1:13004270-13069713 GCA_035584735.1 Pseudotriccus pelzelni | reverse complement strand
GGCGGGCGGCCGCGGGGGCTGAGCGGCGCGGGCCCCCCCCGGCCCTGCGGCGCAGCCTCAGCGAGACCAGCCTGGGGACCCCGGCGAGGCGGGCAGGGGCCGGGGTCGGGGCCGGGGCCGGGGCCCGGCTCCAGCGGCACTGCTCCACCCTGCCCGGCAGCCCGGCGGCGGCGCGGAGCGGCGGCAGCATGCGGTACTCCCTCTACCAGTCCCCGCACCTCCTGCTCCTGCAGGGCTACAGCCAGCAGCATGTAAGCACCGCGCCGCCTCCTGCGCACCCCCCGGCACCCACCCACCCCACCCCTGCTTTCCTCTCACCCCCCCCCCCCAAAGCCCCCGGGAGCGGGGCTGCTTTGCATGGCCGGAGCTGCTGGGGTCGAGGGAGGAGGTGGTGGTGGTGGTGGTGGTGGCGCGGATGAGCATCCTTTAGAAAACGGGCTTGGGACTTGCAGCCTTGTCCCTCAAGTCTGTTCCCAGCCTGTCCTCAAGCACGGGGGACACAGAGCCGGGACCTGTGACCCCCCAGTAGTGCCCCAGAGGGATGCAGGGCAACCCCCAGAGCAGCATCCCTGCCCCGGCACAAGGGAGCCCCGGTTCTGCGGGGAATGGTTGAGCTGCCCCGTCCCCTGTCCGCCTGCTTCCTTGGTGGCAAATGGAATCAGAGGCAGCAAGGAGACAGTGCTCCGCAGTGCTGGAGGCACTTGGAGAACTGGAAAGGACTGGGACTGCTCTGTCGTTAATGGCTACTTTGTGCCGTTGAGTATCCCTGTGTTCCAAGCTTTCCATCGGGGTGACAGTGGCACTGCAGCCATCCCGTTAGTGCAGCTGGGGAAACTGAGGCACGGGGTGATTACTGAGCTGCCTCGGGGTGTGCGGGCAGGCTGGAAGGGAGGAAGGCAAGTCTGGAAGTGGCTGCTGTGATTGGGGTCCCACCGTGTCCCCCCTGGGCAGGGGGATGCAGACATTGCTGTAGTCCTGTGGGGAGAAGGTGGGAAGGAAAAGCAGCTGCAGGAAGGAGTGTGTGGGGGAGAGAGGTGGGGGGGAGGGCTTCTTCTGCCCAAAGCAGCCCCATTTACTGCATGGCCAATGTCATTGTGCCCATTTGTTAGTCTGCCCAAAGCAGGGATTGCTGCCGTCCTGCTTGGCAGCGAGAAGAATAAAGGTTTTTCTGCCACGTAAAGGTGCAGCATGCAGGGATGGCTGGGGACAGTGGGGGGACCGCAAGGGACAGCAGGAGGCTGCAGCACCCACTGCATGGCAGGGAGGAGTGTCCCTTCTCCCCTCTCCCCGGTTCATGCCCCCTCTCGCTTGCTTGGCAGGACAGCCTGGTTTACCTGCTGAACCGCGAGCAGCACACGGTGGGTCAGAGGACGCAGGCGAGCAAGCCCAGCATCAGCCTGTCAGCCCCCGACATCCTGCCCCTGCACTGCACCATCAGGAAGCTCCGACCTTCCCGGCACCGCTCGGAGGAGAAGCTGGTGCTGGAGCCCATCGCCGGCGCCGGCATCTCCGTCAACTTCACCGAGGTGGCCCGGACGGTGGTGCTGCGGCACGGGGACCTCCTGTCCCTCGGCCTCTACTACCTGCTCCTCTACAAGGACCCCATGAAGGCGCAGCCGCTGCCGGCGCAGACCCTGCTGAGGCTGCGAGCCCTGCACCCCGCCGCCCCCGAGGGCCGCCCCGTCTGCGGGGCGTGTGGCAGCCTGCTGAAGGAGAAGGACCCTGCTGCCAAGAAGCAGGGCCCCTCGCCCGCCGGCGGCCCCAGGACGCCCCGCAGGAAGCTGCAGCTGGAGTTTGAGCCGGCGGCCGAGGACATGCTCCTGTGGCGCATCATGACCCTGATCGAGCCCGGCGGGGATGACCACAAGCTGACACCCGCCTTCCTGCTCTGCCTCTGTATCCAGCACTCGGCCACCAACTTTGAGCCAGGAGACTTCGGGCAGCTGCTGCTCAAAGTGGCCAAAATGATCCACAGGACGGTGTGGGTCAGTCAGCTGTGGGACGGGGGTTTGGTGGGGTGGGGGTGTTGCTGGACCCCTTCCCCGGGGGCTTCCCAGCGTGGCCCCTGGTGGCAGCGAGTGCTGTTGGGGGTGATGCTCGTGCCATCCCATCCCACTGGTTCTCATTTTGCTTTCCCCTTCTCTCCCTGCCCAGGAGAGGACACAGGAGCTGTCTGAAAAGCAGTCCCAGCAGTAAGTGTGACCTTCCTTGTTTTGGCACAAAATGGGAAGAATTATACCTGGTTGTACCTCCATGAGTGAGGGGAGTCCATGGCTGGCAAAACCACCTTCCCAGCCTGGTGGCAGTGATTGCATGATGAATTTTCTTTCTAAACCGCATGCATTCTGCTCTCTGGCCATTTCACCATGATGCCTGCAAGGAATGTGTGGGTCTGGAAAAGCAGGCAAGCTCTGAGGTTTTCTCTGATCCAAGACCGGGTGAAGACTTTGCACTTGTGGCTTCAGCATCCCTGAGGAACGTAGTAGGAATGGCCTCAATGGGGGGGGCCTCACCCCCTTGATGCTGAGGACCCCTTGGTAGAGCCGGGATGGGGCTGGCATCGCGTATGTGCATCCTGGGATGGTGGCACAAGGTGTCCCAGCGTTGGGAGCACCACTCTGGAGCAATCACAGTGATGCGAGGAGCTGGCTTCCCAGCCATTTCCAAAATCCTGGCTCTAAGCCAGCATCTGGAGAAACTGTTGGGGCTTGCTCTGAGCTTTTCTTTAGGACAAACTCCAAGGATGCTTCTCAGGCCTTTCCTATAGCAGGAAAAAGCAGTTCAGCACTTGGGAAACTTCCCAGATGCTTTTTATTTATTTTGGTTTATTTTTGAGCAGCCCAGGGCGGGTGAGCTGGGTTTAACGGTCCAGAGCTGGCAGGGGCAGGACGTACCTTGGGGGAGAGCTGCCCTTCAGCCTCGAGTATTTACTGCAGTTCAGTTGTATTAGGGGGAGTCTCCCTCAAAAGTAGCACCCCAGAAAGTCAAGGTGGTCTTGGCCAGCCCAGTCCCTTCAGGGTCCTCTTTGCCATTCCACAGAGCAGGAACCACCAGATTTTTGCTTGTGAGGGGTCTTCCTAAGGGGAGTGCTGGACTTGGGGGTGAGGGGATACCAAGTTCTCTGACGTTGCACCAGGCTGGCTGTTTTCTTCCCAAAAGCCTGAGTGGGGATGCTGAGAAGCAGCAGCTGTAACACCTTCTGTGCCTCTCCAGCCAGGACCCTGCCTCCCTGTCCCGCTTCACCATCACGGACCTTCTCCCAGACCTGCAGCACATCATCTTCTGGATGGCCAACGCCATCGAGATCCTGTACTTCGTCCAGCAGAAATCACCCACCTACATCCAGAGCATGGAGGAGGAGCTGGACATCAGAGGTGAGGCCTAATGCAACACCCTGCCTGTTTTTCCACCTGGGGAGGCTCTGTCCTGCTAATCCCCAGCCACAGGCGGTGGTCAGTGTCCCCGAGATGCTCCGTTAACCCCCGTAATCCTCATCAGCAGGGACATCTCCGTGGTGTGGGCTGGGGAAATCTGTGGGAGGAGCTTGTGTGGTGCCGTGGTGCTGCCCGGCTCCAGGATGTGTTGTGTCCACAGCCGGGCAGCCCCTTTCCACCTCAGCAGCCTGTGGTTAGTGCCTTGTGGAGGGCTTGCTTTCCCCCTGCTCCCGCTGCTGTGGGGGGCACCTGGATTTGCAGTCAGCCCCTGCAGAATCGTGTTAATTCCAGCAAAAGAAAAACGAGAAAGGAAAACAAAGAAAAAGGTATTAAATCAGCCTCAGAACATTTCTGGTAGATGCAGCAAATGAAAGTGTTCATGGGCCGGGCAGGTGCTGGAGAGACAGGGCAGCCCCGAGCTGCAGCAGTGATGGGACCCCCGGGGGATGGCAGGTGGGTGCTCTCTGGGGCCAGAGGAGCCTCTTTGCCCTTGTCAGGTGATGCCATGGTGGTGGTGCAAGCCTGGAAACGCTAATAATCCGCACCTTGGGAATGTGGGCACCTTGCTGCTGCAGGCTTGCTCCCCCATCCTCCTCTCTGCCCCACAGGCTCCAAGGAGTCTCTGTTCTCCTCGACCATCACAGCCAGCGAGGAGGCGATGACGGTGCTGGAGGAGGTGATCATGTACACCTTCCAGCAGTGTGTCTACTACATCTCCAAGGTACTACATGCTCCCACGGACAGGCAGCAGTGTCACACGGGGCCAGCACGAGCACCCCCAGCAGCTCTCGGGCTGCACGGGAGGTTTTTTTTTTCTGAGCTTTTACTCCTTGGCAGTTGCACCACGCTGAGGTGTTTTCCTTCGGGCTGAAGTGCCCCGATTTTTGGTCGCAGCCCAGGAGAAGTATTGAATTACTGCGGCGCGTTTCCTTGCCTGCAGTGCAGCGGCTCGGGGGAGGTGTCTGGGGAGAGCTGCTCGGCTCCGGCCAGCGCGGCATAATGGTGTGATTCAGGGCGTGATGGAAAGGGGCCCCTGGACCGTCGCCGCTGGACCGCGAGAGCCGGGCGGCATCGGGAGCAGGGAACAGAGCGGGCAGTGTGAGGCAGCAGAAAGGCTGCCCTGTGCGGGGCGGCTGCCTGTCCTCTGGCGTCGGCGTGAGGGGATGCAGGGGCTGCTCCCGCAGCATTCCAGAGCGGCACCTTCCTCTCCTGCACCCTCCTCTTTCCTTAGCCCCGGCAGAGGTGGGTGCTAGGCACTGCTCTCCCATTTAAGCAGTAGGGGAAGATCATCCCCATTGATCCTGGTTTTCCTGTCACCCTCGTGCCCGACCGATCGGCCGCTGCCCTGGTTCACATTGGATTTCAGATCCTTGTAGCTGAGCTGTCATGTGCCACCACCTTCAACTGCTAAAAGCAACCAGCATGTTAATTTTTATAAATTTTAAACTTCTGCACGACCCAGGAGCACAGGGAGGCAGGGGGTGAGCAGGAGCAGCCCCTTGCTGGGGCAGCACCGGCAGAGTTTGCTTGGCAGGCAGAGGTGAGGGAGTCGGAAACGTTTGTCTCATGGAAAAACAGAAAAACCAAGCAAAATGAGTCTGCTGTGAACTTGCTGCTCTCCCTGCAGTGTCTGTATGTGTCGCTCCCTGCCCTGCTGGAGTGCAACCCCTTCCAGAGTGAGTCTCGGGAGAGCTGGAGGCCGGCCCCGCCGCTGCCCGAGGAGCTCCGCAGGGTCGTGCTCATCTACCAGGCCGTGCTGGACCTGCTCCACCAGTATGAAGTGCACCCAGAGATCACCTCCCAGATGTTTGCCTACCTCTTCTTCTTCTCCAACACCCTGCTCTTCAACCAGCTCCTGGATAAGGGTCAGTCCTCCTTGAACTGGGAAATGCATAGGAGACTGACCTTATGGGGCACCTCGCAGTGCATCCCAGTGCCACCTCGGGGGGTACAGGAAGGAAGGGGCTGGAGATGGGCAAGTCTCAGCAGTTATGGGAAGGCCAAGCACAGACCCAGCTGCTGACTCCAGGGTCCCCATTCCCAGGAAAGGCTGAACCCCATCCTCAGCCCCTACTGGAGCCCTGCCCTTTTCAGCTAAGCAGAGGAGGCTGAGGGCATTTTAGAGGGGCAGCTCATTAATAAACTACCGCAGCCTGAGGTGCTAATTAGCCCTCATTAACACAGCTGCCCCATTGTTAGTGCCAGGCGAGGTCCAGCCCTCATGAGGAATCATAGCTATGGGATGCTGGGGACATTGACCTGGGGCAGGGGCTGGAAGGACTGAGGGGCTCTTCTTGATGTGTACTGGTGGATGTTTTGCCTCCCCAGGCTCCTCTCTCGGCTGCTTCCACTGGTCTCAGGGGGTGAAGCTGCGAGCCAGCGTGCGGCTGCTCCTGGACTGGCTGCGCGGCGCCGGCTTCGAGCAGCTCGCCCAGCAGTTCTTCGCCAAACTCGCCAGCGTGGCCAACCTGCTGGCCATGCCCGGCTCCCAGCTGGTGCAGGTGAGGGGTGCCCAGCCCATGGCTCCTGGCACTGGGATAGGCACGGGCAGGAGAGACCTCACTCAGCGTTTGGGGGGTGCCCCTACGCTGATGTGTCCCTTCTGCCTCCAACTGCCCTTTCCCAGAGTGGTGGGTCCATGGGTGGGCATGGAGGGGATGCTCAGGCTCATTCCACATTCCCTGACCTTTCCCTCCTGTGTCCCTCGTGTGTCCCTGCTCCTGGCAGGAAGCAGCTCCTCACCCCTGACATTCCCCTCTCGCTCTGTCCCCTCGCTCAGATGACCTGGCCGTCCCTGCGAGCCGAGTTCCCGGCGCTGAGCCCTGCACAGCTCCACCGGGTGCTGAGCCAGTGCCAGGCAGTGATGGACATGGGCTGCATCGCAGCCTGGCAGCCCAGCGAGGAGGAGAGCCCAGCCGCCTTCCAGCCCGGTGAGCCCCTGGCTTTGCTTTCAGTGCTGCTCTGGTCATCGTGCTCCGGTCACCCGCAGGCTCCCTCCAAGGTTTTTATGTACAAACCAAACAGGCAATTCCCTTCCCCTCCCTGGGTCTCCTGTAGTAACTGCTGTGATTGGGAATAACCACGGCCCTGTGATTCAGATATTGCAAAGGATGCAAAGCGCACTGAGACGGGCATGAGGCTTCTTCTGTGGTCCCGAGTGAGGGATGCTGCTGGCTTGCACCTCACTGTGTCCCTGATCCCAGCTGGGAGACCGCACGTGGCCGAGGCAGGAGCAGAGTGCAGCCTGGGCCAGTGCTAGCCTTCCTCCCCTCTGCCTTTTAGATGAGATGCTGGAGTCCTTTGACAACCACCCACCTATCATTCTGCCCAGTGGGGGCTTCAAAGTGGACCTGGAGGTGGAGACGTTGGACGACAACATCTACCGGCACCTCCTTTACATCCGCCACTTCCTCTGGAGCCTGCAGAGCAAGAGCCCCCACACCAGCGAGGGGCCTGGCTCAGCACCCCCAAAGGTAGCCTGCATCCCACAGAGGTTTCTTTCCTGGGTGGGCAGGAGGGTCTTGGGTTCCTCCGGAGATCCCTCCAAGCCCAGTGCCAAGGGTTTGCTGCCCTCGCTCACAGCCTGGAGCTGTGGCAGTGCCCTCCTGGAGAGCTGCTGGAAGGATTAGTGCTGCTAATCCCCCAGCCTGGGGGGGCACGGGAAGGTGAGCTGGAAGAACAGGCTCTTCCCAGCAATCCCATTAGGGGAGAGGAGGGAGGAAAGGGAGGTGTCTGCAGGCAGTGCTCCCCTTCTCCCTGTGTGTTCCCTGTCCTCTCTGTGCTGCACCCTGCCCGTCCCCACCAGCCAGGCTTGCACAAAAGCAGTAATTAGCTAATGCCTGTAAAGCACAGGGAGGGTGATACGTGCTGTGGGTGCCAAACTTAACTGCCTTTTGTGTCCATCTCCGGGGAGGATGTCTCTCCAGCAGGTCCCCTTCTCCTCTCCTGTGTTGTCCCCCTCCACTGCACCACCACAGGCATCACTACCTCCTCTCCTTATCCTGGAGCCCTTGGGCCACAGGAGGATCTGTGCTCTCACTGGTGTCCCCCTCCAGTGGGATTCCCAGACATGACCAGGAGTCCCTTCCTGGCTGCCTATAAACATCCCCAGCCCGGCCCTGGCCAGAGAACTGGGGAGTGGGAGCTGTGCTGGGAAGCCAGAACAAGCCCTGGGGGTGTCCAGATTGCCCAGGCTTTGGCTGGAGCTGGCAGCCGTCCTGCCTGGGAAGCAACAGGGTGGTGGGATGCAGGTGGGGAGTGAAAAGCACGCACAGGGCGTCCCACAGAGCATTTTCCTCCTTAAGAAAGAGGCATGCACGACGCCAGAGGTCCTGGAGGTGAGCGAGAGCCCAGCTGCCGCCCTGGGGAGCACCACTGCCCAGGAGGACTACCCCTCCCCGGGGAGCTGCGCTGAGCCACAGCCAGAGCCAGAGGGGAGCCCCCGGCCCTGCCTGGCCACCAACGGCTGCCCCTGTGAGCACCCCAGCGAACCACAGATCCAGGAGAAGCTCAAGCAGCTGCAGCTGGGCAGGGGTCCGGCCCCCAAGGCTGGCACGGCACCCACAGACTCCTCCTGCCTGCTGACACCACCCACCACCCCCCTGAACTTCGACTCGGGGAGCCCGGAGTCCCCACAGGGCACGGGCAAGGGGCTGCAGGACCCCCGGAGGAACGGGATGAACGGCACCAAGGGCAGCACCCCCGAAGGTACCGAGCGCTGGCGCTGCCCAGGGGTGGTGAGGATGGGTGTGGGCGGTGCCAGAGCCGTAAGCCGGTCTCTCCGCTGCCAGGATGTTCGCCGACCCCCTATGACTACCCCACGCCGGAGTCTTCCAGCCGCAGCTCTGCCACCGACGACTTCTGCTACGTCTTCGTGGTGGAGCTGGAGAGGGGACCCATCGGGCTGGGCATGGGGCTGATCGACGGCGTGGTGAGTCCTCGGCAGCCGCGGGACGGGGCTGATGCCCCTCACACAGCTGGAGTGGGACACGTGGCATGTGGGTTATGCTCCCAGAAAAGACAGCAAAGAAGCCAGTGGCTTCCCACGGGGGCAAGGCTGCTTCTCCTGGGGAAAATGAGGCAGGGAGGGATCTCTCAGATGATCTCTCTACTCCTGCGTCTCTGAGCTGTGCATGCAAAGTCCATCACAGCTGTCCTGCAGCTGGAGAGCAAGCAGGCTCAGCTCTTTTGTGGAAGGAAAATGACTCAGCTGAGGTGTTTCCTCCACCCTTCAGCGGTGGCAAGGGAAGTGGAGGGGAGCAGGGGTGCCAGGATAGCTCTGCCGTTGCATAAGGTGGTGTTGGAATCTGCCTCAGTGGGGTGGGTCATCTTTCTAAATGGCCTTTCAGGGCAGTGCTGTTAGTCAGTAGGAAACAGAGCATCACCGAGCCCTGGGACAGCTGTGAGCACCGGGCTCCCATCCCAACATGGCCACAGGTTAACGATGCTTTACTCTTAATTAAGTTGGACAAGAACAGATTGCCCCCACCTCTCCTTTCGGTATATAAATTGATATAAAACTGAAGGATCGTATTTCCTTCCCGTTAGCACCATCCCCAGCAGCCACCCATCACGTTCCCAGAATTTCCAGGGTCCCACTTGGTGTCAGGCACCCACTTGGCTGTGAGCCCTGGGGGAGAGTCGCTTCGCCTGGGGAGCTCAGCCCTTTGGGACCACAAACCTTCAGTGCCCCTTTGTTGCTCACTGCCTCTCCCTGCCAACAGCACACCCCCCTGTGCTCCCCGGGGATCTACATCCGCACCCTGATCGAGGACAGCCCCGCGGCCGCCGACGGCCGGCTCTCCATCGGGGACCGCATCCTGGCTGTCAACGGCACCAGCCTCATCGGGGCAGACTACCAGAGGTGAGTCACGCCTGGTCAGAGGGTCCGGGATGGGACTCAGCACTGCTCAGGTCCAGGTTTCCAGCTGTTTTGCTCAGAGAGCCCCCAGTGCTGCGGTCCTGGCCCACTAACAAGAGGATGCTGCAGTACGAGCAAGCTGCAGAGAGAGGAGTGGCCTGTGCAGGACAGCGGGAAGGGGGGAAGGCAGGTTTTGGGGAGTTTGGAAGAGGGATCATGGAGCAACAACTGGGGAGAAAAATGAGAGCTCCAGAGGTGGGTCTCAGCAGTGCAGAACTGCTCCAGCCCCATCCCATCCCAGGCTTCCACTTGAAGGTGGTGGGATGGGGCAGCTCAGAGGCAGAGTCCAGGTGGCCACGGGACAGCACAGCTTTGGGTTTGTTTGCCGTTGTCGTGGCAGCACTAATCCGAAGGTCAGGCCCTCCAGAAAGCTACAGACAGAAGAGCAACAGGCTGCTTGTAACCCTGAGCAGGCACAGGGCAGAGGGGGCAGGTGTTTGGCAAAGCAGGGGGGGTGTTCTGTGAATGTCCTGGGGTTTGCCAGCTCGTGGGAACCAGAATTCACCTCTCTCCCTGTTGCTGCTCTCTGCAGTGCTGTGGACCTCATCCGCTCTGGAGGGAAGAAGCTGCGGTTTCTGGTTGCCAAGTCGGACATGGAAATAGCCAAAAAAATCAGTTCCAGCTCCTCTGTCTCCTAGTCCTTGTGGTACCAGGATCCTTCTGCAGCAGCCTGTGGGTGCAGCTCTGGTTAAGGCTTACCCTGGGGGAGCCTGGAGCGAGGGAGAGCAAAAGGGAGGACCAGGACTCCACAACTGCCCTCAATTTGCTTTTGGACACTTTGCCCCTGCGTTGCAGCAGATGAAAGGACATGCAAGGATGGTGCACGCTTCTCCCACTGCACTGGCTGGGAGCATCATTCCTGATCCATTGCCCAGCCTCACCTTATACCTGGTGTTGTCCTTCTCAGAAGCTTTCCTGGTCCTTTGTCCCCTCTGGCAGGGGGCAGGAAGAGGATGCTCTCCCCCTGGGGACTGTAGGCAGGCTCCTCGGTTCCTCTAGGCTGGAGCCCTGTGTGGTATTTCATGCTGGCAGGCAGAAGGCTTGAAACACCTTTGGATTTTGAAGATGAATGTGTGGGGCAGGCCTGGGCTTCACTGTGGCAGTGGTGCTGGCACATCAGGCTGGAAAAGTGTGCCCAGCTCTGGGGGTGGTGAAGGCAGCACAAGCACCCAGGAGCGGGATTCCATGCAGGATGCGTTGCAAGGAGTTAAGTTCCCTGGTGCCATACTCAGGTGCCTTTCTGCTGCTGGGCTGCTTTGGGATGGGAAGCAGCTACAGCAAAGGGCTGATACCACCAGCAGTTCCCGTGAGTCCCAGGGAAAGTCCCCTGAAGAAAAGGATTCCCTTTCTCTGCAGCAGATTTACTGCCCGGTTCCGGCACCACAATCCCGGCAGAAGGCCCCCAGGGCTGATCCAGCAGCATGGGGCATCCACAGCAGAATGTCTCCTCACAGAGGGTTTGGGCCACACCCCAGGTGTGGCTGACACCAGCCCAGACAGACAAATGACACCTTGTCACTGTGTCCTGGTCCTTTCCCCCCAGCTTTGCCAGGCCATTGCAAGGCCACCCTGTTTCCTGTGCAGCTTGGAGCATCTCACCAGTGCGTGCTGCTGACATGCTGATGGGTGAGGACGGGCAGCAGAGGCTTCCTCTGGAAGGACAATCTGGAGTGTCCCAGGAACTGCTCTGCTACCTGCTGCTGACCACGGTGTCAGTGGCGAGGAACCAGCTCCACCGTGTGGCTGTCCAGCCCCTGGCACACCCGGCCTCCTGCCTGCCGAGTCCTCCTCTGCTTTTAGCAACATTAACGGGATAAACCCGACCTGATTTCCACATATAGACGGATACTGAGACCTAGTTTAGCTGAACCCTATTAAAAACAGCCTGCAGCAAAGCCCTCCATCACACTCTGCATGGCCTAGGCTCTGGCAGCAAATCAGATACTCACATGGCATTGTGAGCATGTTGTGAGACAACAGTGCTGCTCGAGGATTGTGATGCTAAAAAAGGGTTGGCCTTAATGACACCTCACTGCTGTAGTTTTGGTTCCTGTGCTTAAGTCTCGCATGTCACGGGAGGAAAGAGATGTCAAAACAATCCATGCAAGGGGAAACACTCCACTACTGGATTTCAACACAGCCTGGCCTGTCCTTTCTAGGCAAGGTGGACCAAGCACCTTCACCAAGACATTAGTGCCTTGCTTCTCTGCTAGGCCACGCTCAGACCCCCTGGCTGGGGTGCTGCCCCAGCAGGGACTGGGAGCAGTGCATCCCTCCTGCCGCTGACTCAGCTGTACCAGGCAGGCGAGCAAAGGCTCAGGGCCCCAAAGGGCTCCTGGTGATTCACTCCACTTTGACTCGAGTAGGTATGTTGGCCTGTCATTCCCCACAGAACTTAAAATGAGCTGCCTAGGGCCCTTGGAAAAACTGCATGCACTCCTCACTCCCCTCTGCCTGGAAGCCAGGGCTTGGGGAGGCTTGGTTTGCACTACAGTGCTGGGGCTGCATCCTGGCAAGTTCCAGCAGCACCAGCTCAACCCTCTGCTCCCAACTGAGCGCTCCGGGAGCTGGAAAACAGCCCCAGAGCCGTGTGTTGCTCACAGTGCAGTCAGGTATTGAAACAGACTGTAAATAAACCCTGCTATTTACTAGTGTGCATGAGGCCTGGCTCCTCCTGGGAGGAGCCTGGGGATGGATTTACTTCCCTGTCTGTTAATACTGTACAGCTCAAACGTGTATAAACCTCTGGTGCAGATACAGAACACAGCATGGCGCCTGTCTGACACGGGGCTGGTGTATGTTAAGAAATGCTCTTTGTCAACAATAAACTGGATCAATAAATCTCTCTAAGCTCTCCTCTGGCAGCTGTCTCTTGGATCTCAACGTGTTCGCTCTGATGGTCAGACAGAAGAATGGTGATGGCTCACGGCAGATTAACAGTCCTTCCACCACCTCCCAGAGGCTCGGCTGATCTGCTGCAAGAAGAGGCAATAAAAGTGCAGAGCCAGGTGTAGTGAGAGCAAAGGGGAGGGAAACAAGGCAGAGGAAGGGAGGGAAGAAGTACAACTCCAAAGGGGCACAGTGTGCTGGCAGGGTGTTAATGCACTCATTCACTCTCCTGCCATATTCACACAAACCCACTGATATTTTCAATGCATACTGGCCAGGGAGGGATAAGACAAGCTTAGCAGATAAAAAAGCAACAGGCGCTGGGATACAGAAATACAAAGAACCTCAGAGCAGAAGAGCAGCCTCAGCTCTACTTACTCCTGTTTTCTGTTTCATTTGCAATCATTTGTTCATTTCCAGTTAAGATCAGCCTTGAGTGTCAGCAGTGTCCAGTGAGTTACTCTAGAAACCTCCTGCCCTCACACTGGCATGCAGCCAGGAGCTGGCTCCAGGAACTGGGTGACCATCCTCAGGGCCAAGGGGAGGGAGTCATTCACCTCTCTCTGAAGCCGTGTGCTGGCCACATCTGTGGGGGGGGTGAACACAAACTGAGCCACGCTGGGCATCTTCAGCAGGTTCATGAGCTCAGTTGCCCGAATAAGGATCTCCTCCAGGTCCTCCTCGCAGTAAACAGAGGTGACAGCGGGGCTCTGCACAAATGTCCTCATCTTGGACAGGAACATGGACACTCTGCAGGAGAGAAGGATGCAGACATCAGCTGGCAGGACCTTTACACCCAGCCAGGTCACTACTTAAGCCTGTGAATGCCCACAGACTAGTGCAGTTGAACATCAGGTGACAGAGTATTAGTCAGCAGATTGAATCCCACTTCCCCAAACTGTGCCCCTCCACAGCTTATCTCCTCTGTCCTGTTTCAGTTTCAGGTTCCATCAGTTGACAAATTCAGTTATTTATCGGTAGCAAACCCAAGTCTGGACTCACGAGATCTGCACGTTTCAACGCTCTGCCCGTCCTCACCTGGGGATCAAGTCCTGGCTGCGGGCTGCCAGCTTGGTCAGGGTGGCCATGAGGACACTGATGGCACGGGGGGCACAGCTGGGGGTGCTGGCCAGTGGCCGGAGCTGGGTGATCTCAAACAGCACGGCCTCGAGGGTCTCAAAGAACCGCGTGATCTGCTCCACCGTGCAGCGCTTGTCGTAGGACACTGACAGGTACTCCCCGACAGCCCAGACCTGGGGCAAAGGCAGATGTGCTCAGGGCAAGCACAAGGAGAGGGAATCAAGTAACTTTTAGGGAACAGAAAATCAGGTTAGCTAATGCCCTAGGAGAGAGGAGGAAAGGGAAGGTGACCACCAGATTGCACCGCAGTTGGAGCAGCCTGTGGCAGGAGCAGACAGGCCCCACTCACCAAGTGGGTGAAGATGGGCTCCTTGCTCTGGATGTTGCTGACAGCTCCCGAGAACTCCAGAATCTCTGTGGACAGTTCCACGACGAGCGCAGGGCGCAGAGCGCAGAACATGGCCAGCTGTGAGCTCAGCACCCTGGGGCAGAGAGAAGGGCAGAGCTCAGACCATGGGCAAGGTGGTCAACACCCATCTGAAGAGGGACTGGCAGGACCCAGCCATTGGCACAGCGCTGTGCCCTCAGGGTATTCTTATTTTTCACCCTATAAAGATGTGTCACAGCAGGGACTGGGCCACAACTGAAAAGGCTACTGGGCTGCCCGGCTGCAGTCAGTGGAAGGGCTGGGAGCTCGGCCGGGCCTCCTGCCCCATCTCACCTGTACACGTCATCTTTGAACGCTGGGATGTCGCAGAGCTGGTCGCTCCTCTGCAGCAGCAGCACCACCAGCTGGTTTATCAGACACCCATCTGCAAACTGAAAACCAGCCCTTGCTTCAGCAAGGGCTGAAACAAGTGAATTCTAGCAGCCAAACCCCAAACTACCCAGCCAGGTAAGACAGCTGGCAGAGAAACTGCCTGATCTGGCAGGAGGGGAGCAGTGCACAAAGCAGCCATCAGGCACTCTGCTCTCACCCCTCTTCTTTACAAGTGAACCTGACACTGCACCATGGAGCTTTTCTGCTTCTCTGCATGAAGTGGCCAGCTCAGCGCTGGTTCATGCCAGTATCAAACCCACCCTCCCTCTCTTGAAGCTGAAGCGCCTTAATAATTTTGCTTCTGCAACTGCTCTTCATGTAACAAGAGACCCCCGTGGCACAAGTGGCAGCCAACCTCCCCCAGAAGGACCTACCTCTGCCACCACCCTGAAAAAGAGCTCCAGTAAGACAGGGACAGTCTCTGCACACTGCACCACCCTTGGGTTGCCAGCCAGGGATCCCAAGAGCTGCCGAAGTGGAATCAGACTGTGGGCAAGACAAGAGTTACTGCTGAATGCTTGTTCCCAGCTACTGTCCTGGCTGCCCTTCCCTGTCCCCCGCATGGCCTCTGAGTGCTGGCAAAGCTGACACAGGGAAATCCACCTCAGCCCAGCCCCAGAGTGGCTGTGCCTTTCCCAGTAACGCCAGTGCTGCCTCCCAGAGCTGAATGGCTGAGCCACACCCTGGTGAGAGGCTCCCACCTCTCTGGGGTGTCCTCGGGAGCAGATCTGGTGCGGAGAAGATGCTGGAATGTGCTCTTGTAGAGGGGATGACGAAAGGCTTCCAGGCAGGTGGCTGGTTTCACAGCTGGGTCACTTGTGGCCTTCTCAGAGGTAGGAAGAGCAGCTGCCCTGGCAGGAAACACACACAGAATGTGCTGCATTATGAGAACAGGCCAGGACAGAGCTGGAATCATCAACACTGAACAAGTGACAGCAAATTCGTTAGTCTAAGCCGTCTGGATGACAATCAGGATGACAGAAAATTATGAGCTCAGACCCTCCCCATGCTCAGGCAACAGTTCCAGACTTGTCTCTGTATCACTCCCAGGAAAGGGAAAAATGGCACTCTGCACCCTCAGTCATCCAAGCCCACCAACATCTGCCTCTTGGATGACTCTCTTTTCTAAGCACTCCAGACAGAGCTGTTGATGTTGGGAGGACAAGGAAGAGCAGAGGTACAGCCAGTTCCAGTCCTCCTTCATCTTTCTGGAGACTCACAGTTTCTGATGACCTCAGGAAGAAATCTCTGGATGCCTTCAGGGGAACAATGCCAGAAAAGAGGGGTAAGGGCAGGCAGGGAAGATCAGGTAGCCCCCACCTCTGTGCTGAGGTGCTGGCTCATGGCAGACTCAGCATGTGGCAACCATTGGAGCTGGACAGGGAGAGGGGAATCACAACAGCTCTCCCAGTCCCAGAGACAGTCCAGCTCAGTGTTAACCTGACCGTAGGTCTGTGACAGCAGCAGCCACAGGAAGGCTGACACTCAGAGAAGAGTGTACTGGGCTGTGGTCAGTGTCAAGACACTGATGACCAAGTGAGAGGAAAGGAAGGTGCATTACCTGAGCTGGATGTCCAGAGCTGCTGTCAAACAGGGCAGGTCAAGCAGTAAATGGAAGATCTCAATGGCTGTGCCTGCATCCAGCAGAAACGGGAGAAGGTCCACAAACTCTGAGATAAGGGGTGGGCTGTTCCATGCCAGGAACTGCAAGGAACAAGCACAAACTGCTGCACTATCCCTGCTACCTCACCACACACCCAGACAATTCCATGCTTTGACAGAAGGGATGAGGAAGGGAAAACCACTTCTGAAAAGCAAAACCAGAGAAACCTGAGAGTTTGGTCAAAACCCAGGAAGCTGCTGGAAGCTGCTTCAGCAGCTGGTAAGCTGCAACTTATTAAACTTTTCCAGAAACAAAGGCCTGTATCCTGTGTTCACAGTGCTCCCCAACCCACTGGCAGTCCTGCTAACACAGAGTCTCCCCTCCTGGCAGTGCCAAACACACCCAGATCCCTCTTCCCTCTTAAAACTCTCAGTTGCTTTTATAACAGTCCTTCTTGCCTGTGCTTTCCCTGGCACTGACATGGAGGCACACTGAGGGCTCTGGGGTGCAAACAGGAAGTTCTGAGGCACAGAAAGGAATGTGAAGCAGGTTCTCCCCTCTGCTGCTCCAGCAAGTTGTACCTTGAAAAGATTTGGGAAGCTCTGCCTGAATATGCTGGAGGTGTCTGTGAAGAGCTGGCTGTTGTCTTTGCAGAACTGGACAAATTCGAAGGCCAGTGATGGGCTGTGGAAGAGCTGGGCCGGGATATCAGTGAACAAGTGTTTGTAGATTGCGTCCGAATCCACAGCTGCCAGTTTGCCTGGGAGAAAACAACACACTACTGAGCACAGCCCACCCAGCAGCCCTGCCAACACAGGCTCCGGGGGCTAAGCTAGATCTGGATTATGTTTTTCTAAAGAGCATTGGACCCCTCATCTCCCGGGTCTCCCGGAGTGGGATCATCCATCCCAGAGTACAGCCAAGGTGGAATTAGCCAACTCTGGCAGCCAGCAGACTGTCAGGACAAAAGGCTGTGCTGGAGTATGCAAGACTAGACTGTGGATGAGGGAGTGGGAGCTGATGACTTACTGTGGTTCAGGAAGAACTGGGCAATGGGCAGTAGTGCCCTGGCATAAGCGGCATCCCCACAAATCCTGCCGTGCAGGATTTTCAGGAGGGAGGCAGCGCGGTGCACGTAGGAGGAGTCCTGCTTGCAGATGATGTCCATGATCGTCACTGCCTCAATGAGACACTGCAGGAGAGCAGAGTCAGGCTGGGGTAAGGGAAGCCACAACTCCCGGAGTTTCAGCCCCCACCTCTGTACTTACAGCTTTCTGCAGGTCTCCGTCATCTTTCTTCAGGGGTCCTGCCAGAGAAAGGAGTCCAAGTTATGCTTTGAGCCCAAATAGGAACATCAGACTGGCAGTTTCAGCACTAACTCCAATTTCAGGACAGGCAGGAACACATACTGATCCCGATTCCAGGCTAATGACAAGTTTCACAGCCTCCCCTGCAAATCAAGGGAGGAGACAGAACGTGGCCATTGCCTCCAAATCCCTCCCAACATCCCAGCTCAGGGCTGATCAACGACTTGCACCAGCAGCTGCAGCAGGTCCCACCCCTGGAGCCTGACTGTGGGCTCCGGGGAGTGAGATCCCAGCCCAACGTGCAGTGAGCCAGAAATGTTTTCAAGAACACTGTCAGGAGAGCTCCAGGGAGGGCTCATGGCAAGACTCACGCCGGGTGCTCTGCTCAGTCAGCCGCTGGCAGTACTCGAAGGCTTTCTCCCGCAGATGCTCCTTCGGGGGAAGGAGGCGACTAGAGCCGGACGGAGTTGAGACCACAGATGTAACAGACCTGTCCATTCCCGGTTTGTCATCTACAGAATAAAGATTACATGTGTCAGCTCCTGCCATGGGTGGTGTAACCCACACCGTGGCCCAACAACAGCACCGGAGCTGACTGTCCCCAGTGCAGTGTGAAAAACAGGAGGACAGGGGAGAAGGAAATGTTACAAGAACACTAAGGAGATGCTGTCTCCCACCACCCAACCCTTCTTTCTTAGGGACCCATGGGGCTTTGTCTGAGAGCAGCGGTCTCACTGAATGAGTAACTCCTCATGTAAGGCTCACTAAGGATCAGTCAGCAGGCTTTGTGATACTCCTCCCAGAAGTCTCCCTGCTCCTAGTCCAAGATCTCTGAACTCTTGCTCATATTCCTGCCACTGAGAATCACAGAATGGTTTGGGTTGGAATGGACCTTAAAGATCATCTAGTTCTAACTCTTTGCCAGGGACACCTTCCACTAGACCAGGTTCTTCCAAGCCCCATCCAACCTGCCCTTGAACAATTCCAGGGATGGGGCAGCCACAATTTCTCTAGGCAAGCTGTGCCAGGGCCTCACCACTCTCACAGGGATGAATTCTTCCTAATATTTAATCTAACCTACTCTCACTTTGAAACAGCGGAGGCTGCTGGTTGCTGGCGCAGCCACCTCATATGACATCTCAGAGCATGCTCCCCTCTTTGGGGCTGCAACTCACCCTGGCCTTCGGTCCATACCTGGGTTAGGGGCCTTCCCCTCCTGGTCCCCATAGCACAGCAGCCAGTTTCTCAGCATGGAGAAGGCCTGCACGTTGAGCCACTGGTCCTGTGTGTAGTGCTGGCCCACTGAGAGCACTGTGAAGAAGTCTGTGGCAATGGCACCATCCACCTCTGTGACAGGAGCAGGCTGAAAGAAAAGATGCAGCAGGTCAGACCCTGAGGGAAGGGCTGAATGGGAAGGCAGGGAAAACCCGACTGAGCGGATGGAGACAAGAAGCCCTCGTTTAGGGTCCTGCAAGAGGGCAGGTATCAAACAGAGAAAAGCCAATTGTGTTGGATCCTTCTGCCCAGCTGAAACACTCCAAACTTTCCTATTCTCTCCGACACTGGCCTCATTTGCAATCACCTTTTACTCTGAGGTACGTGGGCACTAAGACTCTTCCCTTAAAACTGCTTTGAGGATTTAGGTTGGATATTAGGAAGAAATCTTTTACAGAGAGTGATCAGGCATTGGAATGGGCTGCCCAGGGAGGGGCTGGATTCACCATCCCTGGAGGTGTTTAAGATGAGACTGGATGTGGCACTCAGTGCCATGGTCTGGTAACCACGGCAGTGTTGGATCAAGGGTTGGACTTGATGATCTCAGAGGTCTTTTCCAACCCAGCTGATTCTGTGATTAAAGTTCTGGCTCTACAGCATAACTTTTACATCTCAGAGCTGTAAATCCCCCTACTTTGCTTTCCTGTGTCTTCACCGCTTACTCCAAAAAAAATGCTGAAGAACAGCAGCACTTCCAGGCTACCATTTCCCAAAGGAAGCTGATTCTGGGAACCCGACTTAACAAACGCCCCTGTGAGGTGACCATGGCAACTCACCTGTTTGGTTCTGGGACTGGAGAAGAAACCTCCTGAGGGCTGAGCGACTCCCTGCTGAGTACTGGCATACCTCAGCCAGCCAGCCAGCTTTCTACTGACAGCATTGGTCTGCTCTGTGCAAGGAAAGTCAAAGGATCATTGCCAGACTGGGCAGAGAAGCGGCCTCTGCACCATACCCCTGTTAACTCTATTTTTTCTCCAGCCTAGATCGCTGTCTCTCTGATCCAGCAGTCCCTAAAGGAACTGGCATGCCAGGGTTGGATGCCCTGCACTCCTCATCCTGCCTCAGAGTTGGGGAGTGAGTGCTGGAACCAAGAACTTCCGCTACCACATCAGTCAAGAGGTACTTGTTCCTTTGTCTCCACCCACAGCTGCTATTGGAAGGAAGGTGCAAAAATCCTGTCACTCTCTTCAGGCAGCGTCTGCCTTCAGCTCTGCAGCCAAAGGCATAAATCCCTCCCTGAGGACTCACAGGTAATCCTACTCTGCCAGCCCATACATCCCTGCCCAACCTCCTCCCCAGAGCTTCTCCTGCACACTGCAAGACTTCTGCAAACCTCACAGGAAACTCCCAGAAACCAACTCTTCCTCACAACACAGATCCCCACGATTTTAAGCCTGGAATGCTCTCCTAGCTTTACTCACCAGGGTACATCACTCACCACTACCAATACCGTCCTGCCTTTCTTTTGAAGAGCACCTCTAATCGTTTCTGCTGCTCTCCTGGACAGATGCACAGGCACATCTCTGCTTCTCTCTCACTTCGGTTGATGCCCTTCAGGATAGCTACAGTTTCACACTCCTATTGCATCTGGAGACCTCAGCTAGAGCACAGTTACTGTGATACAAATCCATACCCGGGATTTGACTGCAAGGCCCAGTCCCCTTTCTGTGTGAGTGTATCTCACCCAGTAAACTCCCCTTCCCTGTGGCCCAGCCGTCACTTTTGACAGCAGTTTCTAACCAAAGCCTTCTGATCGCTACACAGATCACAGCCAGGTGGCAATCTCAGCCCTTCCTACATATTTACCTTCAGTTAGAGATTCCGGTGAGAGACTGATGACATTTGCCAGGACAGGGAGGAGGAACAGAGCGCTCTGACCCTCGGGCAATCTTCCTTCAAGGACTTTTACAACCCGCTGCCCAACAGCAGCCGCTTCACCCTTCTTATTTCCCTTAAAAACAAAGCAGAGGTAAAGCTGGGCAGACAATCTACCAGTGCTAGAGATCAATACCATGCAATCTCTTCCATCAGGCATCAGTACAAAAGTCAAACACAAAAAAGACTCACAGCACAGGCTATTTTACCACATTTTACAGAGATTTTCTGCAATTTGAATTCACAGATCCCAAATGATGGGGCTGCTTGTGTGTGTTACTGAGTATATTTTTACACTGTGGAACTGCAGGACAGTGTCAAGGCCCAATATGGGTGAGAGGAGCTTTGGAAGGCAGCACATCAGCAATACTTTTGTGGTTTCTGTTTCACTTCCTCTAGCTAAGTAAGACTCAAAAATGAGTGTCAGAAACATAAGAGACGTTTCTAAACACACAGTGGAACTCAGAATGAGAAGTTTCAGAAAAATATTTTATCTTTAACAGGCACAATAACAGTAAAAGGAGCAGGGGAAAAAAAAAGTTTCCAGCTTACTCCCCAGGCAGCACTGAAAACAGCAAAATCCTCGTGTTCTCTTCTCCTTGGAGAATCTGGATCTTTGCAGTGTCATTCACATTTACAGCCCTACATGTTTTATAGGTTCTGTGTGTATTTTTTTATATTTGGACATGAAAGCCAGTATCATAAAAAGGAGTAGTAAACTCACTCTAAAATCTTTTGCTCTCCAGGTTCAAGCAGCCCTGGATTTGAAATCTATTCCAGCAGCCAGCACTAAAGGGCTCCTTTCTGCTTCCAGGGCATCAGTTTCTAAACATTACAATTTTAAGCAGCTTCTGTTATCAAATGCTAAAAACAAAAAAAGATGCTATTTTTCCCTATGCAAAGCAGAATAATGAGGTTCCTTAAATGAACATGGTAATGCTTCTGCTTTTTTCTATATACTCTCAATTGATTTTTACTCTCCTTGAGCTCAGGGAGGAGCTCGGGAACAGGGAACAATCAAAAAGCAAATCCATATTGACAAGGGAAGATTTGTGACTTGACAGGTCATTTACCTGAGCCAGAAGGATGGAGGATACCAGGCTCAAGAGCTTTGTATCCTGAATCTCATCACAGCAGAGGATCAGATCATTGCAAGGTGACATCTCTCTCAGGATGGCAGCACATAACACCTGAACCTGCTCAGGGCTTTTGGACAAGCACAGCACCGCCTGCAACAGCTCCACAAACTTGTCATCCAGCCTGCAAGAGCCACAGCAAAGCATCACTGCCAGGCAAGAAAAGATTCAGACGATTATTTCCTGCATATTTGTGGCTTGGGGATGATTCCCCCTGACAGTGACTGATGTCACCTTATCATCTCCACTTCTGAATGCTGTTCCTCTTGACAGAGAGCTCAGTGACACCAACACTTGTTACTCCCCCTGCAAACGCAGGCAGGCACCTTGTGCTCGCCAAGAGTGGATGGGGAGGGGAAGGCAAAGAGGGGCTTAATGTTTATATCGATCTCAGGGCTTACAAAAAAACAAGGCGTTTTTAAAAAAAGCGCTAACCCACCCCCCTTCCTTTTATCTGTTGGGGTTAAGAAAGCAAAGCTTTGCTTCCCCGAGGGCCGGGAGAGCCCCGGGGCCGCGCACTCACCTGCGGGGGTACTTGGTGGCGGCCACGGTGAGGTGCAGCCTCCGCAGCCCCTCCGCGGCCTCGGCGCCCGGCTCGGGGCCCTGCAGGAGGGCGGACACGCGGCCGGCGAACCTCCGCAGCTCCTCCTCATGGATCTCCCTGCCGGGGGAGAGGGAGGACAGCGGCCGTCAGGACCCCGGACCCGCAATTCCCACCCCTCAAACCCGGGCCCGGCTGCTCCCTGAGCGCCGCGCCCGCCGGGACCCCGGCCGGCCCCGAGGGGTCCCTGCCGCGGTCCCCCGGCCCCGAGGGGTCCCTGCCGCGGTCCCCCGGCCCCCCGGGACCCCCAGCGCACCTCGCCTGCCTGAGGAAACTCTCGGCGGTCGCCGAGAACATCCCGCACCCCCCGCCCGGCCCCGCGGCCCGGTGCGCGCCCAAAGCGGCCCCCCATGGCCGGCCGGTACGCCGGGGCCGCCTCCGGGGGTGAGCGGCGGCTGCTGCACGAAGGTTCCGCCGGGCGGGGCTGGGCCGGGCCTGCCCGCACAGTGGAGGGGTGATGCCAAAATTATCTCCATTGGAGGTCATGGGCTGTTTCCAGGTGCTGCTGCTGTTATTGTCCACCTCAGGAGTCAGCGGGGAAGTTTGGCTCCCAGGCCATGGCGCATGGCATGAAGGGAGCAGCCCTGGGGGCTCAGACCTATGGAAAACATCATCACATGGCAGAGAGATGCCAGAGCTGGGTTTTTTAAGAGGGTGATGGTAAACAGTATCGTATCAGCCTTTCTTGCAACCTGTTCACAAAACGGTGTTTTCCAAAACTGGCAGGAGATGTTAAAAATAGCTGCTCAGCACGTGTGTCTCCAGCACTTCCAAAAGGTTAAAAATCTATTAGTATTTCCCCATCAGTCTCGTCTCTACTGACCGCTAATGAAGCAGAAGCTCTCACCATCATGCTGAGCATCCCCTGCGAGGAGGAAAAGGTGTCAGGGAGGAAAGGCTGGCATTTTGCCCTTGGGTTCTTCTTCCCTGCCCTGCACCCTCCAGACATTAGAGTTCATTAACAGCGTTCCTGGGCAATTAGCCAGCAGAGCAGCACCTCCCCTTTGCCCTGGGAAGACCAGCAGCATACATCAGCCCAGCTGGAACAGTCAGAGCTGGAGCAGGGGAGAGCAAGGAGGAGCATTCGGTTTTTCCTATGCACACTTTCTCCTGGCTGGGTCAGAAAATACACCCGATGCACATGAGGAACCAAAGACAGGACAATTTTAAAAGATGCTCCCCAAAAACGGCTCTGCTGAACATCTTAGCTCACTGTGTACTATGTTATTATTTTTTATTTAATTAGTCAATTAAAAAAAAAATAAATCCTTCCACTGCCTGAAGGGAGACTACAAGAAAGATGGAGACAAATTTTTTACAAGGGACAGGACAAGGGGAAGAGCTTCAAACTGACAGAGGGAAGGGTTAGATGGGATATTGGGAAGCAATTTTTCCCTGTGAGGGTGGTGAGGCCCTGGCACAGGTTGCCCAGAGAAGCTGTGGCTGCTTCATCCCTGGAAGTGTCCAAGGCCAGGCTGGACTGAGCCCTGAGCAACCTGGTCTAGTGGAAGGTGTCCCTGCCCATGGCAGGGGGTGGAACTGGATAATTTTTAAGGTCCCTTCCAACCCAAATCATACCGTGATTCTATGAATTACAGCTACTTTATGTCAACCGAGGTCTTAAAAGATACTCCTATTTAATTTTGGAGCTCAGAGTGTTCAGTCAAAACGAACCAGAACTTAAATTGTAGCTGCATTAGGAGGACAAGGGAGGAAAAGCCCAACTATAAGGTAGATGTTTTCTGACTTCATATGCTTACATGAAACCATTACTATGAGTTACAGGGGACTACACTGAAATAGTTTATCTTTCAAAATAACAATGTTTCACTTCATGACAAAAGCTGGCGCTGGAGGAATAGTTTATAACCCCCAGGGGAAGCATTACATATCTCAAACACACGTACATTATGTTCACTCTGCTGCGAGTCAACAGCTGCCCAAATAACTGCCAAGGGATCAAAAGTCAGTGAACTCTGGAACAGCGCGAGGTGTGCAGATAAATACTTACTTCCTACATAAAATACAAGGAAAAAATATCAAACACACTGTCCCCCTTACAACAACCCAAACTGCTGCAGGAAACTCACCCCCCACTACGATACTACACTGGAAAGATTCAAGTCTGTCACCCCAAAGCAGCAATGCAATTTCAGGGCATTTTCTCTTTCATATATAATTTTATTTCTGGTTATAGAAACAAATGCTAAGAGGAGAAGCAACATTCCCCAACCACATACATCAAATTAAGGTAACAGAACAGTTAAAATAAATGAAAAAAAAAAAGTAGAAATTTAAACTTTGTTATAGCTTTAAAATATTAACGTTCTCGATACATTAGAAATCACATTCAGATCTCAAATTACTTAAAAAAATGTATGGCTCCATATTAAAAAAAAACAAAAAACAAACAAGCAAACAAAACCACTGTATCCCATTTGATGTGGAAATTGCAGGTCCTGCTCCTTGGATGCAAGATCCCACCCTCGTGGGAGCCACGGTCTGCCTGTGCAGTCGAGCATCTCACAGGAGCAGTCCTGCAACATGGCCAGAGAAAGAAGGTGAACTTCACATCCATTGCCCCAGATGGAGCTTCCCCCCTTGGGATACACACCTGCTTTGTAAAAAGCACTGATAAAACAAAAACAAGTCACAAAAAAATACTTTTGATATCGGCTGTAGAAAAAAAAAACCCACAAAGCCCAGAACATCTGGCTGGAGGTGTCTTGCACAGGTAACACCAGGAACTGAAACGCAAGCATGGCTTTAGTTGCCCCTTCCATCACCATCTTTAAAATAAGTGCCAAACCAAGGGAAAGGGGTAAGGCTGGCCCAAGTCTCTGTAGCAAACCCTTCTGTCAAGCCATTGAGGTATTTCAGGTTCTCCTCTCAGCCTTCCCTTGGGGACTGGGTGGGAATGTGCATCTGCAGAATGGGGGGGGAGTCAGATTTTTCTGGATTTGTTTTCTAGAGCAAAGTTGGATCTGAATTTCCAGCTTTACCACCCATTGCTCACATACAGCTTTTGATTTATCCTTAAACAGCTTTTAACAGTCCTTTGGATAACAGTCCTTTGGATAGCTACAGATTCTAAAAATGCTCTTTTTGGCTATGTGGAGGTCGGCTGGCAGGCTGGACAAGGCATGTCCAGAACCCAAGACAAGATATGGATCTTGTAAGACTTTTGTATTTTAAAGCCATTTTCTGTATCAGTACATTTGAATGAGCCTTTTTTTTTTTTTTTTTTTTTACATTCTGTCTTCTATTAAAGCAAAAAGATCTTAAAAACAATAGTCTGGCTCCCTCTACTTCAGGCCCATTTGAGGGAGAAAAAAACCAGGAGAGATTAAGCAAGTTTAGGTTTACAGTAATTCAATTGCTACAGAGCCAACCTGCCTATTTAGCAGCCTGCCCACCTCCCAAGAGCAGCATATAAATCAGCAGAACATCAGGATGTTCTGCACCAGACTTTTAGCAGCAAGACAGTGAAACAGAAGGAAATCTCGCTTTTTCTGCTCCATTTAAATCTCATTTTTCTTCAGCTAACAGACATTTCTCCTCACTGTTGCCCTTAGCTTTAAGGAAGGCTTTGTCTCCCTCAGACTGCTTGAGGTGAAATTGAGGTGGGGTAGAAGCAGGACAGAGAGGGGGAGATCACAGTGAAGGGGCATTGCTTAACTCGGCAGCAGACACAGGAGTAACCAAATATCGGGGAAATCTGGTTCTCACAAGGGCTGTTTTCTGCTGAGAAGGAAAGCTGCTCCTTTCACTGCGTCCATTCCTGCTGCTCTTCCTACCACCAACCCTGTTCTCCCTTAAGTACTGAAGCCCCATCACCAGCCAGTGATCACCGAGGTGAAGCCTTAACTCAGGTCCTCATAGAGAAAGGAATTTCTGCATCAGCAATTAGGAATTAGGAAGCCAACTACCACCTGCTTTTAAGAATAATTCCCAAAAGATCCCAGTGGGTCAAAATACACACTTCTGTGAATTTAGTGATCCTTGTGGAATGAAATTGGCCTGTTTGGTAAAAGGTACTCCCTGTGAATGGGAACATTAGAAAACCTCTTCTGTGTTTAAGGGGATATACACACACCTCACCCCATAAAAAGACAGAAGCACAATAAAAGGAAAATAATCTCATCACAGAGGAAAAGAAACTATTTCATAGTGCCCCAGTGTTAGCTCACCCACCTGACAGGGAGGAATTCCTCAGCCTTACAGCATCCTCGTGGGCCCATCATAAATATCCTTTGTTAGAAATAAGGTCCCATTATTTACAGAGCAGAATCTGTAAAGAACTCCCCAACACCACAACTACAGACAACTGGAGACAAGAAAGGATTCCAGCTTTCATTAGTGCAATTTTGGGGGATTTTCTTGCCAGAAAAGCAGCATGGACTGCAGTGGCTGAAAGCACAACAAAGCCAGAAGCAGGCCTCCTACACAAGGAAGATGCAAGTACCAAGCTGTCTCTTCTGCTCTGCAAGAGGAATGAAAGCAATCGCTGAAGTAAAGCTGCTTCCACTGGCTGCTCACATTAGTTACAAAAACAGGTACATCGTTCTTCAGGAGTCAGTGCCTTGTGCAGGAATTTACCAACATACTGTATAAAAGTCTGTGTAAGTACCATTTAAGAGAAAGAAATAGTCATGGACCATTTATATATCTATATTGACACACACGCTCACACACGCACAAACGTTAATAAATATAAATTTTATGTTTACACAGATCTAATTTAATATTCTCTGAAAAAAATATTTAAAGGGTTTCTTCCTTAGCTGCCACCCATGAACTGTCAATGTTTGTTTGTTTTTTTTTTCTATCTTGAGAGCAAAGGGGTAGATTTGGCACAACTACCCTCCGGCTCTGAAACTTAAAGTGACACGTAAGGAGAGGACCAGCCATACATTCCGAAAGGTTTTAAATTCAGTGTTGGTAAATTGAAAAGGTATCAAAAGAATTTTCTGAACATATAAATACAAAGGTCAAAAGTTGATCAAAAATTTGGAATATAGTGCTCCAAGAAAACCAAGTATTTTTCCAAACGTCTCGCTCGGGCCAAAGTAAAATGCTCCCTGGTGTGTTACTGCCCCACGAAGGACACCCTAACGGAGAAAGCCCACCCTCACAGCCAGCTAATTCCCACTGCAGATTACTGTACGTGGATGTATCCCCACCTGTGTGCACAAACACGTGCAAGTAACGCAGCCAGCAGGGAGAGATGCTGATCCCCACTAATCACAGCCAAACAGCTGCCAGGCAGCCACAGAGAGAGAGGCTCCAGCTCTGTCTTGGTCAGGTGCAGATCAAAATGCGAGAAGGCATCACTTCCCAACCCCACCAGTTCCAGCACTCCAGATGACCTTGTAGTGTAACTGTTTTCTGCAGCACAGCTGGCTCCGTTGGAAGCTACACTTGCCGGCAGTAGTGTATGCTATAGTAGTAGCAGCTTTGGCATAATTTTTCACCCAGAAGGAAACAAAAAGTTACATGACTGAACAATCTGTTGTATAACTGCAGCCTAACACACAGATCCTCGCCAGATGCAGACCTTCAAGCAATGAAATTAAATTAGGAGTTGGATTAAAGGACTCTCGAGTTGACAGAAAGAACTACAAATAGAGGGGGGAAAAACTGATGAGGAGCAGAAACAGGAGCTGCCCAAGAGACTGGCTGGCAAGAGAAGACAGATCATTTGCTGCAGGATGCCATTTACAAACTCAAAAACTCAGTGTGCAGCAAGGGCAAAATGATGAAGGAAGTCCTGTTCCGTTAGAGGTTAATTTTTAATGCCCGAGTCAAATTATTAGCAGCAAGACTTAAAAAAACCTCCAAGATTTTGCATCAGGGTAGAAACTCAAGGCAAGTTCCACACTGGATTTAAACTGTCATTGGATAAGGTAAAGCAGAGATATTTGGAGGTGACCAGGATCCTTCAGTGCTGCCTCCTGCTCAAAAAGCTCCAAGACTCAAGCTGGCACTATTCCTTGGTAGAGACAGACAAGATGGTTGCATACGTACAAATGAAATCCAGAGCATTTTCAGTTCACTTTGCGACTCGTTTCTCACACTGACACTTGTCTTGCAATAAGAGCCTGAACAGGTCTGGGCTGTGCAGGCCAAAGTGTAGCTATCAGGCCAAGGAAAGGGATTCCTTTTCCAATCCATCCAGCATTTTCCCGATCACGTCTGCAGAACTGTGCCTGCTTTTGGGCTCCCCAGTACAAGACCCACAGTGACCTGCTGCAATTCCACCTGATGCCCTGGAGCCTGAGCATGTGATGTACAAGAAGAGACCAGGACAACCAGGTTGTTCCAGCCTCAAGAAAAGGAAGCAAACAGGGAAAATCTTACTGGAATCTTCAACTACCTCTTTGGAAGATGCAGAGAAGGCAGAGCTAGGCTCTTCTGAGAGGCAACAAACACATGCAGCTGCGTTCCTCTTAAATTGCTGAGAAGTTTTCACCTCATGGGTGGTGAGAGTGGATTCTCTGTGGAAAGAGAACTATTGCTGGGTTAAATCCTCATCATCCAAGATCCCCAAATCCAGGTGTGGCAGGGAAACATTTCTCCCTTCACCCTACATTTTGACATTCATTTACACGCTTGCACACATCAAGTGTGATACCAAATATCTCCCTGGGAACACCCCCTGCTAACACAGATGAAAACCTCCAACATCAATTTAACATTGCCAGCAGGCAGGGAAAAGTGTTCCACACCACACTGCACGAAAGCTCAGGTCAGATGCTCTCACTTGCTTTGATACAGGTCCCTACCTTTCTGTGCTCCCAGTCTGATTGCGCTGCTGGTATTTCACTACTGAAAATTAGAAAAAAGAAAAAAAAAGTGGAAATTAACTCTGAAAGACAGCTCTCTAAAACATGCAAAACCAAGTTTACTCCCTCCAAAACCTGAAGCCAGACCGTGACACTGATTGCAGAAGAACTGTAAAGGCTTCTGCTGTTATTTAACTGTTAATATATAACTGTTTCTTTTCTCTTACAAAGCCTTAATATGTCTCTGAAAACACACCCCTGAATAAGCTCTGCCCAACAGTAACACGTCTAAAACACAGAATGAAAATTAACACAGGGTGACCAAACTGACCTTTCTCAAGCTGCCCTGGAGCAACATGTATTCCACAGGTATTTTCATCCTTGAGTCCTTGGACAGAGCTTAATGCAAGGTGCTGCTCGTGTCAGTGGATAAAAATGACTAGATTTGCTACAGGGGACAGCGTAAATGGTGTGGGGGAGGGAAGAATATGGGAAGGAGAAAGAGCTGAAAAGAATATATGAGCTAATCACGAACTTCAATTTTGTGTTCACCACTGTGTTGTC
Organism: Pseudotriccus pelzelni; assembly: GCA_035584735.1. Classification (NCBI taxonomy): domain Eukaryota; kingdom Metazoa; phylum Chordata; class Aves; order Passeriformes; family Tyrannidae; genus Pseudotriccus; species Pseudotriccus pelzelni. The sequence continues at coordinate 13,040,424 of JAWMRA010000033.1, read as the reverse complement.
TTATCATTAAATCAGACTAAATTGATCTTACTGTAAAAAGCTTTCTGTATCACAAGAGCCAAGGTCAAGATGAACAACAACTAAGGAATTCCAGTGGAATAAACCCAAGAACAACTGCATTCAGCTCTTGCAAACTGGGGCAACAAAAGTTGCTATAAACTAACAGTGATCAGAGTAAAAATAGTCCATGTCATCATCTAAGGTGAAAAAAATCAATATGGAATGGTGAGAAGTGAATTTACACATTGAGAACTTGGTTTTACAGTTTTCCCGAGTCTCAGTTATTGCAGTTCAAATATTCAATGTGCCTTCACCTTTGTTATACACACAGCAGAAGATGAAGTAAAGCCTCCTCCTCTTCCCCTCAAACCTTCCTCAGTTAATTATATTAACTGAGGATGAGATGCAACTTTTTAGACAAAACCCAAGCCGGACGATCAATTCAAAATAATCCAAGTACTGCATAGAACCATTATGGTAAACATTTTCTCCCTAGCTGAAGACTTAATTCCACCATCACATTAATTTCCATTCCTCTGCAGCCCAGGGAATCAGGACTGGTATGTAAAAAGAATGGTGCTGTCTTCCAGACTGAGCAGTGTGATGAAAGAATTAATCTGGAGGCCTGAAACAAGAGGTCTCCGTCTCACATGTTCCAGATGAGGACCACATTTTTCCACTGCTCTCAAAAGGATTTAGCAGGAACAGTTATTTCATCCAGTATCAGGCAATGTTTAGGCAAACCTACAAAACTACCTGCAAGTGGTAGGGCTGTTTCTTACAGTATCAGGGGGATGCAGCAGAGTGATAAAGCAAAAACCCCCGGACAGGATGAACTGACAAGTTCCAAACACGTCAAGCAGAAAGGGGGAACAGAACAAAGGTATTTGCTTATCCTCAACTCCCACTTGAACCAGCAGGCAGCGTGAGCCACAAAAGGAAGAAAGTGTTATTCTATTCTAAATACTTAGGAGGCAAATCTACACATGCAACCCCAAGGACGGACTTTCAAGAGGTATCTATAAAGCAGCAGCTGGCGGATGAAAACACTGAATTCAGCTGATGTATTTCTACAGTGCTGGGCTAGTTTACAGAAGTTCAGGGCCTAAATACTTAGACTCTCCTACAGAAAAGCAGCAGCGAAGAAAAATCTGCAAACTTTGGCAGCTGAACAACACATCCCGAACAGTATTCTTTTGGGTTTTCATCTTGCTCTGACTCACACAACATTCTGGAAACCCAAGGACTCCTGTGCTTCCGGAAAGCTCCCAAGTTCCAGGGCTGTTTCAGAGGCGTGCCTGTATCTAAACCAGCAGTCACCCAAAAGTAATGATTAATCACAGATAAACTGTGCTGCACTCTCACTTGTGCATTCTTCCTTGAAGTTCATTTTATTGAGCTCTGGCTTTGGAAAGGCTACAGAAAACAGAGCTAATCCATGTGCTTTTCCGCTACGCCACACCTAGAGAGAAGGGGCAGCTGGAGGCCAGCCTGCTTCAATTACCTTGTGGTCTGTAACAATCCTCCTTCACAAAACCATTTGAAAGTACTAAAATCCAATCTAACAACTTGTCACTTAAGGCACACACCTAAATTCTGAAAGCCAGGCTGAGATAAATGATCCGTCCTGAATATTTAATGTGCCTCTATCCGCAGAAAGCAACCACAAATCACGAGACTGAGAAATTCTTTCCTTCTCATAGAAATATTTCTCACAAAACAAGGGACTTGAGAATAAAACATGTCTGGGTTTTATTCAAGCACTGGGACTTGGCTATTGAATAGGATTTGGCAAAGACAAAGGAACCCCAGAAGGGAACAAGTGATGCCAGCTGTTACCTTGTGGATTTCCTCCCCCTCCCCAGATTCCAGCAGACACTGGTGGGTTGTGCCTTATCCCCACAGAACATGCTGACAGTTATCATTTCCTGCACACTGGGGAAAGCTTTTGGAATGTTCCTTCAGTGGGTTTGCCTCTCTGCTCTGTGATAGCACTGTCAGACTGCACAGGACAGCAACTGGACAACAAATCAGTACAGATGGGGAATAACCTACCAGAAGTACAGCCCATCCCTCTTACGTCTCTTTTGCCATTACCAAAGCCATAACATTTGCTGAATTCAAAGACCTCTGCGGTGCTGCCAGAAGACATGTTAGCCAAGGGGACTGCAAATGGGTATAAAACCAAAGGGGTTTGCTGGAGGTTACAGGCAGGGGTTGATTTCTTTGCCAGTCACAAGGGATCACATGCACCCACTGTTGCACGTGGCTGAAGTGAGTCAAATCCGCTTTCCTGATAAGACATCCTTGTACTGCATGAGGAGCCTGGAATACAGTTTGAGTAAAAGCCTCCTCCTGCTGGTAAAGGTTCTCAAGGCAGGAGAGATGGGAGAGGGAGCCAAGCAACGAAAGGAAACCTCCAAATTCCTTTGGGAAAAATTGTTTAAGACCTCCAGTGGCTTTCACCACATGGAAAATAAAAGGGCAGTCTTTTGCCTTGGCCTCTACACCCTTACAGAATTTGTATGAAACACTGTATGACTTCTGCTACCTCTCATCCCAGCCCTCATCTTCCCTCTCTGCAGAGTAACACAGGAGCTTTGGTGTTTGCCATGGCAGAGGGGCAGCCCTACGCAGCCCTGGCCTCCTGCCCATCGGCCATGGAGCTGAGGAGCTCACCACCAACGGGAGCTGAGGGTGACTGCTGTTAGTGCAGAGGATCAACCAGTATCTTCTCAAGCTCACAGAGACAGTGGCCATGCCTTCACCTGCAGCGCTATGGTGAACCAAAGCTCCAGCACAAGATGGGATCGATCAAATGCACACAGAACCTGTGGAGACACCCTTCCCCATGTGATCCTCAGGCATCAAGATACTTTGGCTGTTGTCCAAAGCAAGTGAGGAATAATTGTAAGAAATCAGTGAAGGTACAAGCCCCTTTGTGTTTTTAATATCTTTACAGGAACCAAGTTAATACAGCTCCTCTGTCATCTTATTCTCCCTCAGAGGGAATGGAGAGAAATTGCATCTGGAAATCCAGGTGGCTGAGCCCTGTAACTCTTCCTCCTGAATCCCCACATAAATAAGCATTCATATTCAGAATTTTTCTGTTTTAAAAAAACAGAATCATTTGCCTTTTTCTTTAAGCTTGGTACCATGTTTCTTTAATGTTGTTGTGAGATACTGCACCCATCTTTCAGCATTTGATTGCCTTAGGTGACCTTATTAAAATGGTCCTATGGTTCAAAGCTCTCAGAAGTGTGGTATTAAGGCATAGAACGTGAGGAGTTTTCTTTCCAGGGAGCAGACTGTATTTGTATTACATTCCTTTAGATGCTGAACTGCAAATCCCATCCCCTTGGAGCCAAAAGGGGAAAAGACAGTTAAAAATATCCCAGCAGTCATACAATCAGTTGTCTGTAATTTTTTTTTTGAATCTTTAAAAAAAAAAAAAAAAAGGAAAAAATATCCCATAGGTAAAGACAGAACAGAGTTCCAGATACGGGTTCTTGGGAGGGGTTTTCCATTCTTTTTGGCACCTTGTGACTCTAACAGCTGCTGTCCTCCCATTTAAAAATCTGACTTTAAAAGGAGCTGTTTATCAGCTATGTTTTGAGCTGTTACAGTTGTTTGTTTCCTGTGAAAGCTGCTGTAGGATTCCTGCCATCCCATGCCCACCCCACATCACTCCAGCTCCTCCCACCGGTTCTTCATTCACTGGTTGCCTGTCCCTGTGGCATTGCAGATGTGATGACTCCGGTCTGGGCTGGGACTGCTCCACTGGGCTCTTCTATCCGGGCTCTTTTCACTTCAGGTTCACTGGAAGAGGTTGCTGCCGTCTCCTCGGTCCCCGTCTCGCAGACCTGGCTGACTACAACAGGAGTGGACGAGCTGGCCTGGGCTGCGAGGAGCTGCAGTGGGTTTGTAAGAGCTGGGAAGGAGGGTAAGAAAGAGATTTAGTGTGATGAACTAGCACAAGTGTTTGCTATTCCAGAAAGCAAGAAAACAAACCACTACGGGTCAAACGCGACAGCTGGCACACAGTCAAGTGTTTTTCAGTCCATTTTGAAAGGCTCGTTTGCCTCGTCTCTCCCTCTCCACTCACAACCCCAGCTTTGTGCAAGTTTACCAAACCAGGAATAACGCTGTTCATAGGAGAATTTCCTTCTTCCAGTTCACTGTCAAACAAGGCATTGCTAGCTAAGCATTCATCTCCAGTAGGGGAGGATCAAGTCCTGGTTAAGAACCACAGCACATCGCCTCTTTGAGAGGTAGTTCTCTGATCACCCACAATCAGAACTCCTTGCAAGGTACAACATCTTTGTGCTGAGCCTTCCCTTGGGATGTTTAGGGGCTCCCTTGAGCTCTGCACACACAGGAAGAACAGACAGGCTTTTGGGAAACTTGCAAAAGGGGCAGGAAAGAGCTTACCCTACACAACCACATGTGTTCCCATCAGGTCTAGGATCAGGACATAGGAATTTCTGGCTTCCAGTCTTGTATTTCAGTACTAACACAAGATCTCACCCTTCCATTAATAAAAAGGGTGAGAAAAAAGACGATTTAACTAGCAACCCTCCGTAAAAATGTCTACAATTCCTAGTTCCAGACAGAGAATGTGCTTACACACTGGCTTTGGCACACAACACCGCTTGGAAAACAAAACACATGCAGTTTTTGGACTCTGCTTCAATCAGAGAGGCAGCCAAAGGGGACTCAAGAGACAGAACATCCTCTGCCCTTCAGACTGATTTGCAAAGGATGGAATCACAGAACATTAGTGCTGTGTTCACTGCTAAATGCATCAAAAAAGGAGCCCTAGGATAAATAAACAAAGCAAACAGAACAAAGGCCCTCAAAGCCCAGCAACTTCTACCAAGGCATGGGAAGGAGGCTGTAGAGTAACAAGAGAATGAATGGGAAAAAAATAGGGTAACGATGAGGGCAGTCAGCAATTACAGTTCAGTGACTCAGAGAACCTAAACCGTGCAGCTGGAGAGAAGTTAACTTCATACAGAGGAGAGTCAAGAGACTCAGGCTTTGTTTTGTGAACTAGAAAATTCACTGCCACTTACCAAAAGAACTCAGATGCAGCTGGAATACTTCCCAGTTTGACGACAGTTAGAAAAATTTTGGTGAGATTAAAATATCTTAACGTAAAAATGTTAAACAAAAAGCTGCCTGATTCTATATTAGACAAACCCTACTGATTGGGTAGTAGAAGCTCAGCCTATCTGATCTATAAATATCTTAATATCCTACTTGCATAAAAACCTTACCACTACCATTTTTTCATTGCTCCCGTAAGATTCTTGCAATTCAAGTGCAAGCCAGGTGATAACTGTGAAGAGACACTGCAGAAAATTCTGTACAAACATTCCCACCTTCATGAAAGCCATCCAAATCCCACCAGTGCCCTTCATTTCAAACTCCCCAAAAGCACCAGCCTAGGGCAGCAGAGGTGCTTGGCATCTCATTGAAAAGGGCTGTAAGACACCTGGATATTATCATCCCTAACTGGACAAAACCTGAGGTGCTGAGCAAGCAAGAAGAGCAGGCTGCTGAGACGTGGCTTGTATGGAATTTTAAAAAAATCAGGCTTAACAAATTACTACAACACATCCTGTGTATACAAAAATTCCTACAGTCATTCACCTGGTGGAACAGATCTTATTTCTCTCAGGCTCTAAGACCTTAAGATGGGAAAGTATTTTATTTTCTTAGTACTCTACGGAGTCAGGTTTCACAAGATCTAAGGAGCACCATGGAAATTTTATTATTTGGAACGCTGCAAGCAAAGGCTGCTGGTCAGACGAAAATAAATGAGAACAGGCTCTCCACAAGAATCACTGACACTTTCAACAAGTAACCCTCAAAAGGCAGAGAGTCTAAGTAGTAAGAACTGCATAGCCAAGGGCAAAGGAAGGACACTGGGTTTTCAGTAGCAATGCTGGACTTTTCCACCAGGAAAGGGAGAAGAGGTGGACACAAGGATATCTATCAGTGACAGTTACAGCCGCAGAAGTTGAAGAACTGGAATACCTCTGAAGTGGACACATGGAATAAGTTGATAAATACTAAACAAGCAGAGAAAAGGCTTACAGCTTTACTGCCTGCTGAGCCCAGGGAGCAGCCCAACCCCAAAGCCAAGGGAGCAGAGCCTACCGTAGGTGTTGCCGGCGATGCTGTTGGTGGGCACGGCGTGTTTGCCGTTCTGGGTGACCGCCCGCACCGGCAGCTGGTGCTGCCCGATGGCCACGGGAGCTGCCTGCTGGAGGATCGTGACTGTCTGCCCAGGGACACCCTGTGCCATCTGACTGGCCACCGTCTGGATGACACGGCTGGCTGTGGGGATGGCGGCAAACGCGATCGTTGGCTTTTCATCCATTCCTGTTGAGGAGCAGAGGAGACGACAATCATTCACCAGCCTGGCTTCGTTCTCATTAACACCTTAGTGGTGCATACCCCAGGCTTACAGGTGTGACAAGAACCTCAGCACCACAGAAGGCCAAGGGTGAGTATTTAGTGGAAACACTAAAATATTCTCTACCGCACATTTATCCTATCAATATTAAGAACAATTTTCTTATAGCATAAGCCACTCAGCAAAAAAGGAAAACTTTAAAAAATAATAAAAATCAAGACTATCAACTTGATATTTTGCTGTAAAAGGGCATCACCTCCCTTATTGGCACATTATAGCCGTGACATGGACAGCAGCCTCTTTAAATCTCAGAGCTTACTTTGTAATTTCAAACAAGTTGGCCTGACTTTCAACACCACACAGCAGGAGAAGGCATTAAGACCCTAAACAATGCCTGGAGACAAAAGTCTGCAGCAGCTTGCTGTCAGGCCTGAATGCAGGTTGATTTACAAGGAGGTCTTCCCACAGTTGCAAGCTTTTGCTATGGAAGTATAGGAAGAAACCAGGAGGAAGGAAAAATAAAAAAAAAAAAGTAGGGCTCAGTTCCTGGACAAAGATAACTGCTTGAGAGCACTCAACCACTTTTCTCACTTCCCAGGATAAGTAAGGGGTCAGTTCAGCAGGTGTGTAACAGATACAGGGCACCATCCTGCTGGGCATGCAGGAAAGCAGAGGAGAACCACTCTTTTCTTCCAGGGGCTCCGTGGGTCTCAAAGCAGGGAGGGCAGGAAGCACAACCTCTTAGTCCTGTGGGAAAACACCTCTCCCATTTTAATGTCAGCAGACAACAAGAGTTGAGTTAGATGGGACATGAGCAGTGAGCTGAAACCTGCAGGTGAGCTGATGGGAAGCGGGGAGAGAAAAGGCAAGAAAAGCAGAGAGTTAGGAAGGAAAATGCAGCACTCAGGGAAGGTAGAGGCCAGAAAAGGATACAAGTGGGAATAAGAGTGGGACAAAAAGGAAAAGAACAAACAACAGCAAGAACTAGTGAATGAAAGAAGGGAGCAGGTGACAGGCAGCTGCAACTGTTAGCACTTCAGGAACATGCATGGGATCCAGACAGGAATTTCTACAGAACGTAAGTGAAGCTCCTGCAAGAAAAGCAGTGCTGAACTAAAAATGCCAGCAGGCCTGGTACTGCAGTAGGGGAAGCTCTTTGTCATTTTTTCCCTTCAGTGGGAAAAGAACCATTGTCCCGCTGCCCATATAAAAGCAGTCAGAGAAACCAGCCCTGCTCATGGTACATCACACATTTACCTTGTAGTACTAAGACCTTCCCAAATGGGGAGCAGACAAGGTGTTGTCTAGATCACAGCAAGGGAACATTTAACTCACTAAATCCCCCAAGGCTGGAATTTCCAATCTAGGAACAAAAGAGGCCCTTGTTGTAAATGGTTTTGAAGACTGCTTTAATGGGGCACTGCCTGCACTTCCAGAAACACATGCTTTCCTCTAGGAATCCAGGTCTGTGGAAAAGAAGGGCTCAATCATCCATTTACAGGGCCCTCCTGAAGCAGAGTTTCAGCCTTTCCCAGGCCATCTCTTTTGGCTGGAAAACACACACTTCCACAGCACATCCAGCTGATCAATATACAGGCATATTATCAATACTGGGGATAATTACAAGAGCACGTAGTGACAGGACCAAGAGGAATGGCTTCAAACTGAAAGAGAACAGGTTTAGATTAGATGTTAGGAAAAAATTCTTCCCTGTGAGGGTGGGGAGGCCCTGACACAGGTTGTCCAGAGAAGCTGTGGATGCTCCATCCCTGGAAGTGTCCAAGTCCAGGCTGGATGGTGCTCTGAGCAACCTGGCCTAGTGGGACGTGTCCCTGCCCATGGCAAGATGATCTTTATGGTAGCTTCCAAACCAAATAGTTCTATGATTCTACAGTAATAAACAAGTTTTAAGCAGTGCAAGTTTTTGTCAGGCTCCAAAGTCTGTTAGTGTTGTTCCCCACAGGAGACAAGGGAGCACAGTTGTCTCGCTCTCTGGTGGAGACAACAAATGGATGAGCTCTCATTTGGTTTATGTTATACCTGCAGAAACATCTTTTTTTAAGGGCCCAGTGAGTGGAACTGTTCAACCACTCTCCCCCCTCCAAGCCTGCTCAAGACTTATAAGCAGAGTAGCAAGGGAGGTGAAAAGCTACCTCGATGGTCACCAGCTAAGTCCAACACTGCTCCTGCAGCTTCGTGAGCTCCTCCTGCTGTGCCCTGGTTGGTGAGGATGTATCCGTTTGCAGAGTTTGCAGAGGAGGTCACAACTCGGACCATGGTAACGGTGGGAGCTTGCTGAACTACGTGAATTGCATGACAGGAAGGCTGCTGAGAAGTCACTATTGATGCTGGCATGTACGCCACTGGCTTTGCCACCAGGGTGGATGGTCGGGGAGGAACAGCCATAATCACTGGCTGGGCACTCACTGGAGACCCTGAACAGAAGAGAGAAGCACACATTAACAGGAGAGGCAAAAAGACCTTCCTTCATTTAATCTATGCACTTCTAGTCTGCAATAGTCAACCCTTCAGCATTGGCAGGAATGGAGACAGAAAAAAAACCATCAAGGTTTCAAAAAATACCGCCTTCAAACTTCTCTCTCCTAAAGTACAAAACTCTTACTTGTCACCTGAGCACATGTCTGTGAAAACCCGCAATAAATATAGCACATCCCGCCAAAAGCTGCTTTATTTCATGGGCTTTGCCTTCCAACTTCAGCCTACACTCCAGGCCAGTTACAGCACGGCTGACAAACGGGTACTTACCAGGCCCCGGCCACAGCACCAGAGCTCTGTGTAGCCAAGCTGATCTTATCCAGAAGCTGTTAAATTAGTGAGAGTGAGCTGTGCTCTGCCATGGCTACTCTGCTGTCAGTTCTTTACAGCCACCTAGTGCAAGGTTAGCTGAGGTGTTTCCACACATTCCACCTCCTGCCCCCTCATTCAGAGACTAGTAAGAAAAGTGGCGCATTTATCATCAGTCTCTCAATGAAGTGAGAAGAGATGCCCCTAGATCCTCCTATAACACATTCCAGAAGCCTTCCTGCTGTGTCCTCAGCATGGCATATGGTGCAACTGAACAGTCAACCCTCTGTGGAACAAGAGCTACTCACCAGGTGCACTCTGGGAATACCGATATTCCGGAACTGAGGCTAACTTTGACCCAAAGTCGTGATCATGTGGAATGGGTGAGCCCTCCCGTGACAGGCACTCTGGAGTCTGTAGGCCACTAGAGTGAGGGGACAGCAGGCCAGGGTGAGTAGGGGAGGCAGGAGCACTCCTGAAACACAAAACGCGGTGTTGGCAAGTGTAGATGCGTTTTGGCCACAAGACAGCAGCAGAGACCAGGAGTTTTCTCCAATACAGGAACCTCTAGGAGAAGGACAGCCTTTCTCCCACACTACCCACTGCAGTCTGCTGGGAAGAGTTGAAAGGTACACAGTAACCTCACGAACGCTCTAGCACCAAATACTGTCATATTATTCCTCGCTGAAGGAAACTGGAACCTTCAGAGTACGCTTAACAAATCAGTAAGAGACCTGCTGCTGACAGAAGCTCTATGTGATTCATGTTCAGATCAGTTTTATAACTTCATATTGTTCTCAAAGCACCTTGGTCAGTGTTTGAGAGTGACAGGGAGAGGAAGAGGAAGAAAGATGCAACCTAGAGGCAAGTGTCTGGCCCTGCATGTGCTTACAGAGCAGCTTCTCCCCTTCTCCCCACTGCCACCCTCCCCAACCACTTGGTTCCCTTCTCTGGTACCAAACCTGTGAGGAGTTGTACATTTCTCTAATGACAAACCAAATAAAAAAGCTGAAGAGCTTTTTTCTAAACTCCTCCTGCTTATCCCCTATTTTAACAGACAGAAAAGAGGAGGTGTGGGAGGAATGTTACATGAAACTGCTCCAGCTAGTGCTGAATTGCAAGTCTCATCCTCAGAGGTACAGGGCTCAGAGAAGCTGTCATTGCACAAGGCAGAGGAGCTGATTGGAGCAGCTACACAGAACCCCTGTTGTTGCTTCACTGCTGACAACCATGATCAACCTGATCTTCACTACAGGAGAGTGTTTTAAATACCACAGAAGTTATTCCCACTGTGATCTAATCCACATCTAAACACAGCTTTCCTGAAATCAGAGACTGGCATCTAAAAACCACTTACCCCAGTGATAACTGCTTTGAAATTATGCCAAAACAGATATGTTATTTGATGCATTTTTGCAGTTTAGTTCTGCCTTTTTTCTTTTTTTTTTTTTTGTTAAAAACTTAAGAAGTCAGAACAATTTTCAGGCTATGTCTCAAGACTATATCACCTCTCAAACTATAAACAAAAGTGAACTTTACTCACTGTACTTTAGGAGACGTTTTAGGTTATTTTCTTTATAATGAGTCTGGCACAGAGATTAGAGGAAACTGAACTTACCTGGAGGAGAGAGGCCCAAAAGGTGTTCGGAAGCAGGACACCCCTCTTTGCCTTCGTTTTCTAAATGCTTGTTCTACTAGTTTGGCTTCAGAGGCAGGGTCAATTCGCCAAAAGGAGCCCTTTCCAGGCTCCTCTTGGGAGCGTGGGACTTTAATAAAGTAACGGTTCAAGGAGAGGTTGTGCCGAATGGAATTCTGCAGGAAGCAGAGGAACGAGGTGATTATTTTGCCATGAGAAAGCACGTAACAAAGACAAATGAGTTTCACCACACAGCTCGGAAAAATAAAACTCACACTGCCAGAATCAGTGTTGAAGACAGAAACAAGTCACCCAACTCACACAGCTCTGAAATCACCGGAGAAGTGCAAGAGAAAACCTGGGGAAAAAATGTTAGGAGTTCCTACTAAGGAGCCTGAAAAGCTGGGTTTGCTTGGTACTAACCATCACCTAAATACATCTGGAGCCAAGCAGTGCAGTGACTTCTCTGTGGAAAGCAAGGAAAGCAGAGCTTTTGCTGAGGCAGGGGGAAATCACTGCAAACCACATCAGAACTCTCTCAAAAGACAGGCTTTATTCTTGGCAAGCGGAAAGAACTGCCTGAGCCTGTGCTAACTGCTCACCTGCCAAACGATTACCAGGGTGCCCAAACATGCCCTAGAGGACACTGCATCTCACAGTAATCATAATGTAAGCCAGCCAACATGCCCTCAGACAGCTGGCTCTGAGAGGAATCCATTACCTGTGTGCCACTAGGCTACCACTGTGCAGCTCTCTAGATGCTGACAAGACTATTTATCCTTTCCATTGCAACAGTCCACCCCTCGCTGGGTGTAGTGCTGGCTTTTGGGCTTGGGGAAGGGCTCAGCAAAGCCAGGTGTGCACAGACTCATCCCTCTGCCACTTCCAAAACAAAACAAGAGCTTTTGAAGCAGGTTTAGACAATCTCCTCACAAGTAAAGCCTTTCAATGCCACTGCAGGGGAGGGAAAAAAGGCAACTTCACCTTCCACTGAGATGCAGCTCTCTCAAGCAGGAGGCAGCAGCTGGTTCGCAAAGCACAACTCTGCTGAGCAGGTTAGGGCAGGAAGTGAATTCCACAATTAATTAGAACTGCAGGGAAAAGCCAGGGAGGCAGAAATGTCTTTATTCCAACTGTACTCAAAGTGCACCAAGCAGTTCTGCTCCTGCCAGCAGACCACAATGAAATCAGCAGCTGCAAGAGCCTTTCCAGCTGCATTGGTGTGTTATATTCGAATGACAACACCCATTTCAGAAGTGTGATGCCAAGAAAAAGTCTGAAAGCAGGTGGAGCTGAGGTTCCTGGAACTTTGAAAGCAGCCCTGAAGTGAACACTGAACCTTGATTTAGTATGTGTTAACTACATTTAAACTCTCCTATGAAGCTGGTCAGATTTCCTTTAATACCACAAGGAGCACTCAGACTCACAGTTTCCCAAGTTCTCACTCAGATTCAAGACTTGCCAACTGTGACTTAGGCAATGCAGTTGATACACTGGGAAAACAAAACATCTGTAACATTTTAATGTGCTGTGATTAAAAACTGGAACCTCAGTTTTAGGCTGGATATCCTCTGCTTGGGCAGATCATGCCAAACAAAGACAAGGTGAAGGATTAAGAAAGTATTTGAGCAGAGCAGTGACTGATAACAAGGATGTAGGAAAATAAAATACAAACAAGAATTAAAGACACATGGCTACAGCAATAAAAGGGAAACACACTACATTGCCCTACAAAGTATTCCAAAAAAAACTAATCACCCACAAACAAACTAGTCAGCTTGTGTTAAACAAATTCACTCTGGGAACAGTCAAAGCAGCTCTATTCCCAGTGCCCCAAATCTTTAATAAACGCATTTCAAAGCAGATAAGCCCTGTCAAAGTAGTTTAAAAGCTTGTCAGTGTCAAGAACTCACCTGCCAGCCTTTGTCAGCAGTCCTGTAATATGGATAATGCTTGGTAATGTGGGCATAGATCCCACTTAGTGTTAATTGCCTGTCCTGTGCTGAAGATATAGCCTGCACAATTAGCTGAGCATAAGAATAGGGTGGCTTGGACTCATCCTAAGGAAAAAAAAAAACCCAAACAGAAATTTAGTCACCAACAAAGAATTCTTACACTACAGTGTACCACAACCCACACTGAAAAAGCACAGATATTAAGAGAGCAGCCAAGAGAGCATCACTCTCTGCCATTTCACTCCTGTTTTATACTGTCACCACTCAGTTTAGCACAAGCATTTGTGTGCAAACAGAACTATAGGGCTGAGCCAGATGAAAGTATCCCCTTCCCTCTTCCCAACAAACACACACTAAAAAGCTCACTTTAATCTCATTCTATTCTCCACTGAACTTCCCACGTGCTTACATCAGCACAAGGAACAGGGTCAGGACAAGCAATTGGAAACAAGAGTTAAGAGGGTGTAGGATACATTCATTGCTTTCTTGTTTGTGAAACTGCAGCATTCAAATCTGCCCAGCTACAGCTACACTTCCTCAGAAAGGTTTCATGCAGTGTGCTATCAGCCCTCCTCCCAGCAACAAGTCCAACATGAAACCTGATCCCGTCCCTTCCCTTCTCCAGCGGGATTTGTTTCATTCTAGGTACTTTAATTTGTTTGCCAGATCTCATATTCCCAACTCTTCATATTACTCCATCAAGAACAACCCTTCTTGTCTCAAGGGAGAATTAACTCTACAAAAAGAGCCATCTAATACCGTGCTCCTCCACCCAACCCCAAATCAGGTGGTTTTGAATCCAGACCTTGAACTTTGATCTGAAGATCAGCTCACCAAAATTAAATTTTATCATTTTAACTAAGTTATGTTTTTTAATCTAAATTCCACTTGCTACTTTCCTCATTTAATGCCTGCTTGACAGGCCTTCATGTTTGTTTCGAAGTCTGACTACAGACTTCTCATGGCAAGGATCTGCTTTCTTCCCCTTCTTCTGCTTTCTCCAACTGTGTTTTGCAAAATACAATCAATTAAAAGGAGAAAACAACACTTTTAATTTCATTGTACCTCTTCCTTATGGGCTTTTGATTTATCAAATAAGTGAAAAAAAATAATCTTATTGCTTAATCATTTTAGTAGATTATTTGAATGTATTTCTGGCAGCTAAGCAAGTAGATTCATCAGCTACCACTAATAAGATGCTGGTTTGAAGGCAAGGTCTCGAACCCCTGGAGGATACTGTACACAGCACCCAGGGTATTCTTAGACCTCTTTTAACTACAACCAGGACTAGCCATAAAGCACCAGGTTTTAACAGGCCTCCCAAGGAGCACTGCTGGGTAAGTAATGTCTCTGTGAACCTTTGGGCTGTCCCCGCCAGATGCATCTGCCTGCTGCTCTGATGCTGCTTTTGCCGCATACTCTGCTGCCAGCTGCAGATCCGAGGTAATGTTGTGGACAAAGCGGTATCCTGAGGATCCAGCACCACGTGGACTGGCCGGGCAAGAGTTGGGAACACTGGAGAGGCAAAAAGGAAATACAGTTATTTGTTATTTCATTTATTAACAAGGCACATGGTAGTTACTCTCCAAGGTGCAGTAAAGCTCTCAGGTCACGGGGAAGCAGATGCAATGGACGCACTTTTGCCCCTGTGGCTTATTCAAAGCCCAAACAGGTTGAGAAAAAAAACACATTAGAGATAAAACTGGAATTTCTACAAAATCCTGACTCTCCCCACCACACACACTTCCTGCGATCACAAGAGAGCAATGTTTCAAAGCATTAAACAACTCTGTGTTCAGAGGAGCACTTAAAACAATGCAGCACTTCGAACAACACACAGCGTATCAGGGATGAACACTTAACTAAACGAATAGCTTGTTATTACGACTTGTGAATGAACGACACACCACTCTCCTTATTACATAGGTGATATTTAATCAATCCTTCTAACAGATAGTAGTTATGTTCTTCTACAGGATCAGACTACAGCACCCAGAGCAGGTATCTGCCACGAAGGTCCCTGTCTAAACATGAAAGCTGAGCTTCAGAAGATCACGCCCTGACACCACACAGCTGGAGAGACAGGGATTTCCTTGATCCACCAGCACACTCATGCAGCTGACAAAGAGGAGCTGCAATCACTGCATACACACAGAGGCAGCTCAGTTTTGGCTAAAGAAGACACATTTGGTCTCGTGGGGCCACCACAAGATGGCATTACAGGAACAGCGACGGAGCAGGACAGGCACGGAAAAGCTGATGAAAACGCTACAAACACAGAAAAAGGGGGCTGTAAATTGCAACACCACTCAGGCACACAGAAATGAGTGCTACAAGATGAGAACTAATTAGAAAGGCTTGTCTAGGGATCACACATCCTTGATTTGTGGGGTTGGAAGGACCACAGAATCACAGAACGGTTTGGGTTGGAAGGGACCTTAAAGACCATCTTGTTCCAACCCCTCTACCACTGGCAGGGACACCTTCCACTGGATCATCCTTGAAGGATGGGGGGAGACAGATGAGTTTGGGAAACTAAAATTCCCTTTTTCTGTCTCTCCCCTGTCCTGTGCTGTCCAGAATCGAGGGGTGCAAAGCCAGACCAGCAGGATGCACAGCCACATCCCAGGATTACATATGTCTTTTAGATGCAGAGAAACAGGAAAGCAAACCAATACATGGAAGATTTACACAGCAAAACACGCAGTCCAAATTTTACGAAAAGATGCAAATTGAAGCCCACAGCTGGGACCCAGAATTCAGTAAAACTGGAATAAACAATCCTCTTACCAGTGAAATGCCCAATAACTGGCACAAACAAATACAGTCACTGACACCCATCAGAGCACTGGGCTAAATGCTGCATGAAAGAACACAGAACATGCTTCATGCCTCAAAAAGGTGACTGACTTCCCACACACACACATGTACACATGGGGATGGAGAGGAAGCAGTGAGACAGCCCTTGTTTGCTCAGTGGGCAATACCTTGGGTGCACAAGCAATCTGTCAGTGTAAGGAATGACTGTTTCCTACCACAGTCCAGCCTGTAAACTGAGAAGCGCTGTTTCTCCTTGTGGTGTCTCTGCAAATGGCTGCAGTGCTGAGCTCAGCACAACCCAAACTGGTTTCTTTTAGAAGTGAATTACAGAATAAGGGGGCCAGGGGAGAGAGAAGAGGCAACAGAAACACCCAGGCACAACAAACCCTTGCAATGGGGAAGCCAAGCTCACCCCTTTCCCACAAACAAGCCTTGCAAAGTGCTGCACAGCACCTGGGAACCCTTTCAGTGCCCACCAACAGCCCTTGGCATTACTGAGTGATGCTGTTCAGGAGGTAAAGCCTTCAGGAGGTGCAAGGTACATGAAGCAGATGAGCCCATACTTATAGATCTCCCTTTGCCAGAGAGAAAGGCATTTCTTACCCAGCCTTTCAAAGAGCAGAGACCTGTTTGTGCAGGAAAATGAATCAAAGTTTGCTACTCCAAGCTAAACCACAGAAGACACTCTTGATGTCTTCGTATTCACATGAGGAGCTGGTGTGAATTTAATTATCCTGCTGTCATTTTTCAATAGCTTCTCCACATACACACTTCTTATAATGTGTAGATAATTACAAATGAAAGCCATTTTCATACATGAAACAATGACAAACCAAAAACACAGCAATTCTTTTTATCTTTGCGTTTGGCACCCGAGCAATTATTGTAACACACAGACTGGGAATGGAATGGGATGAAACAAGAGTTTTCTGATTTTGTTCTTTGGCTGCAGAAATACACAAACATCAAACCACAGAAACAGCAGCCAAAAATCAGGACAAAGATATGGAAGAGAAAAAGTTCTCCACTAAATCCGTGCTCTGCACAGAGTTGTATTTCTTGCCTTTTCCTTTTTAAATTTTTAACTAATAAATAAATAAAACCAGATACAAGAATTTATTTGTTTCTTCGAGAACAGCAGAGCAAGTCCAGTTTTTGCTATTCAAACTCTGGTTTCTGGGGCTGATGAATCTGAAGTATGATCTCGCTTAAAAAACAAGCAAACAAAAAAACCGAAGGGAGAAACCCATCCCCTGCAGGGTTTCCCTTGAGTGTTGACAAAGCCCCTCCAACCTGAAGTGTTAACTTCTAGAAGAGCCAGCCTCTCCCAGTACATAGTCCCTGAAAATCATCAAAAGCAGCTGCCCCTTAGGACAGCCACAGCAGTAGCCAAAGATTTGGAAGATGTATGAATCTTTTACCAGAATGGAGTCCTTTTGTCCAGGTGGATTTGCTTCCCTTCAGCCTGGATCAATGATCAAATCAAAAGAGACACAGGGACACAAAAACCACCAACTTTCAGCCACTCCATGCACAGATAGGACATGCTGCTGAGTGCTCAAGCTCTCAGTCAGTCATCAGAGAGCTCCTGAGAGGGAAGGCAGAAAGAGCTGACTACTGGAAAAAACAAAGACACAATCTGTTGCCCTCCCAACATGGGACAGGAGGAGTGAAGAAACAGTTTTACTAAAAATACCCCTCTGAGGGTTAAGTTAAAATTAAACATTAGTGCAGTCAAAAGAAAACAAGCAAACACAATGCAGTGACATCAGTTTCCTGGAGTTCCTGGAATTCTCCTCACCACCCAGAGCCGGGGGCTGGCTGGGCATGCTTGCATGCACTCACACCCCCTTTAAAAATATTATGAAACAAAGAGCTTTCCCTACAACCACCTGTTTGGGCTATAAAACAAACATCAATTGTGAGGACAGTGATTATGATTTGTTGGATATTAATACTGCATCAATACTCAGCCATAACTTGACCCATGTTGATACTATAACCTTTTACTGAGAAAAGCACAGCTAGGTCTACAATTTCACCCTGCTCTGACATCCTAACTCACCGCTGTGATCCATGCTTACTGTCCATGCTGGCAATCTTAGCTTACAGCAATCCAAGCTAATTTGAGTTACGCTCGTCCGTTATGGAAGAGAATGTTTTGGAGAAGAAACAAGTGTTTTATAGCACTGAAAGGCACACGGGACATGTAAGCAAACCAGTTGCAGTTACTCTCAGTCTTAATCCCACGGTACCATGGTTAATGTCCCAAGTGCCAGAAATCTTTGATATCCACTGAAAGTTTGAGCATCCGGACCTGAAACACTGACTGCAGGCGGCCACTGAGCCACACTTCCCTAAATACCACACTGAGACTCAGCCGCAGAATGAGGCTGCAACCACGTGCTGAATCACACCAGTCCTCTGCAGCATGTTTTCCATTTCATACTTAACCCCCAGCAGGAAGGCCACAGAGATGAGGGCAGTGTCTGCTGTACATTCACCCCTGCAACCGGCAGACGGACTCTCAAACATAGGGCTTAAACGTTCTAAATCTTTGTAGCACCACAACTTACTTTCAACTCCTGCCAACCAGAACCCAGCCTGTTAAGTTCACAGGACTTGCTAGCAACAATTAACTAAGCACCAGCTACTGGAGAGCGTGTACAACGTGCTGCATTTCTGCTGGAACGTCCAAAATCAGGTTGCTTCAAGTAAAGAATCAGCTGCAAAAATAGGATGTGGCACTGTGTGTATGGTACATTCCCACCAGGACACCGTGTTTTGCTTGTCTACTCTCATTTTAAAAAAAAAGATAGAGCAGATCCAGAGAGGGTACTGACAGGGATTAACTAAGATGATCAGAGATATGGAATGGATTTCATACAGGAAAAGAACAGTTTAAGACAGAAGCTGAGGTACAAGGTGACAGAGCCTACAAAAACAAAGCCAAGGGGAGGTGTTCAGCTTCTGGCCTCCTGCAACAGAAGAACGGGTGAGCACAAAATGAAACTAAGCAGCACTTCCAAAACAAAAGAAAGTGCTTCTATGTCTGCAGCTGCACTGTGGAATGACATGCTGTAAGGCAGGGCTGATGCTAAAAGTCTATGTGAATGGAAAAAGCCAGTATACAAATTCTTGGGGAGAGGAGGAAGACAGGGAAGCCATCAGGGGCTTTCTAAGACAGATGGTCAGGAAGTCCCTGCTCCAAGGCAGTCTCTGCTCCAAGAAAATGGAGGCAAACTGCACCTAAGTCAGCATTACTCTGTTTTCTATGTTCTTATATGACCCCCAAGATACCCATGTCAGAGGCAGAACACTGGGCTACACAGATCTGTTCCCTGAGCACACTGAGATTCCATGTAAAAATCCCCACACTCCCTTAATACTATGCCCATTTTACAGACTGGGGGTAATAAAAATAAAAATGAAGCAACAAGTGCTTAAATGATTTATTTATGGTCATATTACAAGTCTGTGAACAATCTGGAAACTGAAACACTCCCAAACCTCAGTGCCAATTTCCCCAGGAGAGGCAGTACTAGAATGCAGGAGAGTTGCCTTATTACTCAATTTCATTCTTTTCTACAATAAAGGTATCTGTAGGGATCAAGCTACAGAGGCTTAATTTAAGCCAGGTGTATGAAAAAAAAGCACCTATGGCAAAGAGGAAAGATTACCTGGGATCCCATATAAAACTGCACACCAGACTTGGAATCTGCATTGCTGAAGAACAAAATCATGTCCAGCTTGGTGGTTTAGGATATGAGATGCACGTGGCAGCGCCTTCAAGAAATGCTTGAGTGCACATTTGCGAAGCAGGTCCAGAGACACAGCAGAGATAAGAGTTACAGCCTTGGCAGCACTGCCAATCTACAGATTCCTGTCTGGATAGGCATTTTTTAAGCCCCTGTTGAGCACAAAGGAAGAATCACCATTTCTTAAAATCCTCCCCAGTCTCTTCCTCAAATGTAAATCAGAGGTGTGTTGCCCTCTGCTCAAGGACTCCAGTTAGAGAAATGCCACAAACCTCAGACTACCCCAATACTCCATTTCATGAGCCTGCAGAAGAAGGGGCACAAAGATACAGGGACGCTTTTCATGTGCTATAAGCAAGAATCAGGTCAAAGTACAACCCCTGGACTTGCGAAACAAGCCTTTCCACGATACACCAATCAGCAGGAACGGGTGAGAATCCTCTGCTGCTCTCACCTTCCCCGGCCTAGCCCCAAAATCATAACTCAAAGAAAGGCAAGTCCTTGCACGTTGCCTGTTTCAGACAGGTTTCAGAAATAATCACAAGTGGTGAGACTGCCAAACCAAGCTGGATTTTGATGTGAAAGGAGAAATCTGAGAGCTACCCTGACTGCTTAATGCTGAAGAGAAACAAAGCTGTCGAACAAGCCACAATGAGAGAAAGTGAGCTATCCACAAAAGTTGAAATTCTTATTACTTGTCAGTGCTCCAGTGGTTCCCCTCTCTGAAAGGAAGTGACCTCACTCCAGTTGTGGATTCAATGAACTAAAATTTTATACTGACTGGGGAAGAGGAAGTGCTCCTGTAACTGGTGACATCTGCAACCTCTCCTCCAGCACATGGCTTGGCACATCTCCTCCAGCACATGGTCCATTATCTGAAATAAACATGAGCAGAGCTCCCAAGCCCAGCACAGCCCGGTGCTTCTCTTACATGATGTATATGCATCGCACTCCTTGGCTTGTGGTTTGGAGACTCGGGTGATTAAAAATAATCACCCGTCTGTCCAACTGTGGGAGTTGCCTGAGCTGCATATTCTGCCTGAATGCAGGAAGTAATGTATAACTGAGACAATGCAAAAGAGCCTGCAAAAAACCCTGCCTTGGAGCTCTTCAGAGGCGTTTCAGTTCAGTGGCTCACAGTGCTCTGGGAAGAAGGAAAGCCTGAATGAAACGGAGCAGGCAACATTTATGCATCCCGTTCCAGTGAGTGAATGCATCCACTCAAGCCAGGGTTCATTCAGAGTCCCACTGCACACCTTTAGAGTCAATGTGCCAGCCCAGGTTAAATCCCAGGTGTTCTGAAACAGTGGCACATGGCTACGCTAGAGCCTGTTTAAAAGCTCCTCCTTTATCCAAGCCAAGTTTGGATCAAAGCACAGCCAGCATTTGCAGGTCTGCTGTAACATGGCTCACACACACTCTTGTCATGCTTTACGGAGTAGAAGGTCAATACATAATTTATCTACTACACACACTTGTAAAGCAGTAATTACACAATGAATTTAAATGACCTGTTAAAGGCCACAAAACAAGTTGGTGGCTAAGTCAAGATAATTGCAGCTACCTCTGAGTAATTCGCTATCAGAGCACGTAACATGTTACTGAACTAATTTTGCCTCGTGAAAAAAAGGACTATAGCTTATGAAACCATGGCAATTCACTCACATCTTCTGGTTTACTAATCAAGCTTACAGAATGAAAGATGCTGATCTCTCATTATTCATACCATTAATTTAATTGAAAACTAGTTACCAGCCCTTCCAGTAACAGTCCGACATGGGCAGGCACATTAAGCACTAACAGCTAAAATACGGAGTTGAGTCCACACACAAATATGTACCAGTTTAGCTATTAGCACAGAACCTCACCAGACACTTTTCAAGCAGCAGTTCTCACAGGGCTCTAACGACTCTTACTCCTACATGTCAGAGAATTCTTTTTACTGATAAAGACTGTGTATGTGAGCTAACTATCCATGCCCTTGCCACGACAAAACCCAAACAAGACAGTGTCCAAGCCCACAGTCATTTCAGTGCAGAGATAAGCCAGCAGCAGTAGTTGTAAAATATGAATAATGGCACTGACCTCCACAGTACAGCATTCAGTAGTTCTTTACTGTAGTTTATACATCTATATCTATCCATGTATCAGTGAGATCACAATTGCTGTGTAATATAGGGAAGCATGTACAGGGAAAGATTTTAATTTTCATAAATACTAAAACCACCCTTACTCTGAGGGGCAGTGCTGCAGAGAGATGCTGTTTGAAAAACCGAGCTGAGTTACAACTACAGGGGCATTAACACAAACTGGACAATAAAAAAAGAAAAACTAAACAGTGGAAATCTAATCTCCAACTCAGCACGACATCGAGACCAGTAATCGGCTCCTACATCACATCTTGTCTCTGTGGATCTGCTCATAATCCAAGCACAAGCTTGGACTGCTACACATACAGAGTCACGTTCATGTAGATATCGCGGATTTATCACAAAAGCAGGCAAAGCTAAGAGTTTGCAGCATAGGTGAGAAACATCATATCACCCCTGTCACCCAAAGAGGATCCTCCAAATGCAAGCTGCAGACCCTGAAATGCTGTATCTCCCAAAAGGCAGAGCTGAATTTAACCAAACTGCACACGGTTTTCACGCAGCTTTTCAATGCCTTGAGCTTACTGAGAGGAGATTTGGTGCTCCTCTGCTCTTTCATACGCTGTGTAAAATGGCAGGCTGCTTCTACAAATTTATTACAACCACAGTGGCCTGTTCCTTTGTGGAACATGCAAGTCTGACTTTTTTAAAAAGGAATTTTGAACTCAAAGCAGGAAGAAATAAGCCCTGCCCGTGTGTAACCCTCACAGCATGCTGCCAACCAACATTTTCCCTTAAAGCTGTACAACAGCATTCAAAACACATCCACACACAGCCCCTCCTGGAGATAAAATACCTAGCTGAGAAAACAGTGAGCACATTTCTCCCCAGGAGCAAGCAGGAATCTTGCTTTGCAAAGCTGCTGAGGGTGGCAGGTTTGGTTTTGTTTAACTAAAGCTCATTCCCTTCTCTAGGCACTGCACTTTGCAGAGGGAAAATAAATAGGCTGGAAAAAAACCCCAGAAGCTTGCAGGGGAGAACCTGCAGGGAAGCAAGTTGCAGTGTAAACAGGGAGGCAGAGCAGGGCTGGGGGTCAGGAGGGCAGAGCTGGATCTGGGAGTGCAGGTACAGCCCCTGCCCTGCACCAGGGTGGAGGCAGGAAAAGGGGGCCAGGAGCCACTTTCCAAAAAGGAAATTTCACCCTGCCCAGGATTTCCAAACTGCAATAATTTTCCATGGGCCAATCAGGGAGGAGCAAGGCAAACTCACCAAATTAGGAAAGTAAATACTAGAAGGGGGAGAGGAAGGAGGAGGAGGAGAACCCAGCTCATGCAACCACCTCCCAAAGCCAGTGTGGGGAGAGGAGTACAGGTCCCACGCTGAGCCCTCACCAGCCCTCCCAGACCTGCCCTTAGAAGGAAGAAAGGACACTGTGCCAGCTTCACCCACCACTGTGAACCCACCGAGAAAGCAGAAAGCAGCAGAGAGCTGCACTGAAAGCCAGATGGCCAGAATGCAGAGCTACTTTGTTCCCAAAGAGCATTCACTTTCTCAGGCAGGAAACACCCCAAATGACTTTCCAAAGCCTGGCCCACAGGGCAGAGCTGCGAGACCCTGCTGGGGGAGAAGGGGAGGTTGAAAGGGCTGAGCAGGGATGTTTACAAACGTGTCAGCCCCTCCTCTGTAAGAGGAACTCGGAAACGAAAGGGGTTTGGCAAGCGAAACCTCAGATGTCTTTTGAGGTTTTCTGAAGACTTGGCTGGATTAGCTTCTGCTCGAGACAAACGGATGCAACCATTAATCATCCTTAGTAAACACTGCGTTAGGGGCTGAGCACAATTCAACACTACCATTTCCACTTTCTCCTTATGCAAAAGAAACATTCTCAGGGAATCAAATATCAGTTGCAGGCATATGCTGGAGTCAAAAGATACAGCCTCTGTTAGTAACACAAACCACACCGAGCTGCTCTGCACAAGATGACTGAATGGAAACTACCATATGTTGGCAAAGGAACCATCCCCCTCCCCTCCCAGCAACAAGCTTCATCTAAAAAGAGAAGGTTAAATATAAACTAAAAGCAGTGCCTGAACAGAGGGCTAAAACCACCAGCTACCTCCAGCCCCCTCTTTCTAGAATATCTGCACTGCACATCTGTGCAGCTCTGCAAGACCCACGGAAAAACCCAAACAAGCGAGAGCCTCCAGATCTATGCAAAACCAAACTGGCTTCATTGTGACACTGAAGTCACTCTCAGCCACATCAATTTGAATACTACTCACTGAATTAGTGGTAACTGTCAGGAGAGATTTGGGTACTTTACCTTTTTACAAATGTACAGACATGAAAACAACCCAAAGGCTACTGCTGTTACCAGGCTCACTCCTGGTATTCAGATGCCCACCTGTTTTAAAATTCTAATACATCATCCTATACCATGAGTCTCCTCGACTTTATAAAACTTATTATACTGCAAATAAGAGATATAATGTCGAAAGATTTCACTGAAACTCTGTAAATCAACTCTTCCCTGAGAAAGAAAGAAAATATTCCAGATAGTAACTTGATGTTCAGGTTATTTGTACTGCACATCCACAAACCAGATCGTGTACAAAACAGGATACTGGCACCGATGCACATTCAGATTGCTAGAGCCCCTCAGTACATGGTCAGCATCCTACCCCCATTTCCTTCCATTCCCAGGAAACCACGTGCCAATGGCCACCCTTGTCCCTAACTTCAGATAAAGCAGCACCACCCAGCAACAACGGAATATTACTGAGATAAAAATAAAACAGGCAGCCCTAAGATAGAAAGTATTTGCCTGCTTTCTTTTTTCCAGGCATATAGGTAGCTCTCGATAAATATTTCTAATTCCACTTCCAAAGATAGACTAGTAACTCTATAGCTATGAAACTATAGATATCAGACTACTTTATGTTTCCCCTTGCGCCCTTTGAGCTCCTAAGCACAACCCTTGGCCTCTTCTTCCAGCCACCATAACACAGTTTTTAGCAGCCTCCCATAATTCTGAACATCAGATATTTAATGGGGTGTTTCTTGCACCAAGGATACCAAACAAAACAGGGCTGACAGAACTGATGTCAGAGAACACACTGTGGATAATTAACAACTTACCTGATAGTGCCTGTGGGGGATGGGAGGGGACTGACCACGCTCCGGAGATCCGGCTCCGGAATGTGGATCTTCAGAGGCGATATTTGAGGGTAAAGTGGCCGAGGGGGAGGCGAAGAGGTTTCCTCTTTTACTTCCTCTTTATGGTATAAAGATGTGAACTGGATCTTTATAACCGTGCTGGGGAATCGGAAAGTACATCTGGAAGGGGAAGAAAGGGAAAAGTCAGTTTCACACACGAGGCCAAACATATTTAAAGGGGGTTTGTGTGCAATTGGTGAATCATTCATTAATCCAAAGTCCACCACTCTCTCTAGCATCTTTCTGCTCAGCATCCTGATCATCATCAAGCTCTGTAAATGTATCACAGTGAATCATGGATCACCCAGTGATTAGATGCAAGCAAAAGGTTTGGGTAAGTTCAGTGATGTCCCCAAGGCCACCAATTCAATCAGTGACTAAGCAAGATGCAGACCTGTAACGCCAAACTTGGGTTCCTGGTACGTATTGAGGACTAGGATTTGCCTTACACGCATGTCAGGAAAGATCCAAGTTACCAGAAAGTATGAAACCACAAGCAACAGGGAGCAAAACAGCCATACAGTCCAGATGGACCAACAGCCTCCAGGTAAGACCAGAGAGCACTATTTAAAGACTGCCATTTATATATTGTATTATATATACCCATCTCTGCACATGATACTAAAAAAGGATCATCTAGCAGGTTTCAGATTAGAATACATTCATTTAGAAGTGCTTCCCTTTAGACAACATGGTTACAGCTAGCAGGGTCAGAACAGGGCCCCTGCAAGCCTACAGGGCCTCATTTCTCCTCTAAGTAACACTTCTTTCCAATTGTTCGTTTAGGAAAAAAAACTACGACACATCTACAAGTGCAGCCTTCGGGACACGCTGGGAAATTCAAAAGGAAATAAGCCCTGACATTTTCCATATTTGAGCAGAAAGCTTTCTCATTTACAGTGTCTACAATAAGCACAGGGCTGCGAGAGCGAGTGTTCTGAAATCCTTGTTATTGCACTTTAATTAGACAATCATGTGCAATCAATACAAGCTTTCCAGGGATCATTTCACTGATACCAAGGTTCAAGGAAATAAAACCCAGGTTTCACCGTGGGAAAGGCCGGCAGAGCACAGCAACTGTGCTGGATTCCAGCATCCTGCCTATGGAAGGAAATCAAGGGACTCGGGCGGTGTTGTTCTAGCACTGTAAGCGCTGGTGAGGGCTGAGCAGAATTCTTTTAACCAGTGCATTATTGAATCCTACCAGGTAACAGAATAAGGTGACAAGCAAGTAAATGTGTTTTTGTGACCACCTTATCTTAATGATGTTATTGATAGAAATGCAGCTTGAAAACACACTCTCTTGCTCTTGGTTCTCTGGCACAAGCTGGTTGTGCCGTAAGGTAATGCTCAAAATTATCATTCAGGCATGGGAAGCTCATTCCCATCTCCCACCTCATCTCTCAAACGAGCTGGCTCAGCATTCAGTGGCTCACAATGGCTCTGCTAGTACAGCAGGAGTTTGCACTGCATTTAATTCACTTCAGAGGTCCTGCCACCTGCACTCATTAATGCATTAAATAAAAACATCATTGCTGGCAATGCAGCCTAATTGTGTTTATCTAACCCTTCTAAACAGGCTTCCCTGCAGACTCAACACGAAGGCACAGTTCAGAGCAGCAGTGCCCGTGCCTTGCAGTGTCTGCCAGCAGCAGGTACCACCCTACTGAGATGAACCTGGAACAAGGATGTTGAACCACTGCTCTGGATTTTAAGCTTCACACTGGTACATGGCCTAGCTTTCAGAAAAAAAAAAAGCTGAAAGCACATACATTTGCCATGAGCACCACATGGACTGACGCTCAAAACCAGGATGAGCAAAGCTTCATCATTTGTCAAGTCCTTATCGGGGAAAAGCTGAGATTTGTTTCACGGAGCGATGGAATTCTCTGCTGTAACACCAACTGCTCAGCATTTTTCAACATCTGAGTCAAGGACAAATCAGTCTCTGTTCAACAGTATTCAGTGCAATCCCAACTTGCTGCTGATCAACAGGCCTGGCTGCACAGAGCCCTGAGGCAGTTTTGCAGCACTGCTGAGGCCAGAAGATCCCCCCCTGCACCCTCATACCAGAATGAAGCTCTATCCCACTGCCACTTAAGCCTTCCTTTTCAGTAGGACCCAGTAAGGCAAGATCCGTATCTGCCAAACTTCTCCCAGCTGATGGTAAAATAACTCCCCAGCTCTACTACACTTACTGATGCTGTAACAGTGTTGGATAAAAGGCGATACCTGCACCCAAACCCCTGTGAGATGCAGCCCCACCATCCTGTGAGTACAGGCAATCTATTACTTTTCCAAAACCATGAGTCGACCTTACTTTTGAAGTCTAAACCAGCCCAGTGCTGAAAAAGGCCCATCTAACACTGCTTTTCCCTGAGAGCCTCCCCAGACTATCCGATCCAGCCACGTGACTTACCCTCAATCTCAGACTGGAACCAGAGGCTGGGCTGACTACACAAGCAAACAATTTGTTGGCTGCTGTGATTTTGTTTTTAGACAGACAGTCCCAGTCCACTGAAGCAGAACCCAGGACACAGAACTGGCTTTCACGGACTACGCTAAACTAGCACGTACATGGCCATTTTGTAAGGAACCAGTCCCAGAAAAACCAGAGTGGATTTATGCAGGGGTGCTCACAGATGCAAAAGGTTCCTGTTGCCAGGTCTGGGTTGCCCTCAGTATTGACACTGTCTGCACAGCCAAGCTGGGGGTAATCTATCCGAATTTATGCTTTCCCGGCTGTAAGAACCTGAGACCCAAGAAATGGAAATGCAATGCAAAGCAGATGGTAAATTCCTGCGGAACCCCTCCCTTCCCTCAGGGGGGGGAAGGTGCCTGGGATTAAGGTTATTGTTCCAGTCTCTGTCACAACCGTCACAGTAATGCAAGGACACCAGCACAGCCCCAGACACTGCTTCGAACCAGCACACAAGGACTGGTGCTGGGGAACCATGTCAGGGAGAAATCAGAAGAGCACAATTTCGGAATCATCTTGTCACAGGGAGTGCACTTTTCATTACACTGAACCTGAATGCAGTTTTAATGAGCTTTTCTAATTGTTCCCTTAATTAACCTCTTTCCAGCCAAGAGGATAAACTCAAATTGTATCAGGTAGTCCTATTTAGGAGTGAGACACATTAGCACAGGATTTAAGCCTATGAGAATTATACCTCTACAGAAGAGAAGCAGGACAAGACAGACAGCCCAAGCAGAACCGAGCATGCATTCCTTAGGATTACTGTATATATTTAATGTTATTTTAAATGAGTTATACTATTTGATTCATGTTGCATGATTCCTATCAAAGATGCAATAGCAATTACTACTACTACTACATTTCCATCATGAGAAAAAGATCAATCTGCAAGCACAGATTAGATTCAACATAAAAAGCATAATGAAGTTAACTGGTATTTCCAAGGGTGCCCAAGAGGCAACTCTTTTAAGCACCTCTGAAATTTCCAGCTGATTAGAGGGATGAATTAATGGTCTGCAAAATCTCTTGGTCTTGTTACAGGCAGGAAGCAGCCTGCTGCAGTTCCAGATCTGCTGAGTTTTACTCGATAACCTGCTCCGGACAGGTACATCCTGCAATCAATCCCTGGCCATATAAACCGTATGTACTGTACTCAGAGTTTCCCTTGTGGGGAAGGATTCCAGTTTCTCTAGGATGCCTTGCAAGACAGTGAAAATAGAAAACTTTTGCCTTTTTTTTTTTCTTTTTTCAGTTTGTGTTAAAACTAAAACCACGCAAAGACCCTTCCCAACCTCCATAAACTGCATAGAAACAATTCTTGCCTTCTTAGATTACAGGCAGGGGAGAGTCACAGAAAATGGATTGTTGGCTCCCTGCTGCATGTTGGAGTGCACAGACTCCACAGCACCGGCTGAATGTACGCTATATATACACTGGAGACAAGGGGAAGAGAGGGAGTGCACATACCACACATGGCTACAGTCATGTAAAAGATGCTGCTAGAATTTTGTTTGTTTGTTTGAAACAAGACAGATTTTCCAAAAGTTTCCTGGACGGGCTCCTCCCCCTGACAACACAGCTCCCATGTTATTAGGCATCCTTCATGTGGTGAACCAGTGACAGTGACCACAAGCATTTCATCTACATAAAGTCTGAAAATAAAGCACTGGGAAACACTAGACTTTACATAAACAGCCACCCTAAAGCAGACTTTGGGAAAGACGGTTAAGGAAAAACCCAACAAAATGACTCCATACCCTGCATGGCTCTATAAAAAGCACACATTCTCCTCCTCCTCAAAGCAACTTTTAGTCATAGATGCAAAGGAAAGGGAAATGCGTTTACCAAAACATAGTACCTGGTTTAATAAAAGCTATTACAGTCACTGATTTCTTTGTTAGAGCACCTTGAGTGCTGTTAACACCAAATACCTTCTGCTAAGATGTGCTGCATGACAGCAAGAAAAGGCTATTTAAAGATTTTTAAAAGGAGATAGGAAACAATGCTGGATTTGTGCTTTTACATTTACACCGTGGAAAACCACAGCGACAAAAAGGAGAAGACAAATCACGAGAAAGCCAAGGTGAAATATATATATAAAAAACATGTAATGATATTTATATATTATGTAATATATATATAAACATAATATAGTATGTTATGTTATATATAAACATCACT
Organism: Pseudotriccus pelzelni; assembly: GCA_035584735.1. Lineage (NCBI taxonomy): Eukaryota > Metazoa > Chordata > Aves > Passeriformes > Tyrannidae > Pseudotriccus > Pseudotriccus pelzelni. The sequence goes on along the minus strand of JAWMRA010000033.1, from coordinate 13,011,060 downwards.
CCAGTTCATCATGCAAAAGGGAATAACCAGAAAAGTGAGCTGGAAGAGTGTTACACATGCGTTGTCATCAGCAAGTCAGTACCAACTTTGTCTACTTTATCTTGCCATAATTTATGAAATCCTGTTATTCCTGAATGTCGTGGGTATAACTGCACCAGTAGCATCTGTGCTACAGTGCTGAGATGCAGGTTGAGCGAGAAACATTGTACGAGGTGCTTTGTTAAAAATAACACTTTTTGCAATTTGAATCAGAACGGTACCACAGGCCCCAGCTTTCATTCCAAAGACCTGGTTAAGCATGATCGTCTCCCCTGGCTGCAACTGCCACTATTTAAACATGCAGATCCTGTAACCACAGCACTGACTCTCAGTATCTGCCCCTTTCCCTCCACCACTCCGACTTTGTGTCAGCCATGGTGTGGCAGCAGGAGCAGGGCAGAGATTGTCCCCCTGTACGTGGCACTGGTGAGGTCACACCTCGAATCCTGTGTCCAGTCCTGGACTCCTCAATTCAGGAAAGACACTGAGGGGCTGGAGCATGTCCAGAGAAGGGCAACAGAGCTGGAGAAGGGGCTGGAGCACAAATCTGATGAGGGGCAGCTGACGGGTCTCAGCCTGGAGAAAAGGAGGCTCAGGGCGGACCTTCTCACTCTCTACACCTCCCTGACAGGAGAGTGGAGCCAGGTGAGGGCAGGCCCTAGTAACAAACAACAGGTCAAGAAGAAACAGCCTCAAGTTGTGCCAGGGGAGGTTTAGGTTGGATTTTAGGAACAATTTCTTCACCTAAAGGGTTGTTAAGCACTGGCACAGCTGCCCAGGGCAGTGGTGGAGTCACCATTCCCAGAGGGATTTAAAAGCCATTGGAGACACGGTTTAGTGGAGGCTTGGCAGTGCTGGGTTAATGGTTGGACTCAATGATCTTAAAGGTCCTTTCCAACCTAAACAATTTTGTGATGTGAAGGGACAGTAGTCCAACTCTTAAAGATGAGGCAGTTATCTCTGTAATCAGCAAATACCTTGGATTCAGCAGAAGTGGCCAGCCAGAGCTCTAATCACAGCAGCACATGTCATGATGAAACAGAACTAGCTAAAGTTTGACCAAGAATGCCCACAAAAACCCTTCTAAAGAGACAAAATCCCAAACAAGCCCCACAAAACAGTTGTTTCTCCGTCTCCTGTAACTTCTCTGAAAACCATTTGTTTTGTGCTAATTACACATAGTTCACCCCAAAGCATATGCTATTATTTCCAGGCACAAAAGTCCAAAATCACGTTGGGTTTCTCAGCACAAGTGAGAGTCATTTTTGTCAGGCTATTACCATTACCAGCTATTTCAAGGTACCTGACATGATTCTACCAGAGGGCAAGGTGATACCTCTAACCCTTTCACTGAATGTGTGTCATAAATACCACAATTTGAGGCCATGCTCAGTGTGCAGGTGCTGTACAGAGCAGCCATTACAGATAATTACCTCCTGGAACCAAATTTCTTCACCTCTGGTAACCAACTAAGGGAAGAACCACAAGCCAGCACCTATGAAAATCATAAATCCACTCCCTATTCGCAGAATCCTTTGAAGAAGTCGGAAAGGAGGTGCCTTGGACAACATAAAAGACTCACTGGGAACGTTTAAGCACCGGTGCACTGAAAATGAAACTAAATTGCCTAGAAAAAGATACGAGTTTGCTTCACTTAACTAAGCATCTGAGCCCTGAAGGTCTGCCCCTGGAGAGATAAGCAAACTGAGACCAGAATTACCCGAGATTCACATTTCTTCAAAAACAAGGCTCTGAGAATTGCTGTGACCGCTGCAGAACAGCTGAGCTGGGAACCTTTATTGACTCCGACTTGTTGCTTTGCGATGCTGCTCTCTGCCCAGGGACAGCAACTTCATCTTTCCTACAGCAAACCTCCCTGCCTCACCCAGCACAAAACAAAGGACTTCAACTGCAAAGGATTTAGAAGGATTTCTCCCGTTTCAGCAACCAAAATAACCAAATCAGTGTTCTCCATCCTCACAAAAATAAACTTGACCCTTACATCCCGACGGGAATAACCATCAGAAGTATCGTGTTCAAAATGATTATTTTGCTGGAACTGAGCTGTCTGAAGCAGCAAGATGGACAAAATCACGACTGACAAAACCACCTTTCAATCACAAGTGAATTAAATGAATATTAGTTGGAATGAATGTCATAAAACCATCCAACAAACTCTGAAAGCTGTCCGAGCAGCCACCGGAGATTAGGTATTATTCACCCCTCCTTTGCAATAAAATAATAATAATAAAATCATCCAACGTTTCCTGTTCCACTCCCTACCCTAGAACTTTTCTTCCCCTAAACAGCACTTTGTAAGCAATACCAATAAGAAACCAGTTATATCAGCCACTTGGCTAGTGCTATATCTGCATTCCAAACGAGAAAGTTAATTGCACTGCGACTACAGAAAGAGTTCTGGAGGAACGAACACAAATACATTTTATTCTCTGGAGTCTAAATACACATTAGAAAACAGGCATGTCCCTATCACCATGGCAATTTAAGAGTTATTATAATGCTTGTCTTTACACATCTCTTTAGGCTAGGGGACACAGGCAGTGTAACTGCCATGGCTTTAAGAGTGCTTGGTTCACTTTAGACGGTACTGCAGTATAAAAATAAAACATTTTCAGCATTTGCTACTTCCCTTTCAATTGTTCTATTGCTCTGATGAGTTCTAACTCAGAAATTCTACTGAAGACCTACCCATAAAGTCCTTTATCAAACACACAGAGAAATACCTGTGACATGGTGGTCAGTAAAATAATTTGCTGCATTCGGGGAAAGATAAGCAAAGGGTCTATAAGTAAATGGTGAAGTCCAGAAACCACATTTGTTCTTCCTGTAATGAATCAAGTCAATCTGAAGACAAGCAAGGCAAGCACATTGCCAGACAGCAGCAGGACAAAGAAATAAACTGCAGAGCTCTCTGCAAAAATGCCTCTGGTGTTAACCACTATTGTTCAGTCAGAGGAAAAGCTAGAAAAATGACCACTACTTGAAGTCAAACTGTCAGTTTGTAACCAAACTGAGGGAAAACTAGATTTTAAAAGTACTGAGATAATCTGCAAACAAAGGAGTATAGTCCTCTTTGTCACTGCTGAAATGACAGAGCAACCCACTGAAACGTTAGGTCCTTATTCTGTAAGTCACCACATGAGTTTAGATCTGGGGGACTGGTTCCCAACCTCACAATTACCCTGAGCTCACAAATCACTTGCCTTGTGTGCTTTGTAACACACTCACTCTATTTTATATATTCTGTCATGCTCAGCACTGCAGATACACAAAGAGTTCATCTGTCAGCCAGGACTGAACCAAAACTGTCTGTGTGTGTGTGTGTGAGTGAGCTCAGGTTTGAAATAATTAGCTGAATTCAAAAGACAGTGGTCTTACTTTACTTCATGAATTTTAATTTTTATCTGTTCACCAGCAACTATTTCCATCGTGCTATTACACCAGAAGTACAAGTAGCTCAATGGCAGAGTCCTGCAGTCCTGGCATTATCCACTCCTCAGGCATCATCCCTGTACCAGAGCTGATGTAAACCTGGTTTTAGTAAAGGCAGACTTACACTGAAGTAATCAGGAATTTCTCATACCCAAGCCAATGGAATTATTATTGACTACCCTGTAATTCCAGATTACTGGAAGGATTTTATATCCTTCCCCTGAAATGCATCTGAGTTAGCTGGAAATCCTCCTCTGCCATGGTCACCCCAGACTTGCTGGGATGAGTAACAGGGCAACTGGGTAAAATTCTGTGTCTCACATGGATGGCCCACTGGTTTCCTCTGCCTTAAAAATAATCTCCCCAAAGAGATTATCAACTGTGCCACTCAACTTCATGCAGAATTATTTTTACACAGTCTAAATCCAGTTCTCTGCTGTAAGAGAGGCATTTCCTTCACTCCACCACCATTCCTTCCCCTCAGCCATTTCCACTCAGTATCATCCTTGTGCCATCAGTACCATGCAAACCCCTGCACAGCAAGGCAAACCATGCACCTGAAATAATTATTCATTTCTTTTTTTGCTGGGATTAAGTTGCCAGGCAGATCAGACCCTCCAGCTTGCCCTCCACATGGCAATACCAACACAGAGGAGCTGGATGGGAAAAGTATCAAGCAGTGGAAGGAAAGAAGGAGGTACCAGCAAAAATGTTGCAGATTTATAACAGATTATAAAAAAAACAGAGCATGTAACCACAGACTCAGATTTAAGCATCACATGATCCAAACACTGCATTCTCCTTTCAGAAAACAAACTGAAATTCATTCATTTTGAGAAAAGCTCTGGTCTTTATCAGGCAGATCACATCAGCCACATGCTGATACTCTCAGGCTGGAAATTTTCAGAACTTCCTGAATCAGAGAAGTCACAATTTTTTTATTATTATTATACCAAATTATTTCAACCCCAAATTCACTCAGCTGTGTGTAAGAGGACCAAACAAAGACCAGAAATGTTTTCTGCATTCCAACAAGCGCTTCCAGTGGCTGGGTACCCATGGTAATTCTGCCATGGCAATCCTCCCATGGCAACCGGCAGGTCACGTCTGCAGGAGTGGCTTTGGGGTCATCTCAGATGGGACACGCAGGCTCTGAATGCTGCAGAATCAATGCTTTGTAGTACCTTTGTGCTCCCAGAGTTTATTCACTGAATGGCCTTGAGAAAGCAAGAGCAGTGACATGGCTGAACAAGGACAATGCTTCAGAAAAACTCAAAACTGTCATTTATCTGTGACAGGCCAGACCTTTCCCTCACGCTCCTCGTTACTGTTTGGAATCATACACATGATAAAGGATTTTTTTCCCTTAATAAGAAGGGACCACAGGTTACCCTGGGATCTGCCTAACACTGCACATCACCATGTTTAAAATGAGGGTTCCAACACAGCCAGACGAGATTTCAGATGGGCAAAGAGCGTGTGCAGGCAAGTGCATCTATTTAAAACAAATACTACCAGCAGCATCAGGTAAAACCACAACTTATGAATAACTATGTCTCTTAAAAGCACCAAGTAAATTAGCTGTAATGAATGTTTCTATTGAGCACAGTTGCACAGGGCTTCCCTTTATGCCATTCCATCGAGGTTCAAACACATCGAGATACACTTCCATGCACAGGCAGATTTTCAAGTAGGTATTTTAGCAAACTCCTTTGAAGACAGCAAAGTTTGGCCAAACTCTGGCATTCTTCTCTCTGCCAGCACCAGGCATGCACAGATGTGCACAAAAAAAAAATCTATGTCCCTGCAGTCCCTGCAGACATCCCACCTCGCAGAGCTGGGAAAACAGCGAGCTCTCGGCCACTGCCCATCCCGGGAAAAGGCTGCCAGTGAAACTGAGCCAAGCAGGTGGTGCAGGGGGAAGAGCATAAACACCCCCAGGCTGATCAGGAAGGCTAAAAGGGAAAAGCGATACCAGGAATCCAGCCCAAAGAGCTTCAAAATGCTGGTTTGGTTCATATCTCTCTTCTTTAAAAGAGCACACGAGAAGATGAGCATTTGGATTTCAGGCTCCAGCAACCAGATGTTAAAAGCAAAACCTTCCCCATGCTGTGAAACTTCAACAATCATTTTATTCTACACGTCTTTCCCACAATTTCTTATCTTTCTTAGCAAACCTTTTAATTGCTGTCACAGAGCAAGCTGATAAATTGAGGCAAGCCACTGAAAGCACAGTTAATTTTTCATACAAGTGAGAACATTCAAGGCTGCTTCACACTGTGGAATTAGCAGCGAAGAACAGAGAGCTGTATTTTTATTTTTACATTCTTGACATCTCTTTAATGATGTTCTGATTTTACTCTTTGAAAATTATTTGAGACATCAAGCACAGTTTCACTTCCAGATTCTCCCCTTTGAGTAAGGGGAGTGCACAGTGCAAAAAAAAGGGGAAAAAAATGAAACCAGGTAAGATATTGCAGTTGCCATTTTTTTCAGTATAATGAAATACCAGAGCAAGGTCAGGGAATAAATTCATGGAGTATCAAAAGAGCATTTTGTAGAAGAACAGGAAAGAAACTGCCAAAACTGCTGAGAAGGGTGTTTCAACCAGCTAATGGGGAGCCAGAGGGAATAGCAGGAGGCTCCCTCTGAAGTTGCCACCCTGCCTAGGAAATTACCATTATTGACAGGTCTTCTCCCAGCTTTGCAGGATGGGTTTTATATTAATCCTGCTCAGTCCAATACCAAATCCCCCACTACCAGAAGCTGCTCCAATCTCCTCCAGAAAGCCATCAGAGTGCAAAGGGGCAGGAATGTGCAATTTCAAAAGTGACCTTTCAGAAACTTTTGCAGCAGAAACCACTGTAAGGCAGCTCAAAGTGTCTTTCCAGTCACTGCAATGCCTGCAAAACGCTGAAGGATATTCTCACCGGCTGTTTACAAACCCAATACCTGACTAGGGATTAATTCACTTATCTATTTAAACCATTAAAAATGCCAGGCATTAAAAACTTACGTTGAAATTAATTCAGAAAAATCATGACAATTATTTCCAGACAATGGAAAGCAAGGTGACCTCAGAAATCAAGCCTTGGTATAATCAAAAGAATATAATGAATAGGCTTTTATAACAAATAGCATTAAGGAAGAGTTTTGGTACTTCAGTGAGGGTCTCTGTTAGGCCCACAACAATGACCAGCTTTTAAACACCAATGCACTAAAATGTTGGAGACAAGGACATCTCCCTCTGGAGAGATGCTGGCAGCCCCTGCAGACTGGCTACCTGGGAAATTGCTGC
>JAWMRA010000033.1:12989168-13004170 GCA_035584735.1 Pseudotriccus pelzelni | reverse complement strand
GTTGTACCAATAAAGCCAGATCAGCCTTGTCCTTCACCCTGCACGTGCCTGTTGTCCTGTTTCTCTGGGATCTTACATGTGGAGCTACAACTCAGGAAAAGGACCCTCCGTTGGTCTGGAACTGACCCACACGTGGAGCTACAACTCAGGAAAAGGACCCTCCGTTGGTCTGGAACTGACCCTGTCCCCATAACCGGGACACTAAAATGTGGTCGTTATTTGGTGCCCATCCACGGGCACAGAGAAACAAAGAGGTGGTGCTGTAATTGTACCTCACTCAGCTTCACATTTCAAAACATTGGAGTCAGCTTCAAAATATGCCATTCACTCCAGACCAGGAGCGCTGGGCACAGGGCTCCCTATCAGAAGACAAATTCCTCCTCCCTTCCCAAGTGTTCCTACTCCTTCCCACACCAGCAGGATGCAGTTTAGCAGCACGTAGGGCACATTTCGTGGAGCACGGCCAGGCTGGAGCATCGCAAGATCTAACTCAAGTCTGCCAAAGGGTTCAATGTACGAGCCTGGAAGGTCTCACCTACACCCACAAAGATCAGATGTGATTTTACGTCAATATAAATTAATTTGCAGCATCAGTGACATCTACCTTTTAATCAATGCCGGGTGGGGGGTTTGTTTGAGTTTTTTATTAAAGGCTCCTGAGGGTAAATTCTGGCCCCACTTCTACCACACCGTTACAGAAGCTGCTCTGTTCCTGTCTAGTCTTTACTGTAAACAGCTTCATGTCTCAGAGCACAGTTAAGTTACAGTGAGGTTTTTTAAATGTGTGTCATATGGAAAGCCACATCTTCACCCAGCACCACTCTGCCAGTCAGTTCAGTTCAAGCCTATCTCATTTATCCTGCCCTTCAGTACAGTGACAGTGCTGAAAAGCCCTGCAGTTGCATTCCCAGGGATGTTAACAGACATGCAGAGAACATTTACTAGGATGTCCTTAAAGGCTAAAATTAGCCATAAAGCTGCTGTTTATTTTGAAGCTTGGGAACAGGGAGGTGTTTTATGTGTCAGAATGAGTGGCCTGACATCAAAAACCAGGTAGGAAAGTTTGCCACCGAAGAAGTGGGCTGGCACAGAGAGCAACGAGGCTTTTATTGAAATGAGGTTGGCTGCCAGCACCAGCAAGTTTTGCTATCAGCACTCCAGATGCCTGATACCATCTGTAACACACAGCAAGCCTATTATGTTATTTTGTTGTGTGTGTGGTTGTATACATAAAAATAACAGAGTTAAGAGACTCTGTATAACACACAACAGCCTGTGTACCACGGCTGCTCTAATCAGGTATTCCAGCCTGTGGAGGTCTAGATCCTATCGAAACCATTCCTGCACCAGCCAAGGACTATTTGATCTTCAGAGAAAACCTAAACTACGTGCAACATGTGTGTGTATCTCACAGCATCAAATCTTGTAAGTGCAAAATGCCTTTTCATGTTGGGCTGATCAATCTGTTAATTTTTTTTTGTATATTGTCAGCACTGCATTTTAAGTTTTTTCCTGAAGCATGAAAATTATCAGTATTTGTGACTTTAAAATGTAAAATGCTACATATGGACACCTTTAAAAGCTAAGTGGCTATTTAACAACTCTGGTCTGTACATGGCTAGGAGGGGCCAGGAAACTAAGTTGTTTCAGCTTCAGAAAAGACTTCTAAAAATAAACTCAATCTCTTTTTGACTCTGATATTTCTGTATTTTAATTTCAATTTATTTTCCTAAATAATGCTCACCTTTCAATCTTCCATTTTGAACCTCCTTGCCTCCCACAGAACAGCATTGTCTTTTAAGCTGTATGTGGCTTTTTTAAACGGATCACTGCTTAAAATTCCTGTAGGTCACAACCTTACTACCATGTTTCAAAGCCTGATCTCTCTCTGTCCCTGGAGATGTGCAAGCCTCTCCCACCAGGAGATAAAACAGTGGTCCCCTGCTCCAGAGCCATGGGATGTTCCCAGAACACCGAGCTCAAGAGGAAGGAGTGCATCACCTACACAAACTCCCCTGCTTGAGCTTTTCCTGTGTCACACAAAGCAAAATAGGCTGTGCTGACAGGGATCAGTTCCCTGGCAGCGTGATTTTGCACAGCAGCATCTCTGACACCCCCCAGCCATTGCACAGACACGTGTACAGCTTCAATAACATCACTATCAGCTGCAAGTAGACACAGATGACCAGCCAGCCACTCCCTCCTCCCAGCCTCCTTTGTGTCAATAAATCTTAACCTGCCTGTTTGAGCAGTGTTTAATCATAAACAGTTTGGAACATGCTCCAGAATATAAACAAAGATGAGTAGGAGAAAAATGGAGAGTCCAGTCCCAAGAATCGCTCACCACTTGCTGCTGAACCAGGTAACAGAGAGCAGAGAAACAAGGAACCGCTAAGGCCCAGAACACAGGCACCTGGTAATCATTTAAAACAGTGACCACGCAGCAAATTAAAGTATCCAAAAGGATTTCAAGGACTAAATGCATTAACATTCTTGGGTTCTCCTAAAAACAAACAAAAAAGAAAAATTAAATAGCTCAGAACACCCACTTAGATGCATGGAAATAAACTACCCTCATTGATCTCATCCCACTGCCATTTACAACAGTCATCTCGATTCCCTTCTGTGTTGCTAATCAAGCTAAAATTAACTCTTCTCCTGCTCACCACACATGCTGGAGCCACAGAAATCAACACAGGGGCAGCAGGATCGATTGTTGCTCTCCACAAGTGTAGCCCACCTTGCTTATCTGGTAAATGTGTATTTAGGAACTACAGGATCTCTGCTAGGATTTTGATCACATTTATCATGAGGCTGGAGAGCTGTTCAGATTGGGCAACAGAACAAGTAGATCTTACACTAAAACACTTCTGATCACCTTCTAGTCGTCACTGGCCTCTACAGAGCTCTGTAAAATGGGCTGCATGAAAATGGGAATTTCAGTCCTGTTAAGCCAGTGTCCATCTTACAAGAATCAACATCTTATTTGTTATTCCTGCTTTAACCAGCATCTCCACAAAGCCCTCGAGGACTCTTCATACCCAAAAGTTTGGGGCACATTCAGAGAACACAGAAATCCATTTATTTGGTTGTCACTCTGACAGCATTGGTATAAAAAAAATACACACATATCCTAGTGTTCGGTTCTAAAGCAGCTCCAGTTTAGATCCTGATGGGATGTTTCAAAGGAAAAAAGCTAAACCAAAACAAAATCCCAACCCTATCAGATAACACCCACTAAACAAAGCTGAAGCACAGATGAAATTGGCTGAACTACGTCGTGGAACAGAAACTTATACGAGAAAGGCACTCTGTGGAGATAAATATTCTTCAAGCATGTGCTTGGCAGCAGCCAAGGTTTTATGGTATTGGAAAAACACAGTATAGTGACAAACAAGGTTAGTCCATCCACCCCCATACTAACTTGCTGTTAACTAAGTTAGTTAACTAAGTTAATTCAAGTGCATCTTACATGAAACAAAGCAGGATGGTATTTAATTCCATATTCTGCTCTTCCCACCCTTGTCCTCCAGCAGCTCTTCATCAGGTACCAAATTCTACACTGTAAGACTGGAATGGCACACACTGCACAGCCTTGGACCAGGAGTAAGTTTTGCTCAGCCCTTGCAAGGGCTCAGAGCTATGAGGTGTCTCACCTTCCTGTAGGATTTCTCATATCCCACTTTCCCCAGTCCTAGGGGAGTCCTGCCAAACCACAGCTCCCAGCCCCACTGACAACACGGAGCCCCAGCTGCTTCAAGGCTCCTGGACCGTGGCCAGGAGCAGGCAGTGAGCAGTCAGACTGACATTGTTTTCCAGAGATGTCACAGAAATGGTGAACACCAGCTCTGCAACACACACACATCTACCCACAGTGTTTCTGCACCACAAAGGGCTGCCTGGCCCCATTCACACTCAATTTTTCCCTTCTCCAAGACAAACCTTAAGATAAGAGCCTAAGTCTGCCTTCCATTCTGCCACAGCAGAGACCACAAGAAATGACTCAGCAGAGCGTGGCCACCACCAGCATCTCTCACTCCTTCCCTGCTTCTGTGAAATTCAAGAGCCCTTCTGAGAGGCTTTCCAAGCCTCTGCTGCTCCCACTGATCTTCGTTAAAATGAAAAAAGTCAATATTAACTATTTTCCTTCTTTGCTCATCTTGGCAGAAACACCCAGCTACGTTTCTCCCTCAGTCACAAACCACAATTAACACCTACCTCAGTGCCAAAGAAAAGCCCCACCTGCACCCACGCTCTGAGGAACTTCCCTATACCAGCTTCTACAAAGAGCTCTGTTTTCAATAAGAAATCGAGCAGTACACCAAGAATTAAATATGCAGTGACAGTATGGAACTAACTGCAGAGCCCACAGCTGGCCTCTACAAGTAGCACTGGTTATTCATTTCCATACCTCACTCAATACCAAGAATTTTAAATCTTTGCTCAACTGCCACGGAAATTCCAGCTGGCTGAAGATCCTGCCCTTTCCACCACACAATCTGGCCACCACTGCCACAGGCAAGCAGCAACTTCAGTTTTTACCCCTATTTACACTCTAACTCCCATTCTTCTTGAGAAGACTCTTTATTACTACAAGTATCCGCATCCTTTGGAAATTTTTATACCCTGGAGAAGAAGGAGAAAGCAACCATTTGAAAATATCAGTTCATAAAATCTCCTAATAACCATCACGGAAGGAGGCACTTGTTTCAGCATCTTTGCTGGATACACTAGAGCAGTTTGATTCTCACTTAAAATCTCATTTACAGTGCCATCAACTTTCTTCTAATGGGCCATTCATCATTGTAGGGTTTGCTTTCAAGGAGTCAGCCCAATTCCTTGAAAGGTCTCACAAGTCATTTAGCAGACTTACCCTTCCAAAGCCAAGGAACTACCTATAAAGACATTAGCAAAGGCCGTGCAAAACAAAATAACCTCAGCAAAGCTCAGGAAAAGATCCTAATTTCCACATACATATGCCAGAAAAAGCTTGTGTGTGGGATGCTACTAACCTTTGAATTCAATCAGACTCTCTAAGAGGGCTCTAATACACAGAGCACGACTATGATGTATTTTCCTTTGAGGCTGGTTCAGTTCATTTAGAAAGTGATTCGAAAGAGCTAATGTACTATTTATGTACATTATAAAAAACGATCCATATGGAGTTAGACTTTGTAAAATGTTCACACAAGTCCATTCCACTCCCTCTGAAGGCATTTCACAATCCATTCAATACCCAGTAGAGGAAGCCAGGATTACTGTTTTAAAACAGCTCTGAGGGTAATTTGAATGTTTTAAAAGCTGACATCTTGTAGCCTTGGAGCCAAATAAACACTCAGGGCAACACAGAGCCTCTCACACAAAGGTGTACAAAGTGACATTTACCTGCAGCCTTCCAAATACTGACTTTGAAAATAAAGGTTAGAAGAGGCATAAACTTCCCTCCTACTAAAGAAGAGGAAAAGAGAATAATTTTACAGTGACTCAGGAGATGATGATGTACTGGACTGGCTTGTGAAAGACCACCTAGCAGGACATGGCTAAGCCTGCAAACAATATAAAACAATCCCAAGATTACTAAGGTGTTTTAAATGCTGCCAGCACATACAACTGTGCTGAGGGGTTTCTTCTTGAGAGGAGTTTTAAACAATGTGACAGTTACTAGGGAAACATTTTACTTTAACTGATGAAGACATCTTAGATAGTACCTTACCTAGAAGATATGTACTCCATAGTCTGCAATATGAGCTTTTTGGGAGAGAGGATTCTGTCCCTTCTCTGGGTTTTTTTAATAGGAATTCTCACATTTGCAATACTATCTGGTGGAGCACAAGGCAGGAGGAAATCGAGAAGAAACCATAGCCACTTGGAGAAGAGGATGCACCCACTCGGTGACAAGAGAGCTCAGATGTGGAATCACTGTCCATCAAAACAAATTTTGTTTCCTGAGTTCATCCCCTGGCCGTTTGCAGTGAGGCTGAGCCGGGACGTTCAATTGTAAACAGATGATGTGCAAGTCTAAACTACTTGATTGTGCCTATTTCCAGCAGCCAGTTTGCATATGCCTTGTTTACACAAAACACACACAGAAAAAAAATGCTAGGAACCATGGCACATCAGGAATTTTCTCCTAAGAATTGCTACGCCTGAAGACAACTTCACATTAGCAGCAAAGCCTTTGACTTCCTTTGCAGGTCTTCCCAGGGCTAAAACAGTTTCGTTACGGCTTGCCTCGTTAGACGGTGTCTGAGGGAGGCATGGGAAAAGAAGAGATACAGTAATTATCCAGCTGAATGGATGAGGTAGAAGGAGGCAAAGCCACCCAATTGCCAGGCTTGTTGACAGTCAACACCCCTTTACGCACGGTGGGCAGGCGGCCAACCCAAGGTACACCACGTTACACCGGCCATGGGACAATTAAAAACGGAACCAGATCAATAAATAAATAGCAGTTGGCACATCTCCCACACCAAGAGCCTGCCCTCACTAGTCTGGGCTACGCCTCAAACTGAATATGAAAAGCAAAGTCATTTTTGGTCTACCCATCAGGTGGAAACAAAATTTGCTTTCTGTGTCTCGTCCTTTTCTCCTCCCACGCACTCAGGATTCTGAGCGTGTAAGAGTCCAGAGTTCTTATGCCCTCGAGAGAGGAAAGGCCTTAAGTTGCTCAAGAACAATTCCTTCAGCAAGTGCACAAACTGGCTCTGCAGGGAGTCCAGTCCTGCTTAGACAAAGTGTTGGTGGCTTCTGTATGTGGCCTTAAGGGAGACAGAAGATTAAAACAGTTTGTGTGGGAAGACTTCCCAAGGCTCTCCTTGATGTGGCAAGAAGCAGAAAAAAGGGGTACAGCTACAATGTTGTATTGCAGGGAGAAAGGGAGGGGACATCCTTTTCCACAGGGCTTACACCACCTCTGCAAGGCTTTTTGTCTCCTCATTCTGTTCTAAAGAATGGAGTGGATTGTACTTGTACATGAAAATAGGCTCTTATGCTAGAAGATTCTTGAAACAGGATAATAAGTGGTAACAATGTGCTTGAAGTGTTCTTCCGTTTCTCCTCCTATCCTAATCACACAGCATGGATTAACAGATCCAGACAAAGACTGTCCATCTTTGCTCCCTCAGCTAAGGCAGAGCTCCCAATTAACGTCTACATTATTTTTCCCAAACTGACAAGATGTCCTCAAAGAACATGAAAATTACATATCTGGTACATTTAAAGGAGGGAGGAAAAACCACCGAAGCAAATTGCGCATACAAAACAAACGACAACCCAAGAAATTAAACTCGCTTTTAAATTACTAAAAATAGATGGGATGGGAGGGAAGGGACTATCAATCAAATCTTAGAGTCGCTGAATATTTAAAGAACAGCCTTCTAATAGACTGCTCTCTCAAGATTGCTTGAAATTTTTATGATAAAAAAATGCACGAGGACATGAAAAAAAGGAGCAGTAGGATAACGCAGAGCAAAATACATGACAGAAGTGGATACAGAGTATTAATTAGGCCATTAAGATACTTAAATGTTTTAGTGTCCAATAAAATATGTATTTCATAAAATTTAAGTGCCATGCAGAGGGAATGCACACATGCATTTACCGAGCTGTTCCGAAGAAACCCAAGATGTGAATTACTAGAGAAACATTTGTGGACAAGAGTGAGTAGACATTAGGAAAATTGTATTTGTACTATGAAAACAAAGAATATACTGTTGGATGGAAATTTTCACTCACATTTACTTAAGCAAGAAATTAATCTGCTCTATAAGCATCTCATCAATCTACTTTTATGAGGAGTCTGCAGTCAACTGAAATAGGGAAACCTGTAAATACTTGACAAAACTGTTCAGTGATTAATACTGAATTATTGACTGAAGTGAATGCATTAAGACCAGACAATAATTTGTACTCACAATTAGTCGATTAACCATGTCTGGAAGTACATCAAGATGTCTTTTTATAGCCCACATGCAGGAGACAAAAAAAATGCTTCAATTTTTCATTTTAGAGGTTTGTCCAAAAAAACCCCAAAACCCACTGCAAAATGACACCCAGACCTTCAGCTCCACAAACCAACTCTTTTACCTAAGTTTACCAGTCAGAAAACAATGCACAAGCTCACTGGACTGCTCAGGCATTTGCTACAAAATATATGCAAGTTTAAGAGAACAAAGACCTTAACTACCTAATACACTACAGACTAAGCTCTACAGCACATTTACCTTTCTTTAAAGCAGGAATCCTGAAGTGGATATCCTAGCCTTGAGTCTGCAACCTCAGGAAACTCCCAGATGCATGGGGACCGAACCAAAGATAATAAACCAAAGCTGCTGTTGGGTATGGCTACATGTAAGAGAGGCCTCTGCGATCTGGACTGCTGTTAAGGAAAAGGAGAGGAAAATCTGTGCTAAAAGCAAATGAGAATTTTTCTTCCTTTTCATTAGCATCAGCAGCTCAAATGCACATGATTTTTCTTTTTTAAACCTTCTTTCCACTTGGACTGGGGAGGGAAGGCTGGCTCATCCACACCTAAGCAGCAGTAAGGTGAAGCTTGGTCTGTGAAGCATTTCTGGTTACGGTGCCCCTTGGCTCTGACAGCAGAACACCCAGACACTCACTAGAGCTGCAGGGAGCTCTGAGTAAATCACCACATGTCAGAGGAGCTGATATGGAGCTGAGTGCTAGTAGAGATCCACCCCGAATAGGAAAGCCAGCTGGAGCTGTCAGATCTCAGAGTGGTTTAACAAGCACCTCACCAGCCTGTGTCCCCTCTGTCACCCCGCCCTGTCACAGAGCAGTCCCCCAAACACCCTCCCCGAGCTCCAGGCTCAGCACTCTGCAATCCGCACAAACTCCTGTCAGTAACACACACTAATTACCACACCTGGGCCAGTAATGAGCCTTTATTTGCATGGCATAAGTGGCAAATTCAAGTAGTTTCCTGTTCTCTACCAACATCCTGTTGCCACATCTACTGCTCCAGGAAACTGCAACACCGAGCAAGAGAATTTGGCGTCCCACAGAACAGCTCTGACGCCAAATGGCTTTCGGAGCAGTTACTAGGAGCTTGCTTGCAAAGAAAACAATCACATTAATCTGGTTGTCATTTCTGCTTTCAGTTATTCAGTGCAAGGCTGCCTACGCCGTTTTCTGGAGAGGGGGAGAAAAAAAAAAGCAAATAGCATTATTTTGATTTGCTACCAGAAGTCAAAACAGATGCTCTACAGGGAGGATGCTGACACATCTGGCACCAAAATAACTTAAGATATGAATTACTACAGATTTCATCATTTTTACTGCCATTTTCATAAAAGTAAAAAACCTCCAAACTCATTTATCCCCTAGATTTATATAAAAACACAACAGTACCAACTGGAAGGATCCCACAGTCAGTTAAGGATACCTCAGTTGGCAAACGCAAAGAGGTTACACCAGCACAACTTGAATCCACATTTAAGCCTTTATAGCTGAGGCTCTGCACAAAAATGTACAAGACAAGTGTGGCATGTTCTTGTTAGATTAAGCTTTTCACTATCAACACATCAGCTAAGCTGAATCAAGCCTGGTTTAAAAGAATCCATAAGGACATACAGTGAGTTTTGCATAGCCTTAGTTTATATTCACAGCCTGACTTACAGCACAGCTATTTTTGAATCAACAAATTGAGCAGCAGTTTCACATGAGAGAAACTTTCCTTAAACGTTTAATATAACTTATGACAAATTGAGCTGCTTAGCCAAAAATTATTACTTGACATGAATTCCATAATTAAAATCAAGCAATCCTTTATCACATCTTGCTTTGCAACAAAAAAAACCTGTTCTCAAAGACAGTCTTTGAAATTAAGGCAGAGCATGAAAAATAGAAGACGAAGCACTAAGAAAGTGAATCTTTAAAGAGTTTCTAGTGAGAGCAAAACCACCATCCACAAGTTGTAGCACAGCAAACGACACGTTTCAAGCAAAGAACAAAAAAATGGTTGCAAATGCAGATTATGCAACGTTTAAGAAGTCAAACTACCTGAGGAGTTACCAGAGACAACACACATATGCAGCACTTCAGAAAGAGCTAGTTGTGTAGTGGTGGTGATGTGGTCAAGGCGTTTCCTTGGTGTGTGTATGGACTGTGGGCAGCTCCCTCGGAGATGTGAGGACACCCTCCCTCCTGCCCACCATAATGGTATCGCTCTAAACCACAAGAACCGGAGGGTGAGTGGCTGGTGAGGTCACCAAAACACTGAGAGCCACTGTGCATATCACCATTTTTCTAGAATGTCTTTTTTTTTTTTTTCTTGAATTAGTGCCTGGAGTTACTGACTAACAGACTGTACAATCCTGTCCCTTAGAAACTGGACGTGACTCTCCATTTTCTGCTGGGTTACTAAACCCCAGTTGCAGAGACACCCCCAGTGCCCAAATGCTGAAGGGAACTTGTGTACTCACGACACAGAAAGATGAATGCACGTGTAAAATTCTGCAGGATCAGCACCTTGATATGTGGTTGGAGTATTGGGCTATTTATTTTTGTCAAGTTTATTGAGTGCCTAGGATAATCCTATTATAAATAAAGCAGCATGCTCTTAATAAAGCTCCACATGCATGGTAAGTTTTCAATTTATACTGGAGCTTATATACATAATAAATTTTCTTATTTTAGCTCCATGTTTTAATTTTATTTCATGCGTTCATATATTTACTTCCCCTGTATTTATGCTCAAACTAAAAAAGCTCCTCCATTTATTTCTTCCATTTTCTAAACACTAAAAGAACTACATGTTTAAAAACTTGTTTTTATGCTTCGAAATCTCATACTGGAAGAATCCATTTACACTGAAAAACACCAACTTCAGGCTCCATTAATTGCGCTACTGCAAAAATTCAAGACAGTCACAGAAGCAATAAGCAAATACCCCATGAAACATTCCCAGACAAGCACCATTTTCCAATCTATCGAGCTCCCAGTTCAAAAAGCTCAAGTGCCATTATCAGGCTATGCTCAAGCAATATTTGCAGGTTTTATAGTCAACAGAACTTTTGTATTTAGGAGCATTTGAATACCTGACCCACAGCTGCTTAAAATTCAGGTTAGTAAGTTTAACTTTCAACTGTTTCAGCTCCTTTGGTACTGAGGGAGAAAAATAAATAAATAAATCAAAAGCTTATTTTAGTTACTGGAAGTCTCTGACTTGTAATTGCCACTTATTTTAAAAATTGATTCACATTTGAAGACAACAACGTTAATAATTCAGCATTAACCTGATCCTGTAAACATCTGGTTACACTGTAAATTGGAAGAAATTACTGTTTTCAACAGAAAAAAGTACTCCAGCTAAGGGTTCCTGCCCTTATACTTTTGCTGGTATTAATAGTTTTTAAAATCCAGTGCATATCCTGATAGTTTTGAGTTTCTCTCTTTTTCACAGAAAAATACCAAGATGTTTATCCAGTGATTTCCAGCTCCCACCAGCACAGCTAAAAAACCCATCACATGCTAAAAAAAGACTTTCTAGCAATCCTTAATTTGATCTGAAGCACTTAGTTTTGATGTAAGTACTTCCATAATTTCATCTTGATTTATATTTGCAATGCCTGCTGCAGCGTGGCACTTATTAATTAAACTGATTAAGGGTCTTCAGCTGTACCGTGGGCCCTCCACTTTTCCACCCACTTTGCTCCTAACTGTCATTAACCTCTAGGAAAAGCCTTCTTTGTTGGTCATTAAGTGTTTAATTATTCTTTATAGTTACGTCATCACATCTGTGAAATACAGCCTCCCCTAACAACACAGCTGTGGAATATGATACTCCTGCCCAGCAGTAAAATCCTGGGCACAGCAGATTAAATGCACACACGGTGCTGATGGAGGAAGTGATACGAAGCTTTTCGAAGGCCCTTGATTTTGAACAGGTCTGTTGAGACAGGAGGTACGCAGAGTCTTCAAGAGAGGCCTCAAGCTCTTCCTCTTTCCTCCCTTCCCCACCCCTCCTGACAAAATTTTCTGCACATTTCAGGAATAACTACTTCTAAACTTAGAAAACTTCACAAAGAGAAGTTTTATACAGAAATAGCGAAGCGAGAAGAAACCTCAGAAACAGAATTTATGAGCTCAGAATCTATTTTTTTAACAAATGCTATGAACTGCAGTTGAAAGACACTTTTTCCTGGAACTCTCTGCTTCCATTCATGATCTCATGATGCACAAGCATTTCCTTTGCACGTAATATAACAGCAGCAGTGACTGCAGTGGTCCAAAAGAAATAGGACTTGGCACATTTCTGCCATCCTTTGCAGGTGGGGGGAAAAGAAAGAGGGGCAACTCTCCAAAAATACTGGTTCTTAAAATATTACAGCAAGAGCTCCCCACATCACAAGGACCGCCCTCCAAATTAATGCAATGACCATTAATTCCTGAAATTTATCATAAACTGTACATTCTGCCAGTAAACAGAGAAGGTGGCGCTGTATCAAACAGGGTAGGGCTGTTACCATAACATACACAACACTCCACAATTTCTCCTGCAAAGCCCGTGTACTACAACCCGTCCTCATTTTGACGATATGAGCTGGCAATAAGCACACAGGATTCTTCATAGAGAAGAAATGGCACCAGCCAGCCCTTCATGTTTACTGGGGAGGGGAGATTTGTGTGTGTGTCTCTGTGCGTGTAGCAGGGTGACTGGGAGGGAATTGTCTGATTTTTCAAGAGCGGAGATAACGAGATAACAGCGGACAGTTTAAAGCCTCAATCAAGACTGTGTACACCAAGCTTCAACAGGATTTTCTTTTTCCTGGTCTGGGTTACAAATCCTTGACTGGCCAGTAAGGAGTTGTTTACCTGTTAGAAGCAAGGGGGCAAATTCCTTTAGATTGATGCAAAACATTTTCCTACTCTGGAAGTCAGAAAGGGAGGAGCATCAAGTTTATTTATGTAGCTCAAACAGCGGTCAAGCTAAGAGGATGTCTTATTGTGCAGAGTTCGTAACTGAACATTAAACTCCTCCCTTTAAAGCGATGAAGAAGGAAAACTACCACTGCCACTCCAGAAGTCACGAGCAAAGGGGAGAGAAATCTGCAACCAAGTTGCTGCTTCAGAGAGTTTTCTATCACAATGCTTATGATTAACCAAGTGAAGAAACAGAATGGCAGGGAGGAGAGAGCTTGCACAGATAAACCCAGAGCCAGAGGGAATGACAACAGAAGTGCCCTGGGCTTCGGGTGGTCTTGTTTTACACAGCCAGATTAATTAAGGAGACACTAAAGGACATCTCTTTTAGAAAATGAAACGCGTTACAAACCAAAACGCCTCAGAGAGCGAGCGGCTAGGGAGTTATAACTAAATTACTACGTACAAAACGAAGCAGCCTGCAGAGGAAATGAGTAATTAAAAAAACCCTCCCCTGAGCTACAGGCTGGTAAGTGAGGGGTAACTCCAGGACCCTGGTGCTGGAGGTAAACAGTACCAAAGCCAAAACGTGATGAAAACAGATGTTTTATACAAACAACAAAACCCCAACCTCCTGACTTTTCGGCGCATTTTCAGTCAGAGACGGCATTAGACACAGTCTGCCTGGTACAACCTGAAGAGACGCAGGCAGGAATTACATCACCCACCACTACCACGCTGCTGCCCCGGGGTGAAGCACTGCAGTTGCTGGACAGTGCTCAGCAAACACAAACAATGTTTTCAGAGGAAGAAAGAAATTAATGTCAACCTCCTTCTTCTTTCTGCAAGAGAGTTTAACAGAGCACAGACAACCACCTCCCTGCTAGCACAGAAACCCTTCTGCAGCCTTCTCTCCTTCCTCAAAGATGGAAAGACACTTTGAGCACCTGCTGTCCAGGTGTCCTGGCGAGCAGCATCACCCCTGGCCTGGCCCGACACCTTCATTTTATTGTTGCCTCAGAGAAACACCAGGAACAACACCCAACTTGCCAACCCTTAAATAAGCACTCTGCCAAAGTGGTTTCCAACTTTTTCCGCTAGATCTTTTCCAGGGAAGACAAGGCCCGGGTGTAGCACGTTCTAGCTCACTGACAAGAGTCCTTCTTCACCGTCTTTTTGAAAACCCTAAAAAGTCCACCAGTTGAACATGAGTCTGCTGGCAGGCGGGCACGGAGGATGATGACCCTGTGCGACACCCTGCAGTGAGGGGCTCACACTTTTTGTCCAGACATGGTTCCCTCAGAGGGAGCAGCCCCAGGCCCAATGAACATCATCCCCTTTCTCAGTCACAGGTGGCAGCAAAGGCGAGAACACCTCTGTTCAGGTTGAGGTGGATCCCCTGGCCGCCTCCAGGCAAATATCCCGCACCGCCACCTCGGGCCGTCCATCAGCTGAGTGTCCCTCACAGCCCCCTTATCACCTGTGGCCCCTCACCTTCACCTGAAGCCCTCCAGCTTCTTCAAAGGCAGACTCTCAGGCCCTTGGTGGGCAAGGGGGATCCTTTACCGTCTCCTTCCTCAGCGGCGGCCCCTCACCGTCACCTCAGGCCCTGACAGACCCACATCCCCTGCGCGGGGCCACCCCACAGACCCCTCGCACCCCTCCCGGGAGCCCCCTCTCCGCCCAGCCCCGCGTCCCCTCCCCGGGGCGGAGGGTCCCCGTCCGGCCCCTCGGGCCGTCCCTGCCCCCCGGAGCGGGCCCGGCCCCGCCGCCCCCGGCACTCACTGCGGCGGGAGCTGCAGGGCCGGGCCGCCGCGGCGCTGGAAGGCGCCGTCCACGAAGACGCCGTTCTTGCCGAGGCAGCGCAGGTAGAAGTGCGGCTCCTGGAAGCTGAGCTGCAGGTGCCGCCGCGAGATGAAGCTGGAGTGCCCCATGTTGACGTCCACCGACCCTTGCGAGGAGTTGCGGCCTATGGTGACGGCCGGCTGCCGCATGAGGAACTCGAACTCGCGGCCCTGCAGCCGCGCCAGCACCGGCCCGGCGCAGGCGGCGGGCGGCGCGTCCGTCGCTGTGGTGAGACAAAGCGGGGTTTGGGGGGTGGGAGGGGCGGGGTGGCCTGC